>WBMW01005236.1:21477-33891 GCA_013396635.1 Penelope pileata | reverse complement strand
GAAGAAATTCTTCCCTGTGAGGGTGGTGAGACACTGGAACAGGTTGCCCAGAGAAGTTGTGGATGCCCCCTCCCTGGAAGTATTCAAAGTCAGGCTGGATGGGGCTGTGAGCAACCTGGTCTAGTGGGAGGTGTCCTTGCCTGTACCAAGGGGGTTGGAACAAGATGATCTCTAAGGTCCCTTCCGACCTGAACCATTCTATGATATGATTCTATGGTAGTTATATGACATTCTAGGTAATATTTCATCTCCCATTGGTGATTTTATCCTATTTGGAATTTTCCCCAGTCACTTTTATTTTACTCTCTCAGACTTGGCTTACAAAGATGCTGTGAGAGATAAAGAAATGGACGCAGACACATACATTTTACTGTAATGCATGCTCAATAAATATCTTTTACAGAACTAAAATCAAAACAGAGCTTCGTTTTATCTCAAGCTTCTTAGAAATGCTCATGAGTGGACTCTGTAGGGGGATTGCACAGAATCACGGGGTTGGAAGGGACCTCGAGAGATCATCAAGTCCAACTCCTCTGCNTCCCTTGACCTGCTGGCAATACTCTTTTTAATGTCCCCCAAGATCCTGTCAGCCTTCTTGGCCACCAGGGCACACTGCTGGCTCATGGCCAACCTGTTGCCCACCAGGACCCCCAGGTCCCTCTCTGCAGAGCTCCTCTCCAGCCCCCAACCTGTCCTGGTGCATGTGGTTATTCCTCCCCAGGTGCAAGACTCTACACTTGCTTTTGTTAAACCTCATCAGGTTCCTCTGTAGTCTGAACACCAGAATAGATCTAGTTACACACAAGTCGCCAACATACGTGTTATGAAGTGTATTACAAGCTGACTTACCTAGTTCTGTACAAGTCCTAGAGTCTTAAAAACTAGGGCAATAGTGAAAGTTTTGTTTCTGAGTTTAGCAGTTTTCTCAGGTTGCATAAGATTATGTGTTCGTGCCATTCAGGAAGGACTAAAAGTGAAATGCAACTGGCTTTGTTTTTCCAGAGAATACTTACAATGCTGTTTCTGTTACTGAAATTTGCAGCTCCTGTTCAATACTTTTACTTAGTTAAGAGCATTAGAAAGTTATATTTACAATCTGGGAATGTATTGGCAAGTTTATTGCCCTCATGCTCTCAGCTCACTGTTGTAATTCTACTGGTTCTTTAGAGATACTGATGAAAGCTCAAAATTTATTTTGGAATTAATAGAAATAATTGTGCTAAAAACGATGCACTCCTTCTTCTGGTGCAAAATAAAAATCAAACATTCTATATGCTGAATAAGAATCTTTGGCTTTATTTTTGTGTGCAAGCAGAGATATGAGGCTCTTCTGCTAGTGATGGAAACCCATGTATAGGAGGACAACATTTAGATACAAAGGTCAGCAGCACATTCCCCCAAGAGCTAAACAATAAACAAGCAACATACTGAAGTGTTTTCCAAAAAATATATATAGATATTTTGGTTTGCATTCTATTGCTTTTAACAATTTGAATCGCCACAAACAACAGCAGTGTAATTGTTACATTTCACAATATCAGAACAGTGTCTTATGTCTGCGATATCTACTTGTGTAAATCCATTCTCAGCCCAGAGTGTTGGTAGAAACAATTGCCTCTATGGATTCAAGAGCAGGTCAACTAACTCTGTCATCTATCAGTGCCAATGCTTCTGGCATGCACTCTGCTAGAGTAGCATAGAATTAAATGGGAGACAAGAAGTCCTTATTTGGACAGATAAATTAATTAATTGTATACAAAATGAGCCAAATAATCTACACTATAGAAGATTATTTAAGTTTATATAACATTCTTACTGGAAAGCGAACAATTCTAGGCATTATATGTAGCCTAATAGATACGGTTTTGGATCAATATTTGTTTGAGAATGTGATGCCTCTACTATTCAATTTCTGTTTACCTTCAAGCCAATCATTTCAGGTACCTTTTACCAGTTCCAGACAGGCAGACACATCAGCCTTTGGTATGAGCAGGCAGGAATTTGGGCTCTCCATGGCGCTGAGCTAAGCCAGTACTAAGCAGCAGCAACATTCCAGAAACAAACAAACAAGCAAAGTTTTTCAGAGGATTTAAAAACTCACATTCACTGCTATGCTGATGGAGTCATAAAGCTTTTTGGTCTCCTCTAACTAGGGTACAGAATAAGGTTATATATGTTCACAGTACTCTGTACAACTGTGCCATAGTTTTCCAAATGTAAAATGAGGTGATTAAGAAGCATTTTTTTTAAAAATTTATATATATATAGATATTTATCACAGTTTGATTTTAGGTATATGCCTCTATTGCCCAGTAAAACATCAATTTTTTAGTACTGGTACAGAAAATAACAGAAGTAGTAATAAAATATCTTTAAAAGACTGAAACTATGAAGTGCAGCACATGCTAAAATTGAATTTTAGCAGTTTGTTTTTCCCTTGTGATTCATTTGTGACTATCCACCAACACTGAACTCTATTAGTTTCTCTCTTATTTTCTCCTCTGTGATTTTCTCTAACAGATCTTTATGCTGATTCCATCTTCAAAGACTTTATCTTGTGCTAATTCATGTTCTAAAACACTTCCACAAACTCAACTTTCTTCCTTACATCTACAACAAATCTGGTTCCATTATTTTTATTTTAGTCAAGAGAAGAACAGAAGGGAGAAGAATGCGATCTTGTTGGGTTTGAATCAGCAATGTGTGTAGTCAACTCCTTAAAGCCACTTCTCAACTGAGAAATCCAAAGATGACTTCTGACTTCCATTTTCTTATGAAATTCCAAAACTAGTATGTTTTCCTCATACACAGTCAACTACAGGAGCAACACCATGGTATCTGTTGGCTCTTAATGTTGGACAAAAAGACTGTAAAGATACCTCTCCTCTTTCTCATAGCTCTTTCTTAGTGTATCAAAAACCACCTTGGCAAGGCAGATTTTTCCATTTTAAGGGTTAACTATTGATTTAGCTATAGATAAGATACTGACTTCTCTAAAAATATTCTGGGAATCAGAGTGGAAGTAGCCAGTGCTTTGTGGAAAATATAGGAAACAGTATTTGTATTTTATTTACAAAACTTAAGCCCACACCTTTTAATCACATTGAATTTTAGAAAGCATAAGCTTTCATTACATTTAAAAATAAATAGAAATGCAAGAACTATCCAATCAAAGGATTTTTTTTTGTTTGTATTTTATTTGTTTTCTGCACATCTAAGCAAATGTACCATTCTGGAAAACTTGTTGCGTAGGTAATAAAGGTATTCTATGGGCAGATGTGAGCAGAGAACACAATGATTTGAGCTTGACAGATTTTATAGGAGGATTGAGTTAGTCTGCACAATGAAAGTACAAGATATTAGAAATTCTCCTGGTAGAATCAAGAGGAGAATGAATAGTCATGTTATCCCTCTTGGACACGTGCCAAACCATGATATCAGTACTGAACTTCTTATGGGGAAGAATAAACTACTTATAATGAAAAGTGATCTAGACTTTTTGTAATTAATTGCATGGACAACTACTTGTCACTCCAAGAATGCCACCATCTTACCTAATAGACTGTAAATCCATACGTTTATTGTCATTAATAAAGGAAATAATATCTACTGATCAGAGCATATCTAAATAATCAATCCACAGAAACATAAAAAAGTTGAAAAATCTGCTTTCTGCCCACTCAGAATGTGTGAAACCCAATGCATCTACAGGAAAGCAGCTCCTCAGTGGCTCAATGTCCTTGTTTCAGGTGTAGTACAGACAAGAGTAGGTTTTACTGGGATTTCTCCGTCTTCTCTGCTCTCTCTGGCTAATCATTATTATATGCAAAGCTGATAAAGAATTTGCTTGGAATTTAATTCTTATCTTACAAGCATGTTCAAACTGGCCCCTGTTTTACAAGATATTTCACCAGTTCCTCACCGGTAGTTGAACAGTCTATACAAATATTTTTCAATTTGGAAGAGTTTGCACACCACATGTTCTTGTTTGTTTTTTTTCTGATTTGCAACATATCACTAGAAAGAGCATTTTTGTCATACTATTTACTATATACTGCATGGATGATTGAGCTTCTTTCCGAGGCAGAATTTAAAGAGGAGTAAGTCACAAAGAGCTATTACTTTTGTGCAAATACCTTTTCAGGAATGGAGGTAAAGCTAACTGTGAACAGTGAGATATTAAGTGACTGCTCACAAGTGTGTTTGGAAGTGTATCACTAACCATGGATAAAAGACAGACATAAAGCTAGAGAGATATAGATACAGAGATAATTCCTGCTCAGATTTCATTAGAGAAGGAATTTTTGGCTATGTATGATACAGAGTCTATATTTCTATCAGATGGGAAC
Organism: Penelope pileata; assembly: GCA_013396635.1. NCBI lineage: Eukaryota > Metazoa > Chordata > Aves > Galliformes > Cracidae > Penelope > Penelope pileata. The sequence continues at coordinate 29,542 of WBMW01005236.1, read as the reverse complement.
AAAAGAAAATCTGCCTCTTTTCCTCTGATGGTTCCACAGTGGTCGTAACAGGCAAAATGTTTCAGATCACTTATGTCATAGAAGCTGGGAAAGTAATCTGAAGGACTAGGTATATAAAAATATATACATTTTAATTCATTATAGGTATAATATTTATTATTTTTTCATGGATTTCTACATATTTCATATGATAATTTTCTACATATTTTATACGGATAATGCAAGAAAATAGTGAAGATGACACGAATGAAGAACGATGTAGAATTTCAAGTGCTAGGAAACTGATAACATGAAAAAGGGTTATAAAAGGAAAAAAATACTACTAGGATGTTTCAAAGTAATGGTATATTAAGGTAAGAAGGAATCCTGATTGTAGTTTTCATTTGTTATAAGATAAAAGTAAAAATATAAGCAGAATGGAAAAAATATATGTATCCAACAAACACTTCTGCTTTGACTTTGGGAAAATGCCAGACAATAATGAAGAAATACCGTATTTTTCTCATTTCAGTGAAGAGGACTTATATAAAAGGAGTTTAAAATATCTTGATTCTTTTTCCTTTTAATCAACAAGTCTGGATAATTGACAATTAAAAGAGACATAGTTACACATTCTATGCAGACATATTCAACTTCTTCCATACAGAGGAAACTGCTGTATTTCCATTGCCCATGCCGCAATGTTCATCCCTTTATCACGTTTCTATATATAGGTAGATATTTTCAGAAAGCTGCTCAGTCAACATGCAATTCCCTTTTCCTTTGCTTTGAATAGTAAAAAATCACTGTAAGAAATATTTACTGAAATTTGTGGCAGATTCACCACTACTTAACAAATTTTAATTCATATGCAAAGTTTTGTGGCCTGTTCTGGTGAGGAGGATTTTTTTTTTTACCCGACAATCTGTGAGTAACACAGCTTTGAACATTACCTGATTCTGTCTACAAATGGATTAAAGTTCTGCTTAAAATCCAATTTTTCAGTGTTTTCTGTTAGAGAATGTGTTACATATTTACGTTACTGTAGCAGAATGTCTGGTAGGTGGTAGCTGCAAGGTAATGGGATATTGCTGCTATGGGATCATCTTTTATAAGATCTGTAGCAATGTGGCGTAGCTTGCAGCTTACATGAGCCCTAGTCACAGATCAGAGTGATACAAGTTATAAACATTACAATATTTGGTTGACTGTTTTTCCCTTGAAGTTTGATATGGTAGTCATTTCATTTTCTATCATCTTGGCTTTATTCAAGTTATGGCCTCAAGCATTAAGAAATCTTCAGGCTTTTAAAGAAATTAGGCAGACAAAAAATGCCATATATTCTCCCAATGAACTGTTCTGCCAACAGATTAACTTACAGCTGATTGGGAAACATTGACTTCAAAATCCTGATGCAATTCCAGTACGTTTGGTGCAGTCATCTTCTCATCAGCCAGAAGTTAATCTGTGTCATTTAGAAAACATTAAGAAAAGTGAACACAGAGCAGCGTTCTTCAATATTAAAAATGGTGCGATGTCCATTCTCCAAGTAGGCTTTCCAAATGATGAAACACTGCTATTTATTAACGTTTATACTTTCTGCCACTAATACTGTTTTATGAAACACCTAAGTAAGTTATAATGAGACATAACATTGCTAATTTTACCTGAGCCCCACTTGGGTAGCGCTGATCTTATAAAAAAACGTTGTGTTTAGGAAGAATCCATCAGACACACTGTAAATCTCTTAATCATCTGGATTAGCAGAGATCATATTCCGATTTCAAATCTTCTACACACACTATAATCTTAGGGTACAGTGGTACTTTCTTTTTTTTATTTCCTTCAAGTAGATATTTTGTAGAGAACTTTCCCTATATTTCCCCTTACCATACAATTTAAAATGTATTGTAGTGAATTCAGTAGTAGAAAGAAATTTATAATTTATATATGCATTTGGATAAAAAAGAAAGTAGTAGTTTGAAATGAGACATTGACAACCCTTGTTTGCCTGCTGCCCTAGAATTCTTTTCAAAGCCACATGTAGTTTTAAGTTTTTCCAAGATAAAAATATGTCCACATCTACTCTACAGAGATGTACATCATGTCAGAACATTATTCTCAGACTGAGCATCTCTCTGAATGCTATACAAATAAGAAATAGTTGGGAATAGTGAAAGAAATAAAAATATATTTTAAACAACTTTTATTTATTTATTTATTTGTTTCTTTTGCCCTGCCCTGACCGCATGATTTCAGCCTAACTTCTAAATGGAGCTAATGGCAGAAGATGCCATTCAGCAAATAGAGGCTGTGTGTGGCTTGCCTGCAGCACAGCTGCTGAGAATTGGCACTGCTAGGCTTCAGGGCTCTTGCATGTCTGTTAGGCAACCAGCCAGGAAACAGATTTTTGGTCGGACATACAAATCAGTGGATCTGTTATATAGGAAGATGGAGAGAATGCTGCCCATGGTCTCTGGCACTGCTTGTGATAATACTGCACATCTATCATAGGCTTCATCCTGGGAGACAGACTAACTTATTTCCTCTCTACTGTATAAGCCCAAGAAGTCAAAGCCACCATCCTTCTCAACAGCAGACTTTGCCCTTAGCAAATCCAATCCAATGCTTAGCATCTTGTTCAGGCTGGAAAGAGATGGGAAGCATAGTGGGTACCACCTGCTATTAAATCTTAGCTTTTTGATAAACACCATGGCAACTATTAGACTTGGCTCTCATACATGAGACGAGGAGGAGGAGGAAAGAATAAGCTTCTAACAACTCCACTGTTTGTATTCAAGTTATAATCAGTTTTCATGACCAGCTACCAGCACTGATGCTATGCTGTCCTGTGGGAGGACAGCTACCATGGCTTCACCAAGGGCAGATTGTGCCTGACCAGTCTGGTGGCCTTCAGTGATGGAGTGATGACATCAGTGGATCAAGGAAGGGTGACTGATGTCATCTGCCTGCATCTCTGCAAGGCCTTCCACATGATACCACAGCACATCCTTATCTCTAAATTAGAGAGAGATGGAGTGAAAGGTGGACTATTCAGTAGATAAGGACTTGGCTGGACGGTCACTGCCAGAGGGTTGTGGTGAACAGCTCTATGTCCAGGTGGAGCCCCAGGGGTCCGTCTTGGAACCAGTGCTCTTCAACGCCTTTATCAATGACATAGACATTTCCAAATGAGAATAATTCACATTTAGTACATAAATCATTTGAGGGCTGGAGAGTTTGTGTTTGAGAGAATGACTGTAAGAGAAAAAGCTAAAAAAATGTTGAGCTTTATGGTGTGATAAGAGGGGGGAGAAGGTAGTAGGAGAGAATATATGGCTGCTTGCAAGGTGACATCAAGAGAAGAAAGGGAACTTTTACATGTAGATACGTGTACATACACATAAGATTTTGTATCTATGAGGGTCCTCCAAAAGTAATGCCTCCTATTTCATTATTTTGGCCCACAATGTCAGAGGCAGATGTTGGTGGTATGGCAGTAGAGGTTGAACCTTCCTATCAATATTCCATTCCATTCTGTTGCTGTGTGACAGATGACAGCAGAGGGGCACTCTGACACAATGGCGTCTGACACGGAAGTGTGGATGGAGCAAAGGTGTGGAACTGAACTACTCGATGAGGAAAAAATGGCACCCACTGACATTCATGGATGCTGCTGAACATTTGTGGAGACCAAACAGTGGATGTGAGCACAGAGGGGGTGGTGGTACATTTGAACAGTGATGACAGCAACACGAAAGACAAGCCACATTCCAGACAGCCATGCACAGCTGTCACACCATGAAATGAAGAGCATCTCAGTCAGATCATCCACACAAATCAGCAGATTACCACTGGGGAACTGTGTACAGAGCTGAATATCAGCCTCAATGCATTGAAAATTATGGTGGCAATGTTGGAATATCGCAAAGTTTGCACCATGGGGTCCCAGGAATGTTTGCATAGGAACAGAAAGAACACCATATGCAAGTTTGTCAGGACCTATTTTACCAATACAAGGCTGAAGGTGACAGTTTCCATCTGTTCACGATGATGAATAATGGACTGTGTGGGGAACATATTCAGCTCAGGTCATCTCCTCTGGTGCAGACGTTTACAAGCGCGGCATGCAGGCTCCTGTTCATTGCTGATAAAAATGCACAGTTAATGGTCATGAGTATGTTGAAAAAGAGTGTTTTGTAGCTGAGAATTTGCTCTATCAAACAGTGTTATTGTGCTCTTTGTAGCTGTTGTATTTTCCATGGAAGAAAATAGGAGGCATTACTTCTGGAGCAATTCACATGTGTATTTACATACATAGATATTTATGTAAGATGTAAAGGAACATCATTTACTTGTGGGTTTTTTTGTTTGTTTGGTTTTTTTTAAATTAGAAAGTATCTCTAGTTTCAAAATAGCAATTACTAGTGACTCACATATCCAGAAACTGTTTGCAAAAGCCTCCTCACTCAACACGCTAGGAAAAACAGTAGAGCAAATACTCTATCCTGAACTCCAGCCCTGGTTTCCCTGCTCCCTCTCTTTGCTTCCACCAACTCTCTTATTTCTGAAGTCTGAAATCTTTCCTCATGTTTCCTCTTGGAGAAGCTGCTTCTCACTTCTTGCCTGTCCACATATGGGTATCAACTGTCACAAAGACAGGCAGCTCACCTTTGTTGTCCTGTGTCCCTCTTATTTTCAGACATGAAACTTCCTCTTGTCTCTCTCAGAGAGTTTAGATCTTCATCTGTCAAGGTTCCAAAATACACGATTTAAGAATGTCTTCAGGAAAAGGTGTAAGCTGGTTAATAAGTTCTTTAAAAGCTTCATCTCAATCTGAGTCAAAAAAATATTGTCTATTTTTAAAAAATATTCTACCCCCTCAGTTTCCACAGCAGTGAATTTGAAAGGACGACTGTTCACTGTACTAATAATTATTTCCACTAATACTCTCAAAATAAAAAAACAAAGCAAAACAAAATGTTACAAAATCTTTAGCTCAGTTCCGCTCTCTGAAATAGTGTAAGGTGTGGCAAAACGATCTTTCTATAGAAAGATTGGAAAGGAGGTTGTCTAACTCAAGTCTGGCTAATCAAGCCAAACAACTTTCTTGTAGTGCTGGAATAAATGAATTTCTAGACTCAGTAAACAAAGGACTTTTAGTAGAGCAGGAGGACTTGAACTTGAAAATACTTCTGAATCTAGTATGGATGAGATTACTATTTTTGTAGTTTTACACCTCCAAGAAATAATTTGCTATCTTTTCGAGAAGAGATATAAGAATTATGTATCATTGAAAACTGCAGCTTAGAAAGAAGCACAAAAAGTGGCAGTTGGCATAGTTAGTCCAAGGCTAAGAAATGACTCAGACAAGAGCTGTTATTAGTTGCACGGAACATGCCTAGTATTTAGAACAGCCTTTAATCTGCCTGATGTGCATAAAAGCTGAAGTTGGTAATGTTTAATCTGAAATTAAAATGTTTTCTCCGAATACAGACAAAAGTCAAAGAATGGAACAGACTGTTGAGAAATTCTGAGAAATCTTCAGCATCTTCAGCTCTTAACTGTGGATCAAATATTTTTCTGGGAGTTGGCCTATTCTTCAGTCACAAACTTGCTCACATAGATAGCAAGAGCCATTTAGTGACATTGCTCTGGTTGCATTAAAAAGGGGGCATAAGCATGGATTACGGTCTTCTCCTAAAAATCTCTGACAACAAAAATAGAAGAGTAGTAGCAAACCAGCTTTTGGAAGAACTGTAAACTTTCCTTTCCCCTTACGGTGATTAAATTTCAGCTTTGATATGGAGAATTAGTCAGATAGAAAGTTAAGACAAAAGCATTTCATACAAGTATAAAATGTATTTTATATTTACATTATAATGCTTACATTTTTATCCTGCTGTCAAAGCAATTCTGTCTTGATGATCTGTTCATTGACTGTAATTGGGCTATGTTTTCTGATGCTTTGAAGTAAAGAAGAAAGNAAAAAAAAAAAAGAAAAATGTTTTCCTTATTTCTTATTACTTTCACTTGAAAACTACATTTGCACTTCAAGGTAATTCACTGTATTTAGTGTCTATATTTTTGTAAACACTATGACCAACCAAATGCCTTTCATTTTAGATAAAAATGTTTTTGCTTCACTTTTCTCGTCTCTTTCTGCTGATATGCTGTAGTTTCACAGATGTTGAAAAAAGAGATTATTAGTTTTCTAGATTCATAAAATGAAAATAAATTTGTGAGAATAAAACTTCAAAAAACTGAACTAAAAACAAACAAACAAAAGAAAAAAAAAAGCAACACGCCACCACCAACAAAAAAACTAAAAAAAAAAAAAAAAAAAACAAAAAAAAAAAAAAAGCAACACGCCCCCACCAACAAAAAAACTAAAAAAAAAAAAAACAACAAGAAAAAATAGCTGTACCAAATTATCACCTATCGTATGCATGCCTATGCATGCCTAAGGTATCCCAGTGAAAAGGTAGTTTGGATCTACAAGAGAAGTAGGAGGTTACTGTATAGTAGTACTATATAAAGCTGTATTAATTTGGCTTCTACTCATACATGTGGACTTAAAAGTATTGAAAACAGAAAAAGAAGTGTTCATGTATTACGTAGCTCATTCTATTCATTTAGTTGCATGTGATTGCTTTGTTTCAAATATCCCTCAAATGTTATTTGCCAGCTGCAAACTTGATTTTTGTTTTAATTTTGGAAATGAATGCTGTACTATATTTAGCTGGGACCTTCTGTAGGATCTTTCAAGCTCTCTAATCTATTTGCTTTTCTATAGTCTTATCTGAGGGCAAATCTTAATTGACATAGCTTTACAAAGGACTTGACAGAGCAGTAGCTAAACTATAGTCCAAAGGTTGCCTTGGACTTAATTCTCACAGTATTCTAGTCTGCAGCCAAAATAGCTGATAGTGTACCTTGCAGAAGCAGAGTTAACACAGGTGCTGTGTCTTGGCTAGGTAGAAAACAATGAGTCTTTCTGCTAATAACTGTATCTGGTGGCTTAATTAGTAGGTAAATGAATAAAATATGTGTTTATTACCGCGTAATTGACTTGCTTGTTTTCCCTGCTCTTATTGATGTATTTTGCAAAGAGGAAGAGGACAATTTTTTTAACTAATTTAACTTCTACAGCTGAAGTTATCTGCAATCTGCATATTTACTCAAAATGGAGGCCAAAAGAACAGAAAACTTTTGAAATATCATAATAAATTAAAATGTATTGTAATAGTGTTTCTCTACGTTGTTCAAATTAGCCATCTATGTACCTAAGTGCAAAGTGGGTTGTTCTAGGGTCGTATTCACATTGGGGACTGAACATAATCAATAGGAACAGTAACATCGTAAGTGGCTTATTTTTTATGTATTTTTTTCCCAGACAATGATTTTGTAATGGAGTAATTCCTCCACTTCTAATAAATAACACTTGTTGGTTGTCCTATGCTTATAACGCCTGATGGAGCGTCACTGTCAAGACTTGTTATAATACCCAGCCAGTCGCCTCCAGCTAGTCGACAGAGCAGAGTAGTTTGCAAATGAAGACATTTGTCTGAATGACATATTTCTGAATGAGAATTTCTTTCCTTTGTAGAGAGTTTGGCCGCTGGAAAGTAAACAATCTTGCTGTTGAAAGAAGAAATTTTCTTGGCTCCCCACTGCCACTTGCCCCTGAATTCTTCCGTAACATAAGACTGCTAGGACGCCGCCCAACGCTTCAACAGATCACAGAAAACTTGATCAAGAAATATGGGACACACTTCCTACTGTCAGCTACCTTGGGAGGTAGGGTTAATGCTTGGAAACATGGTGCATGAATTTGACGTAACTGAACTACAAATGTTGGTCGGCTGATTTCCTTGTAAAGCTGCGGTGCTATCTGTTCTCAGAGCTGTCCCTGGAGTAGATTTTACAGCACTGGAGCAAGTTTTGTCTTCAAGCCTTATGGCTCCTTCATCTGCTGATGATAAAATTTGTTTTATTGATTCTGTGTAAACAGTTTTAGGGACAATAAGATAAAAAAGCCCATTGGTAAGACTGAGGTGCTGTCCCTCTCTGAATGTCGGAGTGA
>WBMW01005236.1:0-21270 GCA_013396635.1 Penelope pileata | reverse complement strand
GTTCCCTTCGGTGGTTGCCTCCCTCAAGGTGCCAGGCTGAAAGGCTGCTCGATGGCCGTTTAGTGGCTGCTTGTCTCTCATTGTCCCTGGTCTGCAAGCCTTCGGGCAGCAGGCAGGTGGGCAAACCTTGAGACAAAAGAGTTCTTGCAGCAAGCTTTGAGACAAAAGATAACAGTCTCTTACAGGTGCTTTACCTGAGTTCCTGGTTTGCATGATACTGGTCTTCTGAGGACATTGCTCTGCACTGGGAAGTCACAAAGCAGAATGACATTTTTCTGTAAGAGGTCTCTAATAATTTGACACAATAAAAAAATAACAAAGATACCTGGCTCCATTGCAGAACTCCAGAGATGAAGTAACAAACCTAATAGCACTTTTTCCAACAGATCTTTTCAGTTAGGAGACTTTCAAATGACTTTTACTTCTGGGAAGTCCATATATTGTTATAGAATCATAGAAACACAAGGTTGGAAAGGACCTACAAGACCATCTAGTCCAACTGTCTTCCTATCACCATTACCACTCATTAAACTACTAAACCATATCCTGTAGCACCTCATCCAGACACTTCTTGAACACTGTCAGGGACGGTGACTCCACCAGACTAAACAATCTCAGCANCTTACTGAGGGTGCACTCAATCCTCTCATCTATGTCATCAATAAAGATATTAAACAAGCATTGACCCTTGAGGGACACCACTTGTGACGGGAGAAGGTCACTCTACCCTTTTTAGGACTAGTCTTAATTAATCAGTGAGACTAAAAGTTTCAAACTGGAATGGTGAGACTTACCCAAGTGATTCCTATTAACTTAACAGAAGCTGTGTCTCTAAATCCCCACAGACAAATTTGGAAAGTGTAGCCTGGTGTGTAATTGGGATCTAGTAAAAAAATGGATTGAAGAAATCCAGTGAAGAGGCATAATGTTCAAAAGAGAATGTGAATTGGTCTGAATGAAAGATAATTAGTGGCTGAGATTACTCATCTAGGCATCCCAAAGTGAACTGACATTTTAGAAATGCAGTGTTATCCTTTGGTGGGTGATTATATTAAAGATAATTCTAGTGATTGAGTATCCTTCCAGCAGGACAGTCTTGTCAAAATCCTTTATTCACCTGAGGAATGGTTCTCTTTAACACATTTCATAACAGATTTCTAACCATATATTAAGGAAATGACAGCCTTCTTATTCTCTTTTGGCTGATATCTGAGCTTTGCAACAGCTGAAATGGCTCACAGTAAGCTCTCTTTTGGAGAAGACCATTCTAGAAACAAGGTGAATTTCCGCCTTACTGTAGATATTAAAATAACAATGAAGAATGAATTCCTATATCATTATTTTCAGAACTAGCATTTATACAGCAAATCCTTCACTATTATGATTTTAAGAACAAATTGTACGCGTTGAGCAGCAATATGGAATAAAATTCCCAGCATTTCTTTTAATTCCTCAATATATTTATTTGATACAGAAAGTACACTTTTCAGAAATAAGCATATATTTTCTTGTGTGTATGGCACAGCTGAACAGTAAAACTAACTGCGAAAAAGAAAATATTTATCAAAATGTTTAAGTACAATAATTAAAGATTTGGCTGCAGCAGGTATCCTAATGAAAAGATTATCCAGTGGTGAAAGTTAGTTATTATTATTAGCTATTCGCTAATTACTAACATAAATTATGATACTAATGTCCATATAATCAAATTCACTTTGAAGCTGGAATTGGACCTAACAAGTCAAGAAGAACAGTCTAACACAAGTATAACTGCTCTTTTACAAGTAAAAAATGGCAGTATCGCACTGATCCCAGAACAGCTACAGACTGAATGTCTTTCACAAAGGATAGGCGTAAGTAAAAACTAAAACCTAAGGACAGATCTTTTAAAGATGTTTGACAGTTCCAGCTTGAAGATTAAATGTGACCCCCATAGCCTTAGGTTCTTCTGCAGGGGAACTGGGGCAGGGTGCCCTTTCCTCCTCCCTCTTACTACCACCTCACCCTAAAAGGCAGCAGCTGCTACATACGTACTAAAATTTGCTGCTTAGAGGGAGACAATGTTGACTTCTGGGCTCTGTCAAAGATTAATGAAGTCAAAGGGATTTTTCGTATTAACTTTGATGGGTTTTGATTTAGGTCTCTAGCCTCAATTTTTAGACATAATTTCAGGCACACCTGCTGCCTTCTATTATCATTGGATGGGCTGTGAATAATTTGAAAAATTGGCTGATTAAAATAATTATAGGAAATCAGTAATTTCTAAAAATGCTTTCATAAGGTAGCTAATAACCCTATACTTTCCTGTAAGCGCTAGTTTTCGTTTGGGAGTTGGATTGAGTGGGGATTCCCAGAGATGCTTGTCCACATTTTAACACTAAATTTGATTCTTTTTTTCAATTATGTATTCATACTTTAATTATGAATAGCTTTCTTCTGAAAGCTTTGTCACTTATGCACCTTCTTGAAAGCAGAAGACCAAACTGAGTGTATTTTTTATTTATATATATATTATTTATTTATTTGTATCTTTTATTTAATTAATCTCCAGTTTGTATTCATGGTCATAAAGGAAAACTTGGCAAATGAACAATCTTCTTGTAAGATTTGTGTGCCTCTGAGACTATTTGGCTTACATGATTTTCCCTTTTTGACCATAAAGGGAACTCTTGCACATGGTTGTTTGAGATTCATTCCCAAGTTTTTATTCACAAACACAGATATATATTCCTCAACGGCATTCTAAAATGAGAATTTAGGGAAGTTCTATGTTTCATGATTCCACAAGACAATGTGGAAAATGACATTTCTCACAGTTTCTATTTCTTTGGGAAATTTTATGTGTTTGTGGCACAAGGAAAGTTAAATGTCGATAATGAGAAGCTTAAAGTTGCATGATAGAAGAACACTGTGTTCTTCCAGCAGAGCAAAAGCCAAGACTAAGCAGTGGGTTCATGAATGAATTCTCATGCTTGTGCATAGGAGTAACTGCTTCTGCTTTTGTACTGTCTATGGCATCAAATTTGCAGAATAAAGAGAGATGTAGCTGCTCTTCCTTTTTTTTTTTTTTTTTTTTTTTAATTTTATATACAGATGTGATAGCCATATTGGGCTGGCCCAATCACTACTATCACTAGTAGGTGAAGTAATTTTCTCCACTCTTCTAGGACAGCAAATACCCTGCAAGCTTTAGCAAGTCTGCAAATTTACACAGCCCAGCCAAGAATTTCGGCTGGCTGAAACAGCTTTAGGGGAAAGGCAATAAAGGCAAATTCATAGAAGTAATTTTCATCCTTGAAAGTGAGAGAAGACTCTTGGACAAGTCTCTGAACATTCTAGGTCTAATTAGACCTACTTTGAGCAAGGGATTGGACTCTATGACAACCAGAAGTCCCTTCCAGCCTAGATCATTTTCTGATTCTCTGAAATGTGTTTCTGAATTCTTCATCAGCTTTCACATAGCCCTTCTGATAAGCAAAGATTCTCCTCTGAGTGAGAAACAACAAACAATGTTATTTTTCTTCCTTTTTTTTCTACATTTGTTCTTTCCGCTTTTGCTTGCCTACAGCATGATGCAATGTCCATTCTTCTGAATAATATACAAAAGCATTAGCTGCCATAAACCTGAATGGTTTACAACAAGAATAGTGCAGTGAGCAGAAGAACTGGAAGTTATTGTGAAGTCTAGGGCATCATGTGGAATAAGTGTAGGAGGATAAAAATGTCAGTGGATCCCACTTTAAAGGCATTCGTTTTTTAACACGATCTTACATGTGAACATCAAGGCTGCTTAGCGAACTCGGTGATGAAGAAATAACTGATGACTAACACACTACAGTGAAATGATAGGTATTTGGTATTTGGGTGATGTAAGCGTGGTTCTGGTGTTTTGCAGGATGAGGACTGAGTTACCTTGGCATCCAGAAAAATCATATCTGTTCCCAATATTTTGCAGTAGGTTGCAAAACTTGTTATGAAATTAGAGCATCAGAAGCCAATTGGCCAAATGGTAATTTCAAATGTTTGAGACTATTTTTTCCCCTATTGTCTGTCACAATTTCTCGAAGTGCTCATTACACTATCAATGCATTCACCTGTTTGAGTCAGAAAAGAACTCTTTGACATGCGGAAGACTTTGAGAGGCAATAAAAAAAGGCATTTTTTTCTTTACAACAGACCATTTTAGCCGACATCAGCAAATCAGCTTAATACCAACCTCTTGTCACTCTTCTCTCCATTCATTAGAGTTCCGTGAACATAACTGATATTCACACCTTTGCTATTCTATGTGCTGAATAAAAATGATCTTGAGTAATATGTTACACTGTGCACAGAGATGGGAGAAATTTTCAGGTGATTTGTATCTGTGAATCTCTAAAGGATTTATGATCATTTACTCTAACTGCTGATATGAGCTTTGCTTTCTGTGACACTTTATTCGAGGTAAGATATAAATAATTGGCAAATAAAGGAGGGAGAGTCCAGTCCTAAATGACTAATGTGAGAAAGAAACTTGAAAATTTAGCATTGGACCTTCAAACCCTCCACAGGTCTGTAAATTTTCCAGCATTTAATATTATGAACATTAAAGGCAAGTAAACAAAACAAAACAAAACAACAATATATTATCTCTCTTTTCTCTCCCTATCTGATCAAGGAAGAAAATACTCAAATCCTTTCACAGATGGTATATGTGTAATTAATGCGCACTCTTATTAGTTGAACCACAGAAATTATGTCACATCTGGCCTAGCGTTAATTTTGATACTGTTTGAAGTAGCACACTTCCATCAGCATCTGCTTAAGTTTGGGAAACTGACCTGGTAGAACCTTAGCGGTACATTCTGTGATCCATACAAGAATAGGTTTTCTAGTATCACTAAGCATTTTTTGTTTTTGTTTTTGTTTTTTTTTGTTAAACGGTATTATACACATGTATTACTATATTGCATTGCAGCTATTGTAACTGACATATTCTATATAACCAGAAACTTTTGGGAAGTTTGTAGACCAAAGAGCTTTATATGTTTTTAAGATACATATAAATGTATGAATACAGAGCTCTATGTAGGTAACTGTGGGTAGCGCACAGATTTTTCTACGTTTGAGTGTTATCTTCTCCTTGTAATTTCCTCACTCTCTGACAGGCAGTGATGTGAGATGCTTGGATCATATTTTCGTATCACTACCTAGTCTACAAATGAAAATACGAAACATCAAAGCGTATGATCCTTTCATCACTAAAAAGCTGTACATGCAAGAAAACACAGTCTCTCAGTTATTGAGTCAGAAAATAGCACTAAGTAAAATCATGTGAATATGTTTTGCTTCGTATAATAAAATATATTTACTCCAATAGACATTTATATTTAGTTGCAGTTGTTACAGCATTATTCTAATTCTACTGTGCCAATGATAGCTATTTGCATTTTTAATTAAATAATTCCTGACGACTAATTTATAATTTCTGAGTGCCATTTATAAAGTGTTGTTTAGAAGCCTTATATCTGAATGGCCATGAATGGGTTATTTATCTAGGTAAATTTCTATATACTTTCATTTTCTGAAAAGTCAACCTATAGAAATTTTTCTCAGCTCAGGAATTTAACCTATGAATACAAATCCTACAAAATATGTTCATATAAACCTAGAAATTAATAAATATATAAACTAAGGTATAGACTAGTGAATTCCAGGGCTTACATGGGCATTAGTATATGTTTTGCTAAGTTCAATCTACAGTGTGAATGTCAGTTCCCAGCCCACAGATGAATACCTTTGTAAGTGACAGAAGCTGTATGGAAAAAAAAACATCAGCTTCGTGAGTCTGCTAATTTCTCAAATCAGTCATTAGATTATACAGGGTTGTTTTATCAGAATGATCAAACGTTTTATGCTATTTTGTTTAACCCTGAGAAAGTGAACTAAATTGACTCTTGAATTTTGTGGAGTAGAGAGAATACTGCTTTTAGAGATTACACAGCTGTGTGGATCCACTGCTGAATAATCATGTTTTCTTAGTAGTCACTGTCATTAATCCTTTTCAATTCTTAAAATTTGTAACCTTGAATAGTTTTCTAAATCACATTTAGTTTTTAGCTAATGCCTGGATGTCCTCTTAGCCTTTTTCATGATTGCAGCCATTATCAGTAAAAAACAAACAAGATCCATTCATTTCAAATGTGACAGGAGAATTTCTTTTGGCATGGGTTTAACATTTCCTAAATTAATGTAAAACTCAAATCGTCTCCCACTAATTAAATATGAAATAGTGATACTTTATGAATGCCACAGTGCTGCATGCAGAATGGAACACTTACTATTCTGCAGCAATGTGGTAGAGCCTGAGTAACGAATGGTGGAGTTCTCTGTTTTTTAACCAACTTAAATTCTTTTTCTCGTAATTGCAAAATCAGCTTTGCAAGATGAAATACTTCTTGAATCAGCCAGATGCCTTTTAAACATCAGATATTACTGAAAGGTACCTAATTGCTCCCATTGTCACCATACTGCTTGAGAATATCAGCAATGAATTAGTTTGAGACACCATCCAAGAGCAACGCAGAGTGTTTTGAGGAGAAATCTTCCTTCGTATTTACACCAAGGGCCCCATCACTTCAGCTGTGTGCCTTTGCTCAACCTTGGAAATGTGTTCTGATGGGATCTAAGTCAAAGGATCCGTATCCGCTGGGAGGCAGGGACAGGGACTATGGGCTGGGGAGGAGAGCAGCATGTTGCCAGGGGATCCTGCCTGCCAGAATGCACTCACTGGTGACTGCTGTGGCAGCATGAGCCAGTCCAGCAGGACCATGAGAACAGTGTGGTGTGATAGCTGGGAGGAACTCAAAAGTTATTTTTCTTGACATTTTCTAATCAAAGCAAAGTAAAGCAATGCAGAACACTTATTTTTTCAAGATACTTTTTGGAAATGAGAGTTCTTGTCACTGCTCTGATCTTTGTCTCCTGGACAACATGCATTTTTGATAGGAGAAAAATAAACAAAATGTTTTAATAATAATAGAGCTTATCAGGATTCTGTTGAAATACGATTTCGATGGAAGTAGTTCCACTATGTCTACTGATAACTAACATAGATCAATCGAAAGGGCTCTGTGAGTTTACACCGGGGGGAGGCAGGGTGGCATGCTGGCTAATGAAACACAAAAACCTCAATTTTTTTTTCTCTAGTTTCCAAAGATTTTCCACAACATTTACCATAAAATTTGTTCTAACCTATTTTAAGTGGAAAGCTGATTGGGCTTACAAAAGTCACTTTCAGCTGAGACACCTGGAAAAGGGTGAAAAGCAAATGAAATCTCTTAATGAAATTTTACAACTTTTTTGCACAACCTGAATGCATCACACCCCCTGTGAGCTGTGATATTGTCTGCACTGATATGGCTGTGCCTTTACAGGGCCATACACAGCTGCACAAAGCCCATGGTCCCAGACTCCAATCTCAGCTCACTCCATTGCATTTTGTTTCAGAAATGTCTTTCATTCTGACTGGTGTCACAGGGCAGGTTTTGAAAAGGCAGGGCTTTTCCGTAGGTGTAAATGAACACCAACAATGCTGGAACCCTGTGCAGATTTTAATGGCAAATTTGTCTCAAGGCACCAGCCATGAGATGTTACTGTTCTTCCCCAGCTCTCTGTTCAGTGTAGTCGGTGTGGAAGCATCTCGTGTGCATAATGGCCCACCTTAGCACAAGACTCACACCAACTCATGTCAGGATAGCATGGCAAAATGTGGCACGTGAGCCTGTGCTAACACAACATGCTGAAACCTCTTCTGCCGAGTGAGCCCTGTCTGCTTTGCAGGAGGTTTTGGCATAAAATGTGAGTGTATGTCTATTTATTACATCAGAACAATTAGGTAACTGGATGGGGAAACCCTGTTACCTATGGAGGCTGCCTTAATTCCTGGTTCTTTGAAGTTCAAGCAATTAATTCCTTCTTTGATGACTACATTCACAGGAAAAAAAAAAAAATCACCTATTTGGAAACTACGGGGGGAAGCGTGAGCAGAGTGGCAAAAAACTGAGGCAGACTCCAGCTGGAGTTTGGGTAGCCACTGTCCCTTCCAGGACAAAATGAACACACAAGACAAGCCTGGTGAGTCTAGTCAGATGTGAGAACCCTGGATAACAGCAATTTTGCCTGTATAAGGACTGAAGACCCTGTCTGTCCTCTGAATTTGTGAGAGACTGGGAAACACTGTAAGATCCACTGACTAACATGAACACATTCCTCTTTCTCCAAACACAAATGAATTTTGCATGCAGAGGTAGCTGTGTGTGCAATGACAACATGTCAGAAGATGTGTTTTCCTGCATGGAGGAGTGCATTCTCCATTTAGCATTACTTGCCACCAACATTCTCTCTTTTTAAAGAAGATGTCCTGTTTTGATCCTACACATTATATCTACAGCTATATTTGTTGGCACATCAGCCCGTCTGACATTGGCATCCCATCCTTTGAATGGGCAAAATTCCACTGTAGCAGATAGGTGAGCAATGAAACTAGAGTAAGTGGCAAGTCAGACCATATCGGGGCAGTTTCCTTTCCAGGAGCAAGGAAACAGCATTTTGTGGAGTCATTCAGCACCTGAAACACTGAAACACAGGTATAATGACGTTATGCACTGATTTGTGAGCAGATTAACACTGAAGAATGCTAGCTACCAAACAGGTTTGGAAACTGAGAAAAGTGTTTTTGTAGTACATAAGCTGCACGGAAGAAAATACTGAGTCAATAAATTATTTTTCTAATTTGTTATCCAAACTAAAGAGCTTTATCTAAACACATCACTAATGAATGAGGTCTTGCTTGCCCTGAAATGCAGGAAAAAATTATATATGAAGCACACAAGTAGTTTGGAATATTCCATAAAATTTAACATCAGTAGTAGATCTGTACTTAAACTGTTCTTAAGTACCTGCTTAGTCAATCAAATGAAATTTTGTTTTGCTTTGTTTTTAATCATCCCTTAGGAATTAAATTTTATAAACTCAAGAGTATTTTCCCATGTCTCTTTAGAGAAAGGAAGTATGAAAACCACAGCCTAAGATGCTGGGGCTTCTCTTTGCTTTTGGAAGAGCATCTCTGCTAGAAGTTAGGAAAATTTTACCTANTTCCCTAAAATTCGCTTCCCTAACCTTCCCTTCCCTAAACTTCCCTTCTCTAACCTTCCCAAACCTTCCCTTCCCAAACCTTCCCTTCCCTCTCTTTCTGTCTAGTGATTCAGATAGTGAGTTTCAAACAAAAAAAGTAAATGTAGCTACCCATTGATTTCTTTCTTTATTTCTTTTTAAAGAAACTGCTTATGTATTTTGTTTATACTTCTCCATGTTATAAATTTGATCTTATTACTGCTGAATTCAATACAAAGAATTATATAAAAAATATATTGACTATTTATAAAAGCTATAACAAGGTATCATCTTTTTTTTTTTTTTTTTCTGAAATCAGACAAGATACATGGTTTAAAAGAAGGGAACAACAAAAAGGTACAACAGCTATGTTGGTTTCAGTTTCTTTTATGTTAACAATAAATACTAAAAAAACCCATAGGTATTAGTAGCCTTGGATATAGACACCATTAAAATTGAAATTCTGCATAATATTTATATATTATTATTTATAAATCATTATAATATATTGATATCTATATATCACTGATAAATAGGAATTAGTGTAGCAGACATATCCCCAGTGTCACTGCATTTTAGGCATAAAAATGTCCTATTTTTCTGTTTCTGTGCTCAGGAGAGGAGTCACTCACAATTTTTGTGGACAAAAGGAAGCTGAGCAAGAGGTCAGATGGAAGCGATCTCAGCACCAACAGCTCTGCGGTGACTCTGGAAACTCTGCACCAGCTGGCAGCCTCCTACTTCATAGACAGAGACAGCACGCTGCGCAGGCTGCACCACATCCAGATAGCCTCCACTGCCATAAAGGTATGAAAATTCCTCTGAGAGAAACCTAAAGGCGTATTTCTAGATTCACCAGTTGCTCCTCAGGAGACACTTATTTCAAATAGTGAGCAGGGATTGATTAGGAAAATAATCATTTTTGTCCTAATTGTTTTTTTTATCTGAGTCAAAACATTAAATAATGAATAATGAAGATGATAGTTCAGATAAGGGTCGAACACACTAAAGATATTAGTCCTGATAAATAAATTGAATGCTACAGATGGCCCTTACAGAAGTGTGAGGTCATTGAGAAAATCTCCTTTACATATGTGTTCATCAATTGTGCTTATAGACGGACCTATATCTGCCTAGAGATGCATACTGCTTGTATACCATTTATGTTTTCTTTCACATTTTTTTATAAGTGTAGTTTAGTGTACTCTTCTGATTGAAACATGAATTAACTTTTATTGATCTTTCAAAAGAAATTAAGCTCTTGGTTCTACAGTATTGTGGAAGCACACCCAATTTCCTGCTAGAAAATGCTTTTAGTACAGTTTATCAGTCAAAGTATCCTGCCTACTGCCTGCAATAGGTCATTCTTAGCATTAGAATATAGTTGGCCAGGATCAGGACCTCTTTAGGTATTATATAAAGCATCAACTGCTCCATTGCTTAAATCTCTAGCATAATGTTGCTTGTCGGAAATAAGCAGTCCATTTTCAGCATTTAAGATAAAAATCAAAATATAATTTACAGTTGAATACACATTAATTATGAGGCTTTTAATGCAAGATGTGATTTAAAATTCATTGCATTTATTAGATTTTCCCGCTGTTAACTAAGGTCTTCATTAAAGACCATCTGAGGCCAACTCGCACTTTCCAGCCACCTCAACTGTTGCTCAAGTAAATATAAATTTGCCTTCTTGGGAGTGTCAGGTCCTTTACAAATAGGGATGCATGAAGAATTTGTGGGATAGCAGCACCTGCTTTGTTTGTCAGCTGGTATGTGAAGGACGTTCCTCCTGCCCCCTCGGTCTTGGCAGTGAACCCCAGCTCAGAGATGGTCAGCTGCAGGTGCAGGGCAGCATTTGGCTCTTTAGGCAGCACAGATGAAAATGCAGCAGAATGAGGAGCGTCCAATCTAATCTAGTGGCTGCTCATTGGATCACATAATCTTGCTGCAGATTGTTGTGCTACCTCTGTTCTGACTTTTCTACACCATCCCATCATTTATTGTGCAGATCTACAGTAACTATAAAACCCGTCTGCTTCCTTCAAAGCACTGGCAAAATTTTCCTTCTATGGCAAGATAATTTATTGGCCGAAACAGTTGGTAACTAAAGTGCTAGAACATAGAAATGCAAAGATAAAGCTGTCTCTGAAAGAAATTTATCCTATTTGCTGCACCTTTTAAGTAAATTTCTACCGTAACACAAAACTCATCTCTGCTTGCTAACAATTTAGTTAATGAATATTCTGCATGTCCAGCGTTTTTTACAAACACCACAAAATGACTAAGTTTTCTCTCCATGCCCTCGCTGTTCATGAAACAGATACAAATACAAGCTGTAGTCCATAAGAAAATCTGATTTGGGTAATTGAGTGCAGCAGGTCTCTAGAAAATGTTTTTTACATCAGATGCAACAGTACTGATACACGAAACCATTTTGCAGCTTGCTTTCATTGAGACTGGGAATATTTGCATTACAGATTTCTATTGTCAGAACACTTAACTGAACAAAACTGATAAAAAAAAAAACAAAAAACCCTGCTTCTGTTGAACATTATGAATACAAAAGCAGCCAGATAAGGTACTTTTTTCTTCTCTCCCCAAACAGATTTTTGAAACAATGCAGAAAACATTATGCTGGAAAAACATCCAATACTGTTTCAGATCCATGCTGTAAATAGACTATTTCCAGATTATTTATTAAAACATGTACTGATAACTAGGCAACGGGCTTTCCACAGAGCAATCTGAGACCAGATGAGTCAGTAGGGACACCCTGCATGACCTGAGGACAGGGGTGGCCATCAGCCGTCTCTTTGCCGTGCTCTCCCAAGCTGCTTCAGGGAGGGGAGGGAACCTGGCGTCTTTTACATGGTAAAATGCTGGATGGGATAAGTCACAGCAGTTTCCATGTCTGCCTAATGCAGAAAACATCTGCTCAAAGTATTCCTCTGCACAAGAGGTTGAATTAAGGATTTGCAAAGGCAATCCAAGAAATGCTCCCTAACTCTCTTCTGACAAATCCAATATAAAGGTATTAGAACGAGTGAGGATGTTTTTCCCACAGTTTAGAAAGCTTTGAAATTTGAATTACAAGTTTTCCAAGCAACACACAATCATTTTTTGATTGCTGACTGGTTAACAACAACAAAAAAGTAATGTTCTGAATCTGTTTAGTATTTGATATTATCATTTATGATTCATTCCCAGATAGTAATTCTGTGTCTTATATACATCATCTGCATGTACATAAAATTTCATTTAATTGAAAGAAAAAGACTAAAAGGATAGTTATTTTTTGAATTGTTTGTTTTCCCTTCCTTTTTTGTCAGTAAATTTTAGTTACATTCTGGATGGCTTTTTAATATGCAGCATTTTAGAGTCTGTCATATAAGCAGAGTTGTTTTTAGGAACAGAGAACTGAGAATATTAACATTGCTTCTATTACTCATACCCTGACTAGGAAAAACTCAACTGTCTTTTTGGGAATGCACATCTGTATGAAACAAATAAACAAACATTCAGAAGAGGCAAGTCTTAAAACACAAATCAAATTACATGATTTGGGAGAGAATCATAGAATTGTTTGTTTTAGGAGGGACCTTAGAGATCATCCATTTCCAACCCCTGCAATGGACAGGGTTGCCATCCACCAGCTCAGGCTGCCCAGGACCCCATCCAGTCTGGCTTTGAGCACCTCCAGGGATGGGACATCCACAGCTCTTTGGGCCTCACCACCCCCTGAGTAAAAAAATTCCTCCTAGTATCTACTGTAAATCTCCCTTCTTTTAGTTTAAAGCCATTCCTTCTTGTTCTATCACTATCAGACCACATGAAAAGCTGGTCTCCCTCCTGTTTATAAGCTCCCCTCAAGTACTGGAAGGACATAGTGAGTTCTTCCTGGAGCCTTCTCTTCTCCAGGCTGAACACCCCCAGCTCCCTCAGCTTGTTCTCATAGCAGAGGTGCTGCAGCCCTTTGAGCATCCTCATGGCCTCCTCTAGCCCTGCTCCAACAGCCCCACATCCTTCTGGTGCTGGTATCCCACATGCTTCTGGTACTGGACACAATGCTCCAGGTGGGGCCTCACAAGGGCAGAGCAGAGGGGGATAATCCCCTCCCTGCTTCACTGCCGCCCCTCTGTTGGTGCAGCCCGTGATACTGTTGGCCTTTTGAGCTGCAGGCACACACTCCTGGATCATGTGCAGTTTTTCATCCACCAGAACCCCCAAGTCCTTCTCGGCAGGGCTGCTCTCAAGGAGTTCTTCTCCCAGTCTGTACTCATCTCTGAGATTGCCTCAACCCAAGTGCAGAGCCTTGCACTTGGCCTTGTTGAACCTCATTATGTTCTTGTGGGCCCACTTTTCAGGGGCAATATTTTGTGTTTGGTTGCATTGTAAGTTGGTAATATATCAGTATGATTTAATTAACATTTCATTGGAAAAATGTAATAATATTACTGGAATAAATATTCTTTCTTCTACTGGACCATAAAGCAACATGAAAAAAAAAAACAAACAGCAAATATGCCGGTGTAGAGGGAGACTTTCAGCTACTTATAAAGCTCCACCAAAGATGGATTTGGCTAGGACAAGAGAAGAACAACATTTAAGAAAGCTGTAGCAGTGCTCAGTCAAATATTAGGATAGCAACGAGTAACTTATTCATTCAAAAACTCCGTCTGTTTGTGTTTGGACATTTAGTTCCTAATGTTGCCATCTTCTTTCTTAAGTGTTTCTTGAACAGATTTAGGTCCCAGTTTTGTGCAGATGAAATATAGGTAGGGTTCCATTAAGTCTCTTAATTTATAGAACAAGATCAACAATAGATCAAATGTTAGATGAGAATGATTAATCAGCCTTCTGTGGAAAAAAAGGAAAAAAAAAAAACAAAAAAACCAACAACAAATATCACCATTAGTATATATCTTTCCTTAAATATTGAAAACAAAAAATGGCAAGATACTTGATAGTCTTTGGAAACTGCATATATTGAAACATTTTTATCCCTTATGTGCTTAAAAAAATTAATACTCAAGGAATTCTTGTATTCTTATATCAAATTAATTGAGAGGTGTGCTATCTGAATTTCTTTTCTTACAGGTCTTGATACACTATTCTGTAGCACTGGTCAGGAAAATAAGTTTTATATTTAAGGTTTTCTGTCAAAAAACTTATTTACATCACAGAGAAAGGAAAATATTAGAAATAGGGAAATGAGAATTAATTTTCAACTTTTCATGTTTAATTTTTATTTGTTTTCCTTAAAGCAATGCTATTCAGACCAAAATCTGTTAATGTGCAGCATGAAGGAGTGCAAGAGAGGTATTTAATGAATCAAGCTTGTTAATCAATTTTGTTTATAATCAAGTTAGTTGTGAGATAACTATCCTCGAAAATAACATTAGCACAACTAATTAAAGCTTCACAATTTTGCATTGTTTATATTGTTTATTTCACATAAAAAGAGAAAAAAACACAAAATCTCCACATTTTCCAACTGAAAATCAAATATTCATGGGAGCTATCCAGAGCCTATATCAATATTTGCCTTATTTAAAAGTCCTCCATACACGTACATTCTTTTAATATTATTTTAATGCATGCATTTTAGCATTAGTGGTTGGGCTCATGTGCTAAATCAACAGTTTGCAGCCTCAAGGGCATCATTGGAAACTCGCCAAGAGCCTCAGGGCTGCATCTAATTTGCATATACATTTACATGAATGCACATCCTGTTGTATTTGAAATATTACAGATCCAATATTACTTCCCTTGTATGCTCGTTTTAGAAGCTTTTTCCTATGAACATTTCTCTTCAGATGCACTGACAGCTGTTAAGTCTCCTTATTAACGTGCATATTAGGATGATGGGGTGTGCGCTCCTCTTATTTGATAAAATCCTCTAAACTTATGGAATTATAATACAAATAAACCCAGCATATGATTTTCTTTCTATCTGTGTTATCTTTAACAAACAATGTTCGCGACTCTTCCTCCACAGTGTTGTTCTTGCCTCTGTACAGCCATACTAATTGGCATCTATTGGAGACCTAACCATAAGCAGAGGTCCAGGGGAAGGTCAAATGGCCTGAGAACCAGGACTAAGCAATGACTCTAATCAATAAGACTGACCTCTTTCCTTCACTGATTGATGGATGCTGTAAACAATACCTGAAGGTCACAGTTTTCCTTAGCATCTTCTGTGATTCTAAAAATGTGTTCTGTTGTTGCCCAGCGGCAGAATGACCTCAGTGTGCTACACTGAGATCATGCACCCATCGTCACAGCACTTAGGAAACTTTTTCAGTGGTGGGTAGATGAGATAGGGCTGTGTGTCCAGACATGCTTCTGCTTTCTAACACAACTGAGAGACACGGCAGTACAAGCTCCTACTCAATTGACCCTGAGTCCTGTTCACTAGGAGCCACTGTCATTCCACCTTCACCAATGAGTTAGCTCACAACACTTCCTGCCATTGAACAGGCAACAACTCTTAAATCTAGGATTTGCACTGAAGAACTGCTATGTTGAGAATTGCACAGAGGACCATAGTTAGTTGTGAGGATATGCTAATTGCTTGCTGAGTTATGCAGAAAGGATAAGAAAGGCCCTGGCAGCATGGTAGATGAAATATTGAATAATGTTGCTACATTTTGCAAAGAGGTAAACACATTTCTGTTAGGCTGTTATAACACTGATGCTTAATAAAGTGAAGTCCTATAGTAGTTGTGTTTTGGAGGATATCTTCTTTCATCCCAGAATAGATTTTCTTTCAAGGGAAAACATTTCACGGAGGTAGGGAATGTTAATAATGTAGGTGTTATCTTAAGGGTCCAAGCAGCTGTAGGACAGCTTCAGTGCAACAAAAGAACAGTTGGCAACAGAACAGATGCATAAATTGAATTTTCCACCAGCTATTTACAGATGGATTAAAGCCCATTTATTCCATCTGAGTGAAAAGGAACAACTATTCTTGAGAATCTGCCCTCTAATTTCAATTAAATTTTATTGTGCAGTTTGATTTTTCTTCCCCCAAAACACTTTTTCTTTTTCTTCTCCCTTTTTTTTAAAATTTTTTTTTCTATTAGAGATTTAAGCACATTTGTTTTCTCTGAATACCTTAAATTACAAATAGTGTATAGCAAGGATCTATTGTAATGGTAAATATATCTGATTATCTGTAATTAATCCACGAATGACTCATATGCTGCTAGAGAGGAAACTTGAAAAATGAAATTAGCTTTTCAGTCAAAACTCAGTCTGAAACCCAGACCTTTCATTTCTTTACATGCTTCTTTGTTTGGTCTGAGAAAGCTTGCCACCTTTTTATTTTCATACTTCATATTTGAATATATTTTTCTGTGGGTTCAAGTAATTGCTATCATCAAAACTGGAAGTGCTCAAATGCTATGAAGACTTATTCTCTTGTAAGATTCCTGAGAAATTCTAAATGTTTTCACAGTTTTTCTTAGTTGCTAAATGTTTGAGGTTTTGAAGATTAAGTTTTGAACACTTCTTGTCCTTGTTTTCCCTGTTTAGTTTATGGTAAGGATTTAAGACCCAAGAAACCTTGTAAATGACCAGAAATTAGGAAGCTCAAAAATTTCTGCTCAGGAAGAGCTTTAACTTCTAAAATCACAATTAGAAACATTGAGTTGGAAAGACTCAGTGTGTCAGTTTTCTGTTGACTCAAATGAAGAAATTAAATAGTAAATGTGATTAAACACGCTAGGGAACTAAAAGCCAGAAGATATTACTCCTCTTCAGAAATTTGTTTCTTTCACATTGGGTATTTATAGTGATGTTAATTAATCATCTCAAGGAAAAGCCATGAAGGTAAAATATCTTGAGGTGGTAAACTCTCATGAAATTTTGCTGAGAATTCAATATTTTTTCAGGCTACTTTGAAAATCTCACAGTTTTAGAAGCTTCACAACTCAGCTATGTATATGCGTAGGTATGAATTTTTAAATATATATTTGGATTAGTATCTTCTCTTACCAGACCAACTGGGACCTGAAGTTAGACTTCTAATTTCCTCTACATTTTGAGCATCGCCTACT
Source organism: Penelope pileata (assembly GCA_013396635.1). NCBI lineage: Eukaryota > Metazoa > Chordata > Aves > Galliformes > Cracidae > Penelope > Penelope pileata. Next base: position 4,054 of record WBMW01005236.1, on the reverse strand, counting down.
TCCTGAATGCCTTTTGGTAATCTGAGTTCAGCTGTGGATTTGGATAGGCAAGTGTATACAGCTGAGAGTAAACTGTTGGTGTTATGTTCTTTTTGCCTGGCTAGGCCAAGCCATGAAGCACGGCACAGAGGCTGAGTTCTAGCACTAGCATTGACAAAATGTGAACATCAACAATTGCGAAACATTGAACATGATGAGAGCAGTACCATAATGCTGTGCTGAGACAATTTTACCACGTTTCTCAACAGGCTTTATTTGCTCAGGAGCAACTCTGAACCTCCCTTCTTTTTCTGAATCTAGTCCAGTCGCTGGTAGCTCTGGCGTCTTGCCATTGCATGCACAGAACAGAATTTGTGTTTCACTGTAGAATTAAAATATATGAGGCTTTATATATCTATGTCTGGGAGCTGTTGGAGAGCTTTGGAACAAATTTTCCATAGATAGTACAAAATATCATGACTGACATTAAATAATTCTAACCATACACAAAATGTAAAGGTCGGGAATTTACTGCCATATCTTATTCAAGAGTCTAAGGTGATGAAACTAAAAATAATCTTAATTCACTTCGACAGTAGAGTTCAAATTAAATAGAAAATCCACAACTGCTTTGCAGAGGTCACTTCTTCATTTGGTGTAAAACCGGACAATTACTTTGAGAATCTGACCCTCACTATCGCATATAGTGAGAGAAATAGGGGGAGGGAGGAGAACCCGAAAGTTAATGCAACCATGTTTTACTAAACACCCGCAGAATGCATACTCAGCAACATAATTGACACAATGCATCTAATACAGAGTACATTGTCTCATATTTTCGGTAAAGTGCATAGAAGAATGTGTGCAAAGCTATAACATTGCCAGCGAGTTGATAGCACAGCATGAAATGTTTTCGAAGCAACAAAATAACACATAATACAGATGCTATGACATGCCTTTCTTTAGATAATTATTTCAGGGAAGGGAGGGGAGAGGAGAGGAAAGGAGAGGGGAAAATAAGGTTTTAACATCACAAGATCCACAGTGAAGATACTGACGTACAAAAATCATGCTCTGAAAGTAATGCCTCCTATTATATGATGCTGGCCCACAACATCAGAGGCGAATGTTGGTGGGATGGCACCAAAGGTCGAATCTTCCCACAAATATTTCATTCCATTTTGTTGCTGAGCAATAGATGGCAGCAGAGGTGCAGTCTGACCAAATGGTGTCTGACATGGGAGTGCAGGTTTTATAGATTTTATTACTGAATTAAGAGTTCAAAATGAAGTTATTTTTCATAGAATCATAGAATATCCCGAGTTGGAAGGGACCTATAAGAATCATTGTATTCATCTTTGCATTGTGCAGTTCTGACCTTGTACAACGTATAAGTTCCACTGAAGTCTATGAAGTCAGTGAAGTTTCTCCATGCACAAACTGGTATCATGAAGATCAAGGTTTTCTCCAGTCAGTCTCAACCATTATCTTCTTGTCAAACTATTTTTCATTTTCTCTATATAGATTACCAAAATTAACACTCGTTTCCAGGGAATACTTAATAATTTCAAGTACTTGGGGGGGACTGCAGTATTCCATTGATAATTTGTTCCTGAAAAAATAAAATAAGAATATCATAGCAGGGCTATAATATCTTAGCTATACAAATTCACTTTTCTTTTTTTTTTTCCCTAACAGTTATAATAATCCTAATGAATAGAGGACACTGTCTCCTATCGAGTAGATTTTTAAGGAATGTATCTAATCCATGAGTAAATAGAACCTTGGAAATGAAAATAATTCTATGTTTTTCCTTTGAGTTTTCATGAAATTCTTAATGTGTAAAAAGTAATTGGTGATAAAACAGCTGAGATAATGGATTGAAGAGGTACATTAATTGTTTTTTCTGCCATCTAATTTTAGTCTAAGTAGACTTTATTCTTAATCCTGTTAAGTATTTGAAATATGACAATCACAACTATACTGAGCCATGCATTGTAGGAAATAAATACAGTGTGTTACATAATGCAAAGCAATTTATAAGGTTAAAAGGTTTTTGTTGAAGTATGATGATAAAATGTGTGGGTGGGTCCGCTTTTCTTTTCTTTTTTAGAATATACATCAGAAATTATGCTTTTTAATTTTTAATCTATGAAAATTTTCATTTGGCCAGATAGACTGATATATTAACAATAGCCTAGTAAAAATAATTTATATTACACAAATGAAGATGTAAAATATCATGCTGTTCTTTCTTGAGGTAAATGACTCAAGCATTACACCGTTAAACTCCACAGAATCAGGAGCTTACAATGTTAAAACAACTAGGAAAGTTAGTTAACATAATTTAATCAAGTTTATCAGTGACTTTATATGGAGGAGACCTTCCTTGATGAAAATATAGGAAGCTGGCAAGTGTCTATAGCATACAATAAAATGAGTTATATACTATTATGGTATCTCTGGTATCGCTCTTTTTTTTTCCCCCATTCTGTTTCTTTTGAGCTTCCTTCTTTCCTTAGATTTACATGCTTGTGGAAGGATAAGCTCTCTTTTTTTTCTTTATCTTAGTTGAAGTTATGCACTTGCCTTTATGATACATTGTTCTTTGCCCTCGGTATTTTCATCTGTGTCAGGTCCAGAAAAATAAATTAGGCAAGTTCTTGGACAAGACTTTATATTCTAAACATTTTTTGTATAAAAGTCATTAACGAAAGTTCTGTTCATATTCATGTGTGACCTAATGAACAGGCCTTGATATTTAGTAGACCTTTCTGTTACCACAAATTAGGATGATTTGAAAGGTTTTCCAGCACACCACTCTGTCTGGGTAACATTGTCCCTTGAGACTAATTCTAAGATCAGCCCTCTTCATATTAAAAATTCTCCCTTTGTCTAGTTCATGAAATAAGAATATAAAGAATAACTCAGTTATTTTCTGAAAGTTTCTAAAAAGCAGTGAGTTCGTTCTTTTATGAATCCTTATAGACAGTGAATGAGTTAAGATTTAGCAGAAGAGTTTGATGAAACATCCTTAATGCCATGGGGCAAAGGTGTTTTCACTATCAGAAATGTGGAAGTTTGTGTTTCACCAACGTAGTGCAACTTCAAAATATTTTATCAAATTTAATTTTGATTTATACTGGGGAGAATCTAGTCTTTCTTGATGAAAATAAAGGTGTATAGGATGATGGTATGCCTATAAGAATTTGTTACCCAGCTGTAATTCCTACCTCTCAAGATATCTTTTTTTTTTTTTTTTTTTAATTTTGTTTCCATTTCATAATGGTCTTTCATTACTGTAGATTTAGAGATACTTGAATATTATTTTATATGCTTGCAGTTACGAGCATTTTGGTTATTTAACCAAACTCAGCAAACATGAATCCAGCTTTACTTGCATTTTTCTAAGTAAAACACTGAAGTTTCCATTTTTCCTCCTGAGTTGATGTGTAGTTTTCGACAGACAAAACTCTTGCATTCATTCTGTAACACTTTTTGTGTATGCATTAAAACTTTAAGGGATATCAAGAAAATGTAGTTTTCTTCCTAGATGTTTCCTAGTTTTTATTAGCTAAAAGCAGTTTCTACAATCTTCAAATTTTTGTGGGACTTTATAAGTTTCTATATTTAATGTTAGGTGTAACCAAAAACTACTCTGCTCTTATGCTACAGGGTTCTTAACTTTGGCATATGTGTTAGGGCTTAGATTTGAAATAAATATAGTTTTTTTTTCTTTTTCCATTTAGTTTGAAAGATCGTATCGTATACAAAACACAAGTACCAACTTACATGTCTAATAAATTTCTACTGAACTGAGAAACCTAGATTCAGTCCCCCTCCTTTCCAATCTATAGCAGAAAGGCAATAGAATTATATGGGATACGCTAGGTCTCAGTGGAACAGAAAGGCAATAGAATTATGTGGGATACACTAGGTCTCAGTGGAATGAAAAGAAAAAAAGAAAAAAAAGAAAAAAGAAAGGAGATTTACTCTGTTTTGGCAGATCTGTTACAAGTTTGTGGTGCGTTGGTATATTTTTAACCAATCACTTTTCTTTCATAGAATCATAGAA
>WBMW01005235.1:121808-187935 GCA_013396635.1 Penelope pileata | reverse complement strand
TCCATCATATTTGAGAAGTCGTGTCTGTCAGAAGTCCTCGGTGACTGGAAAAAGGAAAACATCGTTCCCATTTTCGAGAAAGGGAGAAAGGAAAACCCAGAGAACTACAGACAGTGAGCCTCACCTCTGTGCCTGGGAAGATTATGGAACAAATCCTCCTGGAAGACATGTTAAGGCACACAATAGATGAGCAGGTTATCCAAGACAGCCAGCACGGCTTCACCAAGGGCAGATTGTACTTGACCAATCTAGTGATCTTCGATGATGGAGTGATGGCACCAATGGAAAAAGGAAAGGCAACTGAAGTCATCTACCTGGACTTCTGCACAGCCTTTTACATGGTCCCCTACCAAATCCTTATCTCTAAATTGGAGAAATCTGGATCTGAAGGGTGGATAAGGAATTGGTTGGATGGTTGTAGCCAGAGGGTTGTGGTAAATGATTCTAGTGACAGATAGTGTCCCCCAGGAGTCTGTCTTGGGACGAGTACTCTTTAACATCTTTGTCAATGACATAGACTATGGGATCGAGTGCACCCACAGCAAGTTTGTTGATGACACCATGCTGAGTAGTGCAGTTGATATGGCAGAAGGAAGAGATGCCATCCAGAGGGACCTTGATGAACTCCAATGGTGGGCCAATGTGAACCTAATGGGGTTCGACAAGGTGAGGTGCAAGGTGTTGCAGTTGGGTCAGGGCAATCCCAGATACGAGTACAGACTGGGAGAACTTGAGAGTAGCCTGGCTGTGAAGGACTTAAGGATCCCGGTAGATGAAAAACCTAACATGAACCAGCAGTGTGCTTTTTCAGCTCAGAAGGCCAAGAGTATCCTGGGCTGCATCAGAAGAGGGGTGGCCAGCAGGGAGAGGAAGGTGATTGGCCTCTCTGCTCTGTCCTTGTAAGGCCCCATCTGGAGTACTGTATTCAGGCCTGGCACTCCCAGTACAGGAAGGACATGAAGTTTTTGGAGTGAGTCCAGAGGAGGGCAACAAAGATGGTCAGAGGGCTGGAGCACTTCTCCTGTGAAGACAGGCTGAAGGAGCTGGGCTTGTTCAGCCTGGAGAAGAGAAGGCTCCAGGGAGACCTCATTACATCCTTCCAATATTTAAAGGGAGATAATAAACAGGTGGGAAATAAACTCTTTACACAGGTAGATAGTGATAGGACAAGAGAGAATGTTTTTAAACTGAAGGAGGGGAGACTTCGATTAGATGTCAGGGAGAAGTTTTTCACTGACGGTATGCTGGAGATGGCTGCCCACAAAAATTGCTGTAGGGATGCCCTGTCCCTGGAGGTGTTCAAGGCTGGGCTAGATGTGGTCCTGGGCAACCTGATCTAGTGGTTGGCAACCCTGCCTGTGGTAGGGGTTGGAACTAGATGATCTCTGAGGTCTCTTCCAACCCAAGCCATTCTATGGTTCTGTTAATTACATTGTCCAGAGTTTTGACACTGTTCATCCTGATTTAGATTTGCCATCGTCTCTCCTCATGTGAGGCTTCAGGGCAACTGGGTCTTGGCTGTTCCTTTTAATTTGTCATCCCTTCTAACTGAGAAGGGGCAAGGACAATTTATCTGTTCCAGCTTCTGAACATGCACCAGAGAAAGATATAGGCTAGGGAGCATTTAAAGATTCAGGTTAGATATAAGGAAAAACTTCTCTGAAAGAGTGGTCAGGCACTGGAACGGCCTGCCCAGGGAGATGGTAAAGTCACCGTCCCTGGCGGTGTTCAAGAAACATCCAGATGAGGTGCTAAGGGATATGGTTTAGTAGTTTAGTGGATAATATTGGTGGTAGGAAGGCAGTTGGACTAGATGATCTTGATCTTGTAGGTCCTTTCCAACTCAGTGTTTCTATGATTCTAATATGCTGTAATACTTGGATTAAAAAAAAAAAAAGAAAGAAAGAAAACAGAATCCACATAAGAAGTGAAGTTTTAAAAGATGAATATTGTATCTTTGAAAACTAACTTGAAAAAAATGTGATCATTTATGGCAATATCTGGAACCATGAGCAGTAGGTTGTGTACCTACTGAGGAATGAGGTTGGTGACATATAGGGCTTGTAACAACTGATGTGCTGTAGTCTAGGCCTAACACTTAGCTTTTTTTACATTTACAGTCACTTTTAGAATTTCAGTTTTCTTAATGCTTTGGTCATTTATACAAATCTAAAAATGCAAAAAATAAACTATGTAACATGCTTAATAATTGCACCAAAATCAAATTGCTGCTAGGAATTTTCATAGTAATTTTATTAAAGTGTCTTCCATTTTTTTTCTTTTTAGTGGAAGGGATGGTACATAGCAGTTAATGAAGGCTTATTGTGAGAATTTCTCAAAGTCCTATTCCAACAAATCAGAAGCAAAACTGCATAATAAACATTTCTCTACTGTAATTGGTTTGTGAGTTACTTGCTCATTTTTATTTTTTATTTTTCCTCCTTTAAGTAGAAAGTTGCAGAAACTTTTGCTCTTTTGAAGCTTGTTTCTTATGACAGGACAGTCCAAGGGGCTTTGTAAGACTGCTATAATGATCCCTAAACAGGCTGACAATTTTGTAGCCATCTCCAAGATGGAAACTTCCTTTCAGAAGCAGCTGAATATCATGAAAAAGACAATGGCTCCTAGCTGAATTTTCAAAAAGCCAGAAAGACTAAATGGCCTTTTGGATTAATAAGAGATTTATGGCTTCCTTCTCTGCTGCGCTGTCTGTCAATGTGTGTGACTCTCCATTATAGGTGCTGTCAGGCACTTAGTCAGAAAAGTGCAGTTTAAAACCCTTGGAGCTTCAGCTCCAAGTTGATGCAGAGCCATATAAAGCCATATGAGTACAGAGGGGCAAGGGACATGAGCTCAGCGCTCCTGTTTGAGCCTAGCTGATGACAGCATTGAGTGCTTACAAAAACAGCCTTCAGATGCAAATCTGTGAGGTTCTAGGCCTCAGTCTCCTCTGAAAACTTTGAGGACTGCAACACATACATGGATGGACTTTCAGTACTTTGCAGAATAGATGTGGATGTGAAAGATGTACATTATGTCCATATGTCTTTAAAAGACTGTAGCCTTGCCATTGTGAAAGCAGTGAAGCACTTTTGTAAATTTTATATTTCCTCAGTAGAGATTCATACAGAACAAATCCTTTTGTTAAGAAACTGAATGGCAGAGCTTATCCTTGATACAAAGCACTTATAAAATGAAATTGATGCTTCTGAGCATCAGAGAACCACTCATAAAAATCGAGGTTTCTAAATAAGAGCCACTATACACGTCTTCCGCAGAACTTTCATGCAGTAGGTTGTGTGCCTGCTACTGAAATTAGAACCTTCTCTTTTTGAGAGACCAGTTCAAATTAAGCATGCCTCAGGGTTCTTGGAGTATCTGATCCTATAAATCTGTAAAATTGTACCACTGCTTGTTACAATTTTAATTACAGTGCTTTCTGTTAAAATGCAGTTGGATGGAAGAAGCATGTTGTGCCTTTTTCCCTGTTTTCCCTGGCCTTAATCTTTCCATTAGGACCTCATCTCAGCATCAACAGACTTTTCCCATGGTACCTCATCTCCTCTGCAAATGGCTGTTATGCTGGGGCCACATTCTTGATATTCTGCTGGGATCCTTGCCACCCTTGTCTCGTCCACTGCTCCCCTTAAAAAAAGTGAATAAATTAGACAGCTCAATTGCAATACCATACACGTTTCCTCTGCACAGGTAACACAGAGCACACCCATGCACCTCTTTCACTTCTTCCAGAGTCCAACAACAGTTGTCACTTCTGTTCTTCTCTCTTGTATTTTTTTTTTTAATTTCATCTGCTGGCTGCTAATAATGCCCAGAATTGTAAAAGCAACTTTCTAATAAAATTCCAAAAATATTAAGAAGTTAATTTTATCTGTATTTTATTTACTGGGTAGGCAATGATACAGGGAGTGAGTAACAAGTGTTCAGGGAGGCTGGGTACAAATAATTTTGAGGAAACTGGTTTTGTCTATATGAAGTGCCATCTTGCTGCTGGCATGTTTTAGTACAAAGGATATTCTTTTTTCTACTGTGAAATAAATTACAAGAGCTACTTTTCTTCATTAGGGAAATACTTTTAATTGCTAACTCATTTCCTTCCTCTGTATTTCCCAAGATATATTTTATTATCTTTGTTCTCTTGCCGAAAAATACTCTATTTTTGATATGTAATTGCTTGTTTTCTCCTTCCAGGGTTTCAATTTTATTCTACAAATAGAACTTTTAGAAAACATAATTAGACAATCATAGATTAATTTCATAAGCTATTCCTCTATAAATGCTTATATTATATTCAGAGTTAAAGATGGATTTATGAACGTAGTATTTGGTGATGAATTTCCTCAGTACTGATTTTTGGGCTAAATACCAGAAACATTTTTATTACATTAAAAAATATGCCTGATCTGTGAATTTAGCAATATGTGGGCAATAATAAATTTTGTTAAAAATCAGAAATCAGTTCTTCATTTTACAGCGACAAAATTAAGCATCTATTGAGACTAACCCCATATCCCTCATGGCTTCAGAGTTTCTTCATTGTGGTGTTGAATCAATGGAAGTCTGACAACACCATTTCAGTAAATGGAATGTTTGAAAGAATGGCTCTCTCTTCTTAGTCATGCAGTGAAACTGTATTCTATTACAGCTAGCAATAAGTCATAACATCTACTTTCAGATATTTGAAGATTAAGAGCCTTGGATTTTTTTTTGTTGTCAAAACCAGTTCTTTAAAGTAAATTCAGTGGTAAAATTAGAGTTGTGTGAGCGAATGCCATACAATATTCCGTGGATACAAAGACTGGAAGGAGATGAACAAAACTAAAGCTATTGAAATAAAACTGCTGTTTGACTGTCTGTTCTATTATAATTTGCTTTGCTAACATCTCTTACAGAGAAACAGTTTCTCTACTGTTTACTGTTGTGCAGCAGCAGAGCTCATCCCTGTATGTCAGATGGTTTTTCACTGCTTTGTTTCAAGTGTGGCCTTATGGTATAGTCTTATACATGGTAAAACTTTTCATTCATTATTGTCTGCAGTTCAGATGCAATCAAAAAAAATAATTGAAAGAAAAACATTCTTGCAGGTAGATTCAACAGAAGCTCTTATTCCTAACCTGAATCTTGTTTGATAATACCCTGTCTTCCAGAGATCTGTAGTACCTTTCAACTTCTGGTAAAGAACATATGTGAAGGGAAGAGAATTAAACTTTGAAAGTTTCACGCTTATATATGTGATCACGTCATCATTGAATCATGGTGCTTATTTCAGTGTGAGAGAACTTTATTGTTTCATGTCTTTTTCAGTATTATTTTCATGTACACATTTGGCAAGAATCCCAGTTAGCAATTTGAATGCATGTCAGAGCATATTGTAGCTTTTCCTGTTAAATAGCGCACACAGCTACATCATACTTGGTTGTTTGTGACAGCTCTCCTAACACATTTGAAGTCTTTATTTGTTAAGAGAAAGCAGTTGTTGAGGAAACAGCCTTGTGACATTTAGACTATGTCTAGGAGTAACTTAGGGAATGGATGTTTGGTGAGAATTTGACATATAATGAACACTAAGAATTTAAAGAAGGCTCAATCTTCAGTTGTGCTGAGCTTTCATGAATTCACTATTCATGCATGCATCATGTCTGAGAAAACTCAGTGGGAGAAATATGGGAATACATTCAAGGTGTCATCAGAAAATATCCCTCATGAAAATGGTAAGAAATTAATTTTCTTTAGGATTTACAGTGAGATGGCAATTCAACATTGAGAATTGCTTCAGCTAAAACATAACATATTTGCCCATAATGATAAATATTCACTTTAAATTCACAAAGATTGACAACAGTAATTCTTATAGTTGGTGCAAAAAGTCTTTGGAAAATTCACCGCTTTAAAGCTGTACTTGTCAATAGAATAGGGGTCCTTCTTATTTCATGTATATGCAGTAGTTAGGAAATAGAAACAAGAATTATTTCCCAAAAATGCCTAGAAAACAAATGAAAAAAAAATTCTTGTATTTAATTGTCCGCTTCTTAGGTATTTTTCTGCTGCTTCTTAAAGTAGTAATGGGCATGTTTTCTGCTTTCTCTGCCTACTCTTTCATTTGGTAACATGCTTCTACCTTATTACATGATGTTTTAAGGTTTCTTTCTCTTCATAGATAAACTTCTGTACAATTCCACCTATCTGTAAAATTCTCCATCTTTGCGTCATATAGCTATTAAAAATATTTTCCTGATGATTAAGTACCTTACATGCAAATCCAATACAATTTCTAAAGTATTTTGCTTTCCTACAGTTGATGGAATATATTACAAAATAGGTAAAATTAACCAGAGCCCTTAAACAGATCTGTCAGAGTGAAAACTCATAGGTATCTATTAATACCAATAAAGCACTTCTCTATAGCTGGTAAACGTATGGAAGAATCCAATGATTTACTTTCTAGAGTAATGCATGTTGAAAAATACAAAGACAGTGACTTTGAATACAAACACAGTTCCTCACTGTACCAAAGCCTCCTGGGATGCCCAGACCAACTTTATTAATTAGTTACGTGTTCTTTTTTGTAGTCACACAGTAACTTTGCAAATAGAAAAAATAGGATGCAAGAGAGGAATATTTAATGGTACATAAAATACATCTGCACGAAGGTATGAAGCTTCCCTAAAGAGAAAAAAGAATTCTGTTTTCATTCTATCATACAAAGAGAAGTGAAAGTAATTTTTCTTCCTTCCAGAATTATCAATGGTTATTTTACTTGAATAAAAACAGTAAATGAACCTTTCTTTTTTTTTTTTTACACCAAATTTAGTAGCTATTCATGTATGAATAATTCCTCACACACTGGCAAAGATTATTGAACTGAAGGCTATAATTTAAGTGTTTGATTTACATGATGTATGAAGAGTCTGCTTTAAGCATTGACCAAGATGCCATCTAAAGCGTTCTTACAGATCAGCTAAGCTTAGAGTTATAGATCTCTGGTTGCGGAGGGAGTGGCTTAGCTGCTGATACTTGACTGAAGTAACTCGCGTTACTAGTTATGGAAAAGCTGGAGATGCAAAAAATCTGCGCACAATTATAACTACTGTTTAAACACTGCGTGTCTGAAACAAGCTATTTTGGCATTTTTTTCTTTATTTCTCTATTATTACTTTGTCTTTTGGGGCTTTTTCCTTGACACTTTGTAATGCTTCAAATGTAACTTAATTTCTATGGAAAAATTGTCAGAGTGATAAGTTAGACTGGGAAAATGTGTCCATATTGTCAAAACCTTTTGACTTGCTATACCTCCTTTGTGTATGTGACAGTAGTAACAGCTTTTTTTGGCTATTAAATAAGGAAAAAAATTGGGAAGGTGGCTAGCTTTTCTGTCATCTTACTGACAGTATAGTTTTAATTATGTTTATTTGTATGACTAACCTAAAACTGCTGAGGTTGTTGCAGTTTGTTTCAAAAGCATCCCTGAGATTTACTGGGCTAGTACATCTTGGCATATAAAGTACAACAAAAGAGGTAGAAAACTTCAAGGAGAAAAGCACCTGACCCTATCTGCAGCCATTTAAGTAAAATACGCCAGTAGTGGTGTTAGTGTAGCATGATTTCCAGCTGAAACAGCATTTATGGTAAATATATTTCACCTGTGGTATGAAACAGTTCATGTAGAATATAAGTCCTTGCCAAATATGCCTTCAGCTCAGGACCACATCAGTAGGAATGGGTTTTGTATTTCCTGAGTAGTGGATCATGTTGACAGGGTGTCATGCCTGCATGGCAGCAAAGCCTGATGTGAGGGGAGTCCCATGCAACTTGCTGGGTACAGAAGATGTATGAGAGAGGTTTTCCATCATGGGGGGAAGTTCTAAGTCCACTTCTTCAATTTTCTATGCCAGCTTATTTTCCAAGTTTATTCCAATTTTAAAACACTGTCACTGAGAACTTTGCTTCCAGTAGGAGATGAAGAAATGAGGAAGGAACTAAGAAATACCAGTGTGTACTTCCCTTGCAGTATTTTTTATAGCCATTTAGCAGAAAGCTGGCAACATTGTCGATTTAAGTATTTCACGGTTAAAAACTTTAGAAATCTCAGGTTTCATCTCTAACCTCAGACTTTTGTTTCCTTTCGCTGTCTTAGATATCATTTGGAAAGGAAGAGATCTTTGTAGCTATACCTGTTGGGAATCAATAGCTATGATGGTCTCTACCTTTCTATTTATTATTGAGATATCAGGAATCAATAGCTAGGATAAAATATCCATAGATATTACTTCCCAACTCTTACTATTAGTTTTCTTCAACACATAGATTTGGAAATAGCCAACCTTTATATAATTTTCTGTTTGCAAAATAATCATAAAAGAGGATTATTGTCCTGTATGGCTGCTCAAGTAGAATTTCCTGCAATCTATTTTTCTATTTTCGACACTACTATTGTTTATTTTCTTGAAGGAAAATGACTTCTTTCCCATTCTGGATGGTTTCCTTTATGCTTGTTTTGCTTTTAATAAAAAAAGACTTGTACATTGGCTTCCATTGTAAACTGTTTTGCTACCCAGAAGCATACTCTATAAAGTTAAAGAAGATCTGCTATTTCTGTATCCATTCCCGTACAGCTTTCTACACCTAGACGTTAATGATGTTTTTTAAAAAAAATTTTTTTTAAAGACTGCCTTTAGGTAGTTTACACAACCTCAGCACAAGCAAACTGACCTTGACAGAAACTTTCAGAACGTCCTATATTTGGATTTTTAAACATGTAGTCAATCTTGCAAAATAAGATTTCAAAACATCACATTTAATGTGCTAAATAGTGGACAGTGACTTACGATTTTCAGTGAAAACTGATCACAGTGGAATGGCATACAGAGTATTTTGAGTGTTGGCATTTCAGTTTTGTCATCCAAAATAGTCAGACCACAAAGACTTTGGCTGTCATCCGAATCATGAACTCGACTGCTGAACTGGATATCTGCAGTCTGCAGAATACGATGCACCACCAGCACAGTCTCACATGCCACATATAGGATTTATCTATTTTACCTCTGTATTTGCTATGACATATGGGCATGACATCAACTACTGTCACTTTAAAGACTGCAAGAATTTTTCTACAAATATATATGTATTGATATATCTCTCAATGGCAAATGTACCTTAAAATGATATTTTGGAGATTTGAAATGAAATAGCCTTGTAAAACTGTAGCTATTAGGAATTTTATGGATGTTCACTTAAAGGGTATTCTAATAAATTATGTTTAGAAAAGTTAAAAAATACAATTCTTCTTAAGGTGTTGGCTCTGAGTGCTGCTTATCACTTTGTTATAGCATGGTAGTTGTTACATTAACTTAATGGTCATCTCACTTTGGAAGCCATCATGCATTTTGCTGTAAATTTCACCGATGTGGTTACAGGAACTGTATGGTTAGGATTTGGAGACAGATTATACAATCATCTTAAAATTATAATTTTCTTTACTTGCCTTGCCGGATGCTTGTGGTTGGAGGCAGAAATGTATTCTGCAACACATTTGCAATCTGTACTTTTTTTTTTTTTGACTGTTGACTAGCAATTTTTCTTTCTCTGCTGTTCCCAGGAGCAATAGAACTCAATGTTTCAAATGTGAGTTTTACGTTAAACTAAGATGCATCTTTTATTCTAATCTGTATTTGCTGTGTTTCCCTCCCGTTCCCTTTCAGGAGGATACAGACCATAATTATTATACTTCAAGGACATATGGCCCATATGATTCCACCAGCCGGGATTTATGGGTCAATATAGACCAAATGGAGAAAGACAAAGTAAAGATTCATGGAATCCTTTCCAACACCCATCGACAAGCAGCAGTAAGTTGTTGTAATTTTTCTTCGACTAACGTGGATATTTTTCACCAGTGTGTGATACAACAGTACATACTAAGTACTTCAACTCCTGTTCAGAGCTTCAGCTTTCAGTTTTAGTTAAGCTATGAAATTCTGCACAGTACTGCTATCAAAAGATTCCAAGTTGCCTTTTTGTACCTGATACAACAGTCCTTCAGAGATGTCTTTAGAGGTATATTAAATATTTTTTCTGTTTTTAAGGTCAGATGTCAAACTATCAAACAGCAAGCTAGTTGCGTTGTTAAAGTCAAAGAAAATTTTCACCATTGACTTTAATAGCAACAGATTTCTTGGGTGTTGTCAATTTAAAAAAAAAAAATCAAGCTAATGCTTTACTTGAATGTTATACAGTTTGTTGGGATGTTTTTGTTTATTTTGCAGCTGTTGTTTTGTTTTTTGTTGGACTGTTTTTTGGTTTTTTTTGTGTTTGTTTTTTTTTGGTTTTTGGTTTGTTTGGTTTTGTTTTATTTTGGTTTTTTTTGTTTTTGATTCTGTTTTCTGGGGTTTTTTTTTTGTTTTTTTTTTTTTTAAAGTNTTTTTTTTTTTTTTTTTTTTTTTTTGAGATGGAGGAATGTTAAACAGTTTTAAAGCTGAGGAAAAAAAAGCAAACTAATTAAATTCTTCTTTTCTCTGTGTTTATCTGTTATTTCTCTGACATCAGCCAGGTGACTTGCTCAGAGGAACATAAGTGGCAGCACGAAGAGATTCCCTGGTATTTAACTCAGAATACAAAATGTAGAGTGGAGTGACGTTTGACTAACAGGGTCCAAACCATAAAATATTTTCCCCATAGCCAAAAAAGACAGTAGGAAGCCAGGGATAGTGCAAATTCAGAGGGCTTAGACAGATATATATCTTTGGGGTAGATTTAATAAAACACTATATCAGCTATTTTCTTAACACATTTTCTTTCCCATGTGTGGAGGAACCTAAAAGTACTCACAAACATTGCCTTATCCACCTGGGATTCTGGTACTCTGTGTTCATGGAGAAAATGGGAATATGCAAAACTAATACCAGAGATAATAATATCTATATAAGCTTAAAAGATGTTTATTAATTACCAGTGTTGGGACCTAAATATTACTGAAATTCTATTGAGAATTTTTAACCTGTATTTTGATGATTAGCAAAGATGACTCCCTCCACGCTGTCCTTCTAAGCATTTTTCTTTCCAGCTGGTCCATGAGATTCTATGCTTCAAATTGTTAATTCCAAGAGGGATATGTTGTTGAAGTTATCGCATCGGAGGTTTAAAATTAAGTAATACTTCTGGACTGGATGTGGGATTGATGTGGAGCATGGCAGAGGGGAGCTTGGCAGCTCAGACTCTTGAGTATGAGGACTTTGACTCACTCTCCCTAAAGCAAGTGGTTTAAGACATTTCCATTTAACGTTATATCCCCTCGCTATCTTTCCTGCCAGCCCTAGCAGAGAAGATGGTGGACCAAGCTTAGAACACTGACATTCATCTCTATTCATAGTTATCTTTTCTTATAAGGTCTGGGAGTCTTTGAGTGCTAAAAAATTAAAAGTGGTTTTTTGTATTTCTTTATTCGGAATTATTTAATCCTAATAGTCCTCACAATCTGCTAGGTTTTATTGTGTTTTCTTTTTTTTTGTTTGTTTATTGTTGTTATTTTTGTTGTTTTACATATACAGGGATGATGAGAATATCCATGAAGTGATTTGACCCAGTTTAATCAATATTTGGAGAAAATAATTAACAAATTAATGGAACAATTCAAATGTCTAGTACTACAAGGCTTATATCAGGAATAGTAATTTTCTTTCAATACTTTGCCATGTTCCTCTTAACTATGTAAGAAAATTTTAGGTGTGACTTAGATGCTTAGTGTGTTTAGATGATGCGTATAATAGTTGATTACTTGAACACCAAACAGGTTACAGAAGCACCTCTTGCTTTTGATGCTCAGTTCTTTTTTCTGACAGTCCGTTCAGTAATGTATGCATGGAAAAAATATTCCTTCAGTGAGTCAAAAACTCTGGGTTTCTTTCTGAGAAATGAGGCATGCTTTTTAGCAGAAAAATTAAAAACACATTTATTTATGGTGGCTGTTAAGTATTAATCTTGAAAATATTCTTTGTCTTAGTTCTTTAATATGGTATTACATTACATAATCGTCTATATTAAACACCTATTACATTGTTAGAATTTTGGACGTCTCTTTTTGATTGAAGTCAATAGGAGATCTATATCTGACTTGAGTGGACGTAAGATCAAGCCTTTATCTTTTGCAAACATTATTGTTATTCTAATATCTATATTACAGCAATTCAGAGAACTGTGAAAGACAACTATGCCCCCTTAAAAACAGTTTAATGGTTATTGTGTTATTCAGAAAGTTAATGCTAATAGAAAAAAAAGAAATATAATACTGCACAAAGAATAGTGGTAAGGTTTGGTCAGAAAATTGACATTTTTAACAGTGTTCTTGGAAATTATGTGAGGTAAGGCAAGGACACAATCTAAGTGGAGCACATACTTAAACATAGTATGCACTTTCTCAAGAGTGAAAACTTTAAAATATGAAAAACTAAGTTTACATTAATTCATAAGTTGTCTTTTGTATACACAGTTGTTATTAAATGTTTGGTTGTGTACACCTATTTACATACACACAGAAGATACCATTAGAACCTACTCAATCCAATTAACACAATGCAAATGGGTTTTTCAGTCTTCTTTTTTAAAGAAGAATAAGCTAATGAATACTGTCAAAATTCTATCTTCTACTTACTTAAGTGGAAAGAAAATCTAACTTAATGTTGCTGTAAATCTTCAGCTGTTAATTTCTTACTAAATATTTCTGTGAATATTTCTGGTAGATGTAAATATAATCCTTCCTGAGAGAAGAAATACTCAAATATAATCAAAAAATGATAAACAAACCCAAGATAGAAATATTTTTTAGTTTTATTTTAATAAAGTATCAACTATTTCCCTTTCTTAAGTGAAGACATCAAAGCTTAGGAATGAAGGACAGTCAACAAAAACCCATCTTTACACCACTCTTTACTGTAGTAATTCCTCCTAAATACCAAATATTTAAGAGTCACATGCCCAGTCCCTATTTAGACCTCAGGCCATTATGCAAGTGATATCTTTTTATGGGATATAATATTTAAGCAATGAAAAGACCTTACTGGAATTTCAGCAATCCCTTCTTTCATGGCTACTGATTTGTTCAGAGTTGAGATGAGTAGCACACCAGGTGATAATTGAGTGGCCACAATAGTTAATTGCTTTGGGAGGGCAGTGGAATAGACAAGAAAGGAGAGACACGTAAGCAGAGAGGGAAAATAGTGTGAATTTGAACAGCACCTTATTAAGACCTTAGGTAAGGAGAAATCTGTTCTCCAAATCTCTAAATTACATTTCTTTTCTGTGAATTCAGCTGATCTAGGATAGAATGACAGAGGAAAAAAGATGTTTTTTCCCCTTTTTTATTTTGCAATAAGTAGTTTAAGTGATGTTTGCTAGTAATTCTGTTGCTTGTTTCTTTATAAATAATTTCAGCTCCTTGTTACTGTCCAGGAGGTCTGGGAAGTGGTGTCACTTGCATTTGATGAAGAAGTTGTTTTCAAGTGACCAGTTTTCATCAGATAAGCACCCAGATAGCAGCAAGGGGTTGGGGACAGTGCCTGAATCGGAAAGAGCATGTGGCTGAGGAGCAAGCCACCCGCTGCCAAGGGAGCAGGCATCCTGTAAAACTTGTATATTGATGACTCTTCTTAACAAAGAGATTTAAACAACTTTTTTTTTTTTAATCAACAAATCTTTCTTAATTTTATTCTTATGAGAGTGTTGTATGTCTGTTTGAGAGATGTAATTTATTTTCTAATGTCTTCAGTTATGGATGTTCACTGCTTTCAGGTATTTAATTTCTACACAGAATTGTTTCCAGTTAACTATTGGCAATTCCAAATTTAGAAAATTGAGGCTCCAGCGAAAAATAAAAAAACAAAGGTTGAAACATATTTGAAGTGGAGAACTCTTCATTATGTTTTCTCTTACCTTTCTGTATAATATTGATTTTATTTTCTGGTGTTGTTCCTTTCAGAGAGTGAATCTGTCCTTTGATTTTCCATTTTATGGTCATTTTCTACGTGAAATTACTGTGGCAACTGGAGGTAAGTGACTTTCTAACCATTTACATTGAGTAATTTGAGAAGATTTTCTTGCAGCTATTTAAAATCCCTTTTATTCTCCCATGTATGTCAAGAGAGAAAATGCAGCACTTATTTAGGAAACCTTGTTTTCCACAAAAAGAAAATAACAAAATATCGACATCGTGGAAAACCTCAAGCTTCTCAAATTTAACTGTGTTGTAGTTTGGCCCAGAAGATCCCACACAGTCATTTGCTTGTCCCTTCCCCTCCCCAGGTGGGATTGGGGAGAATTAAGAGCCTCAACAAGAGTAGGAGTGCAGGTTGCTGACAGATGCTCTGTGAGCAAGAGTGGATAGAGGTGAAAAAGTCTGATATGAAATGACTGATTTGCAGTCAAAATAATTAATTAAAAAAAAAGGATATAGAATTATGGGCTGACTTCAATATCAAGATTTTTTCTTCTTGGTCAGCAATGGCATTTTAAAGCTGAGACAGACCAGATGGGCTGTGAATGACACTATTTCCACAAGATTACATTTTTCTCTTCTTACGTTTTGGTGCTTGATCACTGACACCCAGTTCTGTATCATCTTAGAGGAGTTGAATTTCATGTAGTCCAAAAGAATGGGGTGGATATATCCTGCACAGCTAAAGAAACAGCAGTGGGGACAGACTTCATTCTCCAAATACTCCCTAATTCTTACTGTTGAACTTGATTCCTTGAAACTTTGTAAAGTTCACTCTTCTTCAAATAATTCTTCAGTTCTCAGTCTTCACTTTTAATGGATGCCCTGAATCTTTACCACTCCCATCATTAAAATGATACATTCATCAGGCTCTTCCAACTGCCCCCAAAAACTCAGGAGTAAGATTAGGCTTCCAAGCACAGATGTGTAATAGCAATTTGTGAGGGAAATGTTTTTTCTTTTAGTCTTTTCTTTTTCTTTTAATCCACATTTGAGGATTATTTATTTATTTAAAACAAAATAAAAACCTGCAGGCATATAGGATTAACTGCAGCTTTGCAGCACTCTTTTCTGTTGCTATTAAAGTTAATGGAACTCTGAATGATAATACTGCTTTTTGTTTTGCTCTGCTTCTTCTAAAAGCAATAGTACTTCAGTGAATAGATTATGGATTATTGTAATGCTAAACAGGGCTTTAACATTAGTCCCTTCCCTACAGGCCATTGACATTAACACACAGACATTTCTGTTCTTCCTGTGACACTCACGATCTTCACACTCAAAATTAAGCATGAAAAAGTAAGAGCTAGTGATCGATCATTTTAAAAATATTACCTTGATAAAGCTCAGTAACAGTAAGTCGTCCTGTCAATTCAGATCAGGATGCAATTTCTGCAACTTTAAGACTTTGAAGAAACTAAGGAAAAAAAAACTATTTCTGTCATAACTCTGATAAATGTTCTGCTTTGACTCTATTTGCAATTTTTGTTACAGTATAAGTTATTTGTGGTACAGTGTGAGCTGTATCACAGAGTCACAGAATGGCTGAGGTGGGAAGGGATCTCAGGGTCCATCTGGCTCGGCTTCTGCTGCAGCAGGGACACCCACAGCAGATTGCCCAAGCTCATGTCCAGGCGGCTCTGCAAGATCTCCAAGGTGGAAACTCCACAAACTCTCTGCACAACCTGTGCTCAGTCACCCTCACAGTACAGAAGTGCTTCCTGATATTTAGGTGGAACCTCCCATGTTCCAGTTTGTACCCAGTCTCTTATCTTGGCACTGAGTAACATTGAAAAGAGCCCAGTTCCATAAATTTTGCACCCTCCCTTTAGGTATTCATAGACATTAATTAGATCCCCCCGAGACTCCTCCAGTCCCAATTTTCTCAGCATCTCCTCATAGGAGAGGTGCTTTAGTCCCTTCATCATCTTGGTGGTTTTATATTGAGCGCTCTTGAGTACATCTATGTCATTCTTGTACCGAGATGCCCAGAATTGGAGACAGTACTGCAGGTGCAGCCTCCTCAGCGCAGAGTAGAGGGAGAGGATTGCCTTCCTTGACCTGCTGGCTTAGCCTAATGCAGCCAGGGATACCATTGGCCTTCTTAACAGTGAGGATGCATTGCTGACTCATGTTTAACTTGATGTCCACCAGGACCCCAGGTGCTTTTCTGCAGAGCTGCTTTCCAGCTGGGTGGCCCCCAGCATGTGCTGGTGCCTGGAGTTCTCCCTCTCCAGGTCCAAGACTGCATTTCTCCTTGTCGAACTTCATGGTATTCTTGTCAGCCCCACCTCTCCAGCCTGTTGTATCTTAACAATAAATGGTAAGGATAGGCTCCAAGTATTTTTTATATTGTATAGTCTACTGTTTCTTAGAAGCCAACATTTTACAATGGCATTTCTATTATTACAGATCTGGAAGACCTCCAGAGGTTATTCTGGAATCAAAAGAGTGACAAAGTTAATGTGTACAGGAGTTCCACATGACAGATGTACAATTCCTGGAGAACAGGATAGGATTAATTATGTTAATGACAACACTTGAAACTGTTTTTACCTCCCAGTCATGAATTAAATAACCTTGTTGAAAGGAAAATTCAGGACAATGGCACATTAAATCCCTGTCATGATAAAAACAGTTTCTGCAATTCTTCACATCGGTTGCATTGTGGTGTAGTTTCCAAGTTACTTAAGATGACTTTGAAATTGTTGAGGTGTATACTCAACTTTTTTCTGTTTAATTAATACATATTCAGAACAGGGAATGAAAATAGTTTGAGCGTTTCACTCACAGTTGTCCTCAGCATGTATTTAGCAAGGCTGTTTAATTCATAGCTAGAAGGCAAGACAGTTTATAGTATTGTTATTAACATAATTAGTAATTTGTGGTTCCTTGGGATGTGGGCATCTCTCCAGATTTCTGTAGATTTAGATTTCTATATAGATATTTGGATATAGATTTCTATATAGTGTTTTTAGAACAACCTCATGTTCTCTCATGATTTTTGTCTGTAACAGTAAGCATGTAACAGTGGAAATTGCGGCAGATACATAGAAAAGGTGTTTAGAATATGGCCAAAGTGTTTATACAGGCAAAAATAAAGAAAACTCTTCCTCAAATGGACATGTAAAACTGACAGTGAATTTGGGGATAATTCCTACTAGAGGCACCTGTAAGTATATGGTGACAGTGACTTTCCTTTAATGTATGTATACTTTCCCTTAGACTGGTTTTGTGGCAGAACAGCATCTGAAAGGTCTAAAACATATTAGATCATCCTGCCAGGTCAATATGACCTTTAACATAGCCAATCTTTCAGGATTTGTCATTAAAAAGAAAGCCATGTGTGTGCATCACCTAAGAATCATAGACTTTTTCTAGTAAGTAGCTATTAGCTTGGGTTCTACAGTGTCAGGTTTTTTGTTTGTTTATTAAGGTTTCCAAGGCTGTTTCTGACAATTTTTCTCTATCTAGGGAGCTTTTCTAGTCTGATCCATACAATTCTGTCATGACTTGAAGTTTCTCACACTTAAATTGTTTGCTTTGATCTGTCTGTCACGTTTTGTTCCCAAACAAAATGAGTTTTGCAAAAGAGAAGTCAGTGCAAGTATTAGCATGCTGATTATGAATGTATTTGTGGATGAATGTTTTTCTGCCAAACTCATTTCAGTTAATTAGGATATTGTTATAAAATGAATTTTTTTCAATTGAAAGAAATTGTTAGTCCTTGAACATCAGTCCCTAAAAATGTAAGATTAATTACTTTCTGCAGACTAAAAATGAAAATTAGATCTGTGAGCTGAATCCTGAAGTCTCTGTTTAATTTTTCCACTCAGTCTTAACTTGGACAAGTAACTACCAATTTTCAAGTTAAAAAGGAGATGTGGGGCACTGAGAAGTTGAAGCTTAATTTGCTCAGGGATATGAATGTATAGATCCCAACTAAATGAACTGTGTGCCAGATTGAGAGGCTGTTAATGGTCAGAGGGCAGAATAAGTGAGAGGAATTGGCTCACTGTTTTGAGTTGAAGCAGTGTAGTAAGGAGCCAGGAACCTCATAAGGTGAATGAGATGAAACAAACACAGTTTGTTTCTTTCCCTCCAACTTACACAGTTGGAGGGGCATAGCTGGACGTTGTTTCAATTAACAGGGAACACTGGATTGTACCAAGGGGATACTATCATCCTGGAAAAGCTAAAGGGAAGAAAAACTACAGTAAATTAAAAGAGAAAATTTCAATGTTACACTTCTTTGTTGCTTACTGTACTCTATATCATGTAGATTATTATGCTGTCAGCGAGTTTCTTCAGATACGTGAATTTAGAAACAAAAATACTGTAGAAATGATAAAAGAACAGAGAGCAAATAATTGTGGCAGGTTTCTATCCCTAAGTGAGGGGAAAAAAAAAAAACAAAACCTGAAAATTAGCATACTTGGTAAAAGGTTACACTAGGCAAACCACAGAACTGTAGGAGGTTAGATCATAGAACAAGATGATCTCTAAGGTCCCTTCCAACCTGAACCATTCTACGATTCTATGATTCTATAAATTCAACATGGCAAGAGCAACCACCTGATGATTTCCAACAGGCAAAAGTCAGTGCTCCAGAAACTTTTCACATGTGTGTAACAGCCTAAACATCCCATGAAATGTTTCATATCTTTGTAGGTATAACTTATAAAACATGTACTATCAAGAAGTATAAATTGACAGAAATACAACTGATTGCTATTTAGTGAAGGAAAGCTAAATGAGTGAGTGGCATGGTTGTTGCTTTCTGAAAGCTTAGGTGATTGATGATGAGTTGATCAGAGAGAGTTCTGGAAGGGACTCTTAAGTGAAAGTACCCTGAGTCAGAAATAACTCTGCCATGAGAAATAACTATGCTATGGCATAACTCTATGCCATGTCTACAGGCATTGACATAGCCTGTAGGGAAACTTAACATGAAATGAATAGATCATATACAAAGATTAAAATTCATCTAGCTGTATTGAATTCTATGTCCATGTTTGTCACCCTAAACTCGTATACAGCCCATAGAGATGTAATCAATATAGTTAGTAGTCTATGAACACTGAACGCAGACATTTAAAGTAGATTGGATGAATTACATCCTGTGTCTAATTCTCCCTGTTTGTCAAAATACATACATAAGTATATAAGGGTTGCTCTGAGAGTACTGCATTCTATTTTATTATGTTGGTCCATGACATCAGAGGCGGATGTTAGTGGGGTGGCAGTAGAGGTTGAACCTTCCCACCAATATTCCGTTACATTTTGTTGCCGTGTGACAGATGGCAGCAGAGGGGCACTCTGACAAAATGACATCTGACATGGAAGTGTGGATGGAGCAAAGGTGTGGAACTGAGTTCGTCCATACGGAAAAAATTTCACCTATTGACATTCATTCACGCTTGCTGAATGTTTATGAAAACCAAACAGCGGATGTCAGCACAGTGAGGCGGTGGTGGTGCGTTTCAGCAGTGGTGACAGTGACACGAAATACACGTGACATTCTGGATGACCATGCACAGCTGTCACACCACAAAATGAAGAGCATCTTGATCAGCTCATCCATGTGAATCAGTGGATTATGACCAGAGAACTTTATTGGAGCTGAAAATCGGCTTCAATGCATTGGAAATGATGCAATGTTGGAATATTGCAAAGTTTGCACCAGCTGAGTCCCACGAGTGCTCACACAGGAACAGAAAGAATGCCATGTGCAAATTTGTCAGGACCTGCTGAACCAATACGAGGCTGAAACTGACAGTTTTCTGGATCCCATCATTACCAGTGACAAGATGTGCTGACACCACTATGAGCTGGAGTCAAAATGGTAGTCCAAGGAGTGGTGATGCNGAGCAAAGGTGTGGAACTGAGTTCGTCCATACGGAAAAAATTTCACCTATTGACATTCATTCACGCTTGCTGAATGTTTATGAAAACCAAACAGCGGATGTCAGCACAGTGAGGCGGTGGTGGTGCGTTTCAGCAGTGGTGACAGTGACACGAAATACACGTGACATTCTGGATGACCATGCACAGCTGTCACACCACAAAATGAAGAGCATCTTGATCAGCTCATCCATGTGAATCAGTGGATTATGACCAGAGAACTTTATTGGAGCTGAAAATCGGCTTCAATGCATTGGAAATGATGCAATGTTGGAATATTGCAAAGTTTGCACCAGCTGAGTCCCACGAGTGCTCACACAGGAACAGAAAGAATGCCATGTGCAAATTTGTCAGGACCTGCTGAACCAATACGAGGCTGAAACTGACAGTTTTCTGGATCCCATCATTACCAGTGACAAGATGTGCTGACACCACTATGAGCTGGAGTCAAAATGGTAGTCCAAGGAGTGGTGATGCGTGAATTCTCCATCGAAGAAAAAGTTCAAGATGCACTTTACTTCAGTAGGTAAAGTGATGTGTGCTGTCTTTTGGGATAGAAAAGGGGTGTTCCTTCTGGACCTCCTACAACTTGAAGAAACCATCAACTCTGACTGCTCCATCACAATACTGACTAAGCTGACAGCTCAAAATTCCGGAGTCAGGCCAGTGAAGACAACCTTTCTTTTGCAGCACAATAATGCCAGGCCCTGTACCAGTTTGAAGACCATGGATCACATTGCCAATCTTGTCTGACTGTCCTATCACACCCTCAGTATAGTCCAGAGTTGAAACTTTCTGACTTCCGTCTGTTCAGGGTGATGAAAGATGGGCTGTGTGAGCAACATTTTCCTAGCAATTATGCCATCATAGCAACTGTGAAACAGTGGGTCACCTCTGCTGGTTGAGATTTTTACAAGTGCAGCATGCAGACTCTTGTTCATCGCTGGTGAAAATGCATAGGTAATGGTGGTGACTATGTTGAAAATTATCATTATGTAGCAGAGAATTTGCTCTATCAAGTAGTGTAATTGTGTTCTTTGTATCTGTTATAGTTTCCATGGAAATAAATAGGAGGCATTACTTTGGGAATGACCTCTGTGTGCATGTGTATATATATATGCTGATATGTATATATATATATATTATCGGAAAGAGAGCTTGAGGTGATGAGCTCAGATATAGTTGTTTACATTTTAAATTTATTAAGCTATTAATTAACTACTGAGTCATTTTACCAGCTAGCATGAAGAATTTACAATTGCCCACCTAACCCATACAGTAGTAAATGCAAAAATACAAGAGGAAAAAGTGAAATACCAAGTACTCAAATTTGTTTCAGAGAAAAAGTCTTAATGAAAGTCTTCCACATACACAGACATCTTATATAAGAATCGCAACACAGAACTTCTGTTAGAAAGCTCCATAAAGATAAACCAGTCAAAAGATAGCTAAAAAGACATCTTCTAGGCAATTAAAATAACACTAAAAATAAAATATTTCAGATGTTTGAAATGACCAGAGATGGCAAATACAGTATGCATTGGCCAAACATACCTAAGGATGCTAGAGGACTGATGAGGAAATATGTGAATTACAGTGACAACAGCAGAAAAAGAAAAAAAAAAAAATAGTGTGCAGTATATTTTGAAGAAGAATAGGGGTGAACCTTTTAAAAGCCAGCCATGCATTTCCTCATTTCTGTAGCTTATTGCTCAGAGATCTGGAAACTAGACAGCTTGTTAGAAATTTCTTCAATATCCAACAAACCCAAAGAATTGACACATTTCAGCAAAGCAGTCAGCTATTCCAGCCTGAGATTTTTGAGACAATGACTCCCAGTCATCTTGTAGGGAGTTTCTGGCATTTACCTTAGAATGGAGGGTCCTTCTTATAGTGCGTTGATGAGGGTGGAACAAACAGTTAAATTTATAAAGACTATATTGAGATAAGCTGCTAAGAAAATAACAAAGACAATATTTGATAAATGGTCCTTTGATGGAGGAATGTTCCTCATCAACAGGCCTCAGGATTATTTGAAATAATTCTTACTGGGGACATGCTGCCTGAGCATTCCTACTACCGTTAATAATGCAAGGACTATTGGACAAAAAGAAGTAAAAAGATATCCTGATATTAAATCCCGCTCTGATCAAAAAAATGTTGACAATTTTCTAAAACTGAAATATTATTCTTTGTACAATCATGTTACTGCCTGAAGTCAAATTATGTCTTTACAAATATTTATACATATAAAGAGAGGGATTTTTGTGCACCTAAGATGATACTATTCAGCCTTTCATCAAAACTGCAGATGTTTTACCTACTACTGACCTAAAGTGAAATTGCAGATGCTGAAAATACTGAAATCCATTTTCCCTTGAAACCTGCTGTTATCAGAGGTTGCACTGATGAGCCACCACAAGGTACCTGAGCACAGTCTCTAAACCAGCTGGAACTCACCAGCTGGAACAACAGGTTCACAGTCATCTTTTATTCTCATGAGAAAGTATTATGCTTATTCCAGTATCAAACTGTCCATAAGTGTGCATATAATTTGCAACAGGGAGGGAAAATATTGAGTTAACTAGCTAATTAACTGCTTAAATGTTTAATTTCTGTATGTTACGAAGGACATGGAGTGTGTAAATAGGATTATGGTATTCATGTTTAATTGTTCTTTTTTAGACACCTCAGGAGGGATGATACAAAAATAATTTCCAAACTGCAGAGAATTCTAATGTAATTTTGTATCGCATTTTGCACCACTTTGAGGGAGAAAGAAAGTGAAAAAGGACAGCATACTGCAGGGAAAGGAATAAGGACTGAGGTTGCACTGCCTGAGCTCCATCTTTTTGTGTTGTCCCACAGAGCAATACCTCTGTTCAGGGGGGAAATCTATCCTCCTGGCTGGTGTACTAGATGATCTAGAGTATCACTGTACTGAGTGGAACATATTATTAGAGCCTGACAGGAGCTTTTCTGGTTATTCTTGCTGCTCTAAACCCATCAGTACAGGAGCCAGCAAGAAATGTGCTCATCACTTAATGAAGAGCTTTGATAACAGAAGTCAGCCTACGGGCTACAGATGTTAAATGGCAAACATGATATAAAGCAGAGTGTGCATCACAATGTTCATAGCCAAAATCAGTGACTCAGACTACTCTGTGTCTGTTGCAGGGGATTACGCTTGTCATCACCAGCAGGCAGCTCACTCTGAAGGACTATGGACAGCTGGCTATTGACTGGCAAATATCAGCTCACACAATTGCACTTTTTGAGTCCTCACATCCTGTCTTTTTCTGATGTCTTGTATTACAACATATCTGTTAATATTTTTTTCCTCTCTGTAAAGCTTCCTTTGTCTTTACTCCTGTGACAAGTGTACTTTCTGGAGCTACCTTTCCTCCTCCTGTAAACCCTCCTGTGAGCTTCAATTGAAACTCTGTTTTGTCTTGCTTTCCATCAGCAAGCTCTTAAAGCTATTTCTGCTCCTGCCCTTACTCTTTATCTTTACAGATTGGACTAGAAACACTTAGGACAAAGATAATGATAAGCTTTAGGGGGGAAAAATCCATATGCCTTAATATCACTCTGACCTTGAAGTAAAAAGGCATTTGCCACCTTAAGACCGTGAGGTTTATGGGAAGTAGTTATACGGAAGTGGTAACAGGACCTAAAATACATTTGTATTTGTCTCTAAGGTTGTGTTTCATAGAATAACATGTAATTAGCCAAAACATTTGTGTACATGGAATATTAAACAAATGCTTAAAGAATTTTGCAGATCAGATGGTAATAACTTGAATGGCTTAATTTTAGAGTATTTAGCCTTCAGGATAGCTAGCAACATCTTCATTGAACCATAGGAAATTTTTAGGTATAGGCTGTGCCTAAGTGGATCCATTGTTTTTTATTTCAGAATTATATAGTAGGCATGTATTATGTTGTCTTATTAGTAGTATTGCAAAGGTTTAATAATATTGTGCTTTCACATGATAGTAAAGTTTTTTAATGCATGACAAGTCTTTATTTCTGCATCTCCCACAAAATACATATTTAATTGGCTTATTGCATAAGTTTGAAATGTAAACTTCATTTATCCATTGTTCCAACACGCTTTGTAAAATCTATTGTGCATGCCCAGTCTCATATAGAATTATGTGGTTTTATTTTGTATTTCCTACCTTTTAGCTCTTTTAGCTCTTATTCTCAATATACAAGATTGAGTAATTGAACACTGCAAACTCCAGTTGAAAAGTCATTTACAAGGAAAAAACAAAAAATTATTTCCAAACCAAAACCAGGTAACCAAAAGTTCATGAGAACAATGGATAAGATATTTAATTTCTAATTAAAAGAGGAAAATTCTTATAAAGAGTGAAGAATCACAGAATCATAGGAATTGGAAGGGACCTCTGGATGTCCTCTGGTCCAACTCCCCTGCTAAAGCAGGTTCCCTATAGTAAGTTGCAGAGGAAAGCATCCAGGCAGGTCTTGAATATCTCCAGGGAAAGAGACTCCATAGCCTCTCTGGGCAGCTTGTTCCAGTGCTCCGTCTCCCTCAAAGTAAAAAATTTTTTTCTCATATTCAGATGGCACTTCCTGTGTTCCAGTTTGCACCTATTGTTCCTTGTCCTATTGCTGTGCACCACTGAAATAAGCCTTTTGTTGCTATAATACAATGTTGCATAAAAATGGTACCTTGTCGATGAAGTTCTGGACCTAATTAAGTGTGCTCAGTCCATAAAACTAAATTTCATAAAATATTACTTTTATATGTCTGCTTCATAAAGTCAAAATAAATATATGCTGGCAGTTAATCACTTTTTTATATATATATTTTTAAATGACAAATTTCAAAAGTATGGATGAGTTAGAGACCAATGAGGTAGGGAAATGTGTTGAAAATGCAGCTCATAATCCGTATAAATTATTTCATATAGGGGCTACTCTGAGTTGCAGTATTTCTAATAAGAGATTGAATCTTATTATTTTGAATTTTATCCAGTTCTAATTAACAGCTATCTGTTTCCAAAAAGTTAAAGTACAACTTTGACAAAAGCTCTATTCCTGGTCTTCTTAAATAAGGTTTGTTTTGAACACGTTCAGTTTCTAATAATATCAATTAAATGCAAAAGGCTTTTACAAGGTTTTCAGTGAGTTTGTCCCATGTGTGTTATAGTGAAGGCTCTTTCCTTTTGCCTCTCAGAGGAACTTGTTGTAGGCCTCCATTCAGACTTCTGTAAATGCAAGATTAAAGTTTTGGATGTGAAATTATGTGCATTATGTTATGCTATAGCTGACAGGTACCGTAGCACTGTGTACCATTGTTGGCAGCTCACAACAATCAGGGAGCTTTGTCTCCTTTGTATATCTTTATCTGTAACTGTCACAAATTTATGTTCTTAATCCTAAGATAATGAAACTCATATTTTTCCTTATGTTTCCGGTGAATTCTGCAGACTCTTGTGCTGACTGTTTTGGCTGACTCATTCGGCTTCCATAAGAAATGATTTTTAAAATAACTGATCACAGAAAAAATATCCTGATTTTGCTGCCACCACAGATTGTAAAGCTCCACGTTGCTGCAGTGTTTCCCTAATTACCTATATTTAGTGTCAGACAACTCTGTGACAGTTCACAGTAGCTGCTTTGTTAAAATAATTTTCTGAAGGCAGCACCAATACACACACAGCTGAATATACTACAAATTATAGCAGATCAGCAGAAATGCTTATTTGCCCTAGTCAAAGTGTAAAGTGCCAAAGACCATAGTTTCCAAAAGGCATTTACATGGGTGGCATTAGTTAAAAGAAGGGACTAATTTGGCAAGCTTTTCCAGATGTATAGATAAAATGCCTTTAATTCTCTCAGGAGATACATTATAAAAAATATATTTGGAAGAACTGTTATGCCAGTTCAACTAAATGCTGTTTTTTAAACTATGATTCAGTGATGGTCCTCTATATCCATTTAATTAATTTTTGTTGTAGAAATTAGAGAATCTTTTTCCACTTTTTTCTGTCCAGTTTAATAGCTTAAAAGGTATTAAATATCTTAAAGGGTATTAAACAGTTCATATGATGATGTAGTGCAAGGTGTTTAAGCTAGCTCAAGGTTAGTACAACAGCTAAACATTCGTGCAGTATTGCCTTTGTAACTTAATCTCTGTGTTGCGTTACGTTAGCTTTTGTGTATCTAATATACAGCATTACATTGTATAGATATGCTTCTAAAGACTTGATTTAAGGGAAAAAAAAGAATAAAGAAAAAGACAATCCTCAGAGAATCTGAATTCTTTTATTTAATTAATAAGGGGAAAAGATTATAAGAAAGATAAAATTAAATCCTTGAAACAAAGTCCTAGTTTCCAGCTTAGAATATCTTGGAAAATAAGTTTATTTCTTCCCTCTCCACCACCCCACGGCCTCCCCCCTTTTTTTTTTTTTACCGCTTTAAGCTTACTAGTTCATTGGGCCATTGGCAATACTTCCAAAGCAATTTTCTCAGGAGTGTGGAGGTTTTGGTTGCTGTGCAGTAAAGCAGCTTGTTGTTATCTAAAAGAAAAGTTTGAAAGCTTAGGCGGCTAATTAAAATAAATGAAGGATTTAAAAGTGAACACTGAAATTATTGCTGGAGAAATATAATTAACAAAATAAATTGCATCCTCAAATGGTTCCCATAGGAACCCTATGGGAGGAGCAGACCATAGGGACCTAGTGCCAGTCCTCACTGAGGAGGAAGCAAGAAATATTCTGGGGAAGTCACAAGAAAGCCACATCAAGAAAAAAGGCTGAAACTATCCTACTGGTAGCACGACCTCACATTAAAAGGCTATTTTATCACTTTGTTTTACATGTTACCACTAGGATTAATAAAAATAAATATAATTTCTTTCTTCTGTTCGTTGTCTGCTTTGTGTCCGAAGTTTACTGATTATTCATAATTTCCACTTCCTGTTTGTGTTTCCGAAGGCTGCTAGAGAGTATGAAAAGCACATGAATCAACATAAACATTTTTATGTTTATTACTTCACATAAAGTATTCTAATTTCTCTATTTGGGAACTGTCAACATCAGAGGAAATGTCTACATTTAGAATTCAACTAGGAACTTTAACTGGCACTATTGGGAATACAGATTCTCTTAATATCTNCCACTTGGGAGGGGGGAGAGTAAGCTGTGTGGGACTTAGCTACCTGCTGGGTCAAACCACAACATGGTGTTACATTATGGATGTGATGACTGTTCTCCTTTGGCTCCCGGAGAACTTTAAAAAAAGCCAATTGCTACTGCACATTCAAAAACACAGTGCTTGCAGTTGCTGAGTCACATTATGAAAAATCACTTGTCTGTTGCCTGCTTCTTCATTATAACATCACCTCTTCCTTGGCAACAACTTTGTGTCAAGCCAGTCTTTGCTGAATTTGTTACCCTTGCAAATTGTCAGATTGATATCAGCCTGTTTTCTGAAACAAAGGTCATTGAAGTAAGCAGGTTACAATGGATCTTTGCCAGTTTTGACCTGCGACCTAAATTTCTTTACTCACTTCCAGTTATCTTTACAATTTTGGCCTTGGCTCCATTCACATCCTTTCTTCCACCCTTCTATCAGTCATTTGACTGAGTGACATGCCCAATCTTTAAACTTCTTCCTGCATATCTCCTGAGATGTTTCCAGATGTAAGCAGTGTAGAAAAATATTCATGACCAACTAATATTTTAATTTTGTGATAAAGCACTGATTTAGTGATAAGAATGTCATGAATATTTGAAGAAATAGAAAATAGATTTTTGTTCTTTTCCTTGGAAGTCTACCTCAAAAGTAGATGTTTGTTTTCATGTGTTTAGTTTCTGCTTACTTTGAACAGCTTCTTAAGGTTTCTGGATGTTGGAAGGACTTTTCTATTCTGTCAGAGGGGCTATTCTACTAGGGCTTTTCTTTGAGATGTACTACCACTTGGCCTGTATTATAGTAATAATTCCACATATTGCATGTGTTGTTTTTGATTGTGATTCCTAATTCAGTCTACAAAAGCTGCTTGTAGCCATGCTTTGCTAGCATGTGTCCAAGAAATAAGGTATCCAAAATAGTTACTGTGCTATTCCTGCTCTGCCTCACTGACAAATCATAGAATCATAGAATATCCCAAGTTGGAAGGGACCAACAAGGATAATCGAGTTCGACTCCTGGCTCCAGACAAGACCACCCAAAAATGAATCTGTCTCACAAAATGAATTATGTTCCTAAACCATGGGTCACATTTCATTCACAAGAGGTACTTTGGAGACACCTCGAGGCTTCGGGGCATCCTTAACAATCACAGCAATTGTTATGTGAACTGTATGCCTGCTTCTCTGTCCAAGTAATGCATTCCAATCTGCTATTCCTGCTTCATTTCCTTCACCTTAGCAACTCTGAGCTGTAACTTGCTTAAAGTGTCAGACGGGTTATGTTAGCAATCATATGACACTCCTCACTCATAAAAATCTATGTCCATATTTTCAGGAAAAATTCTTCAGGACTTCTTCAAAACATGTTATGGTTTTTTAGCTGTTCAAATTTCTTGGCTTCTTTTAAATAGTAACATGAAAGAAAAGCCACTTTTTACTTTGGAGGAGATATACTCACGCTGCCCTTCAACAATCAGCAGCTCAATCAGATGTGTAAAAACCTCTCTTTAAAGAGAACTTCTGAGTTTTTACAAATGTTTTGTAAAATCTGTAGATGTTATGACCATTTTAGTTATCAATTCCAACTTCTAATGCAAACATGAGCTTTTGATAATACAGAGTTGAGGAAGTTATGCACTCAGCTGTAAAAATGTCAAAGAAATAATGTTTGGCAGCAATTCAAATGTATTTACTCAACACACTGAAAAGTAGAGCAATTCATGTCCTCTGGTCCTTCTCAGAACTTGGAAAACATTTAAAATCCTTTCCTGGACCTCAAACTGAAAAATATATTTATTCCAATTTTCATAGGTATATTTTGCAGCTATTTACATGGGGGAAGGAAAGACAACAGATGTTTATGAGGCATATTGGTGATTTTAACCTAGCTCAAGAATAATTGAGGTGTTTCTTATCAAGCACTCTTGAGATAACTTGTTGGGGCCATTTCATTGTTTGAGATGCACTTTTTCTACTGCTAGTTATCGGAGTTTCTTCTATTATCATTGTTGTTTGTTGGGAAACACAATTTTGCTGGAAACTGAAACAGAGCATAAGTGTAGTATCTATCCATAAATGTAATTCTTAAAAAGATGGTCAATTATATGTTATCGCAGTATAGTTATCAAATATTCCAGTAGGTCTAATTACATAGGTCACTACAAAAGTATTGCTTCCTATTTATTTCCATGGAAACTACAACAGATACAAAGAGCACCATAACACTACTTGATAGAGCAAATTCTCTGCTACAAAACACATTTTTTCAAGCAGCCCTTGTACATTTTATGCAGACTAGAAAAGAATGATTAAATTTGCATTTACTATTGTAAATGATGTATATGGTTTACCATAAAAAGGCAGAAAAATATATGTTAAGTACTTTTTATCCTCAGTATCTTTTCAAATCAATGTGTTTGACAGTTTGCAGTCTGAAGTTTCATGTGTATGTTTTATTGACAGAAAACTAGCCTACTTTTATCATACATTCTTTTTAAAATTAAGGAGATTGGACACATCACAATGGTATTGAATCTCCTAAGATACTGTTTTCCTTTTACACAAGTTGAAAGTATTTATCTTTCAGGCAAAAATGTAGTACTGGCTAGGCAAAGTTTGGAAGATTCTCAAATATTTTTGTAGTTGTGAAGCAAAGCTGTGTTCACATTTTATTTTGTTTCAAATTTAGTCATTTTGGCAGTCAGTATCGATATTAAAGATCAGCTCCACTCACAGAAGACTTATCAAATGTTTGAAAACTAAATAAAGGAATCCTTTGCAGCTCATTTTTTATTCAGTGCTTCCTATTTAGAAGTCTATTTATTCTAATACATCTACGTATTTGGGTTTTTACCTTGTATTCACATTACAAGGATGCCACAGTCGGGTAGGTTTTTCTTAATTTTGTTTCTGTATTATGTCTTATACAATGAAATGTAATCGCAGTTATTGACTTGCTGCTCCTCTTGGGTAACTCAGTCTCTGCTGTGCTTGACATGGTACAGCTCATAGAAAACTGCTCCAAAGGAGACACCTCCTCAGCTCTGCTTCTTTAGGTGAAATGGATTGCTGAAACCAAGGACACGGTAGCTTTTTTCCTTCCACAGGTTTGGTTTTTTTGATGTGTTGTCTATGAAGTTGCTTATCTAATAGAGACTTTTTTTGTAATAGTAGTCACCTATGAGACATATTAAGATGTTTATTCCTCTTTTACCTGTGTAATGTTCCTTTTGGGAAATGTTAATTTCAGAAAGAATAGTGTAGGCTCTAAAAAGAACATGAATTTCAAAACATGGAGCTATTTTGTTAATGCCAAGCTATATGCTGTATGCTTGGCATTAGCAAAATACGGCTCAGCTTTAAGAAAATTCTGAAATGAGTTCTCTGCTTATGTATACCGCTCTGTATGATAGGTAGCTGGATGATCAGAGAGTACTATATGTAGCTTTTTATTGGGAACATACTGATTTCTCATTTGTCTCTACTTCCACATTGCCTTCAGCAGTAAGTTGCCTCCCCTCCACTTGTCAGAAACCTGACTACTGCAAGTGCAGTGTTAATAGGCAGCTTACCAGTGCATTGGCACTAAGGAATAACTTTCTGATGTGCCTGTAAATTGTACTGTAACTGAACAGAAATTCTGTAGGAGAATGATGGTTATGTTGTAACAATTAAGTTATGCATTTTGATAATATGTTAAATTACTTTGCAACCTCAGTGCGTTAATGTAAAATTGGGACAGTGTGAAAAAAGGTTATGTTTAGCAAGCAATCAACTTGTCCTTTAAGCCAGCAGGCACTGAAATTGTATTTATTGGATAGAAATGTGAAACAGGTGGTCTCCAAAGATAACAATGTACCAGGAGAAACTTCAGTCAAAACAGAATGTAAGGTGTAGAGGAAAGGAAAGCTTGTTTTGAATAGATTTACAGAGATCTTGTCATCTCATTATTTTCTGTGGCAGACTAACACTCTTGTTAATATTTTTACTTCAAATAATCCAACTTCATTCCTTCAGTCTGCGTGGCTGTCTCTTTTTTTCTTTTTTTTTTCTTTTTTTTTTGTTTTGTTTTTGTTTTTGTGACTGTATGTCTTCCTTTAAACTAACATCCCTAGATTCCACACAACTGGAATGGTGAACTTAGTATTATGATTTTGAGTCATTGCTCAAAAGGTCAGTTAAAAGACAAATGTTTTGTCCTCAGGATGTCTCTGCATGTATAAGTACTGTCATGCATTCTTTCATTTCGCATTTTAGTGTGATGAAATGAGTTCAAGGATGACAGAAAATTGCACAAATTTGGGAGGGAACAGAACCTGGACAGCTGACCTAAAGTGACAAAAGAGAGATTCCATGCCATATGATTATGCAAAAAAAAAAAAAAAATTGAAGAATGGTAGGGAGTTAGCTGGGAGGGCAGCCACTGGTTGGGGACTATCTGGGCATCAGTCACCAGATGGTGAGCAATTGTTTGTGGATCACTTGTTTTGTGTGTATATATATATTGTTATCATTACTATTATCTTTTTTTTTTGTCTTCCTTTTCTGTCAGTAAGTTGTTTTTTAGCTCAACCCATGAGTTACACATTATTTTTTTCTGATTTTCTCCCCTATCCTACTGGGAGCAAGGGAGTGAGCAAAGAACTGTGTGATCCTTCGCTACCTGCCCCCAACAACATGGGGAAATAGGCAAAAGCTAATTTGTTCCAATATCCTATGTCCAAATGTAGTTTATGTAAGTTTTGTACTCAGCACAGTTTTAGAATGTGGTTTTATGTAGCCCCAGAAAGATTACAAAAGCCTCCAGTTAGACTCTGTACCACAGATCAGAACCCTCTGAGCTCAGCCAGTCAGACAGTTCTCAACCCACCTCACCATCCACTCATCTAGTCACACTTTCTAAGCCTCATTATAAAGATGTTGTGGGAGACAGTATCAAATACCTTGCTGAAGTCAAGGTAGACAACAACCACTGCTCTCCCTCCATCTACCCAGCCAATGATGACATTATGGAAAGCTACCAGGTTGGTCAAGCATGGTTTCTCCTCGGTGAATCCATGCTGACTACTCCTGACAACCTTCTTCTCTTCCAATTGCTTGGAGATGGCATCTGGAACAAGTTGTTCCATCACCTTTTCAGGGACGGAGGTGAGGCTGACTGGCCTGTAGTTTCCCAGATACTCTTTCTTGACCTTTTTGAAGACTGGAGTGACGTTGGCTACCCTGCAGTCATCTGGCACCTCTCCTGTTCTCCAAGAATTTTCAAAGATGATAGAGAGAGTTTTAGCAATCACCTCTGCCAGCTCCCTCAGCATACGTGAATGCATCCCATTGGGGCCCATGGATTTGTGTGCGCTGATCTTGGCTAGATGCTCTCAGACCATCTCCTCCTCGACCAAAGGGAAGCCTTCCTTTCCCTAGACTCTCTCTCTTAGCTCCACGGTCCAGGATTCCTGAGGGGGAGTCTTTGTAGTAAAGAGCAAAACAATGAAGGCATTCAGTATCTCTGCCTTCTCAGCATCCCCTGTTACCAGGACACCCACCTCATTTAGTAGCAGACCCACATTTTTCCCCAGTCTTCCTTTTACTGTTGACATACTTAAAAAAAACCTTTCTTGTTATGCTTTACCTCCTTTGCAAGATTAAATTACAAGTCGGCCTTAGCCTTCCTTGTTGCACCCCTGCAGGCCCTGAGAACATTCCTCCAGTGGGTTTTGCTGTCTGGAGGCAGGAGCAAAGGACAGTGATCAAATCATCAGCTTTTAAAAAACTATTTTTTTCTTCTGTTGAATTTAATCCAACATGGGTATTTCAGGCTTGCATTTGTGTTTTGTCCATTGGTTTTTTCACAATATAAGTTAGACTTCAATTTCCCACAGATTATTTTCTTTATATTATTTCATTCTTCTCTGGTTATATCACGTCTTTCTGTTGACTGTCTCAGAGCTCCATATTGATCTGTGTCCTGTCTTACTGCCTCTAGTCACTTCATTGTCTTCTTGCTGTTATGTTTGCTTCTGTGTATTGTTTTTATTCAAGAATGCTCCCATTCTGCAGACCATTTCTGCCTGTATTTCAACATATTCTCAAGCTTTAAAAGTGATTGAAAGAGAACCTTTTAGATGAAAGGTCAACATTATCTCCTCAAAATCCATAGATTTGTTGTTGACTTCAGAGAGAGCGGGATCAATCTGTGATGCAGTTTAGCCTTATTGTCCTCTTGTGTCTCATCATTAAGTGAGACTGAAAGCTATTTGATGGCAGAGCAATGTTGTTTATGACAGACTTATGATAAGCCCCACAAAAAAGACTGAACCTCTGATTGTGGATTCTGCAGAGGACATCCATATAAATAATCAGAATCTTTGAACGCTTAGGATTGAGAAGGACCTTCAGAGATCGTTGTATCCAACTCTGAACTCAAAGCAGGAGAGCAATAAGTGAGTGTTGTCTGAAATATTTATTCCTTCAATGTATTTAAAATATATAAAATGGAGAGGTAAATTTAAAATCAATATGAGTTGCAATATAATTTGAGATTAGATATTTTAACTTCAAGGTAATATTAGGCAGGTAGAACTACAGAATATGCTTAAGACAGGAACAAAAAAAAAATCTGACTAGTATAGGAAAATGAATTTGGCAGTGTGGAATGACCAAGCTGAAGGCTGCCTGTAGGCATCCCTGCTTCCTAAATATTTATCTGACCTTCAGGATCAGATGTAGTCAAAGAGTAAAAGCCTTTGTAGACTTAATGGAGCAAAGAGGGTCATAGTCGTGGGAGACAAGGACCCATTGCAATTCTTTTACTTTGTATTCCGTTTAATTTTTGTAAGATGGCATGGACTTCTTTATCAGCTGAGTGATCTTCATGTTATTAGACCAACTCACCATTTTCATCTTAATCAAGTGTTACACAATCATTAAATAAAACTGGTGCTGAAAACCGCTGTATAAAGATTTTTCCTAAACATGGCAATGTTACGGTTATTTTTTTGGATCTTCTAAAAACGAATAGAATGAGCTATTTCCATTTATTTCAATTGTTCACATGCTGTCTACTCCTTACTATAGAAAGAATTAAGGCTCGACTGCTTTGCTGATTGGCATCACAAAAGAAAAAGTAACTTCATGAAACAATTTTGCTTTCATCTGCTCTAGAAAATCAGTGAATTAAAATCACTGGCCTAAAAGCTTCTCTTGTTTTGCAACTCCTATAAGCAGCTTCCAGCTCAGTGACATCACAGCAGTAAACCTGAGGAAGAAACAAATAAAAGGTTGCCTCTTTAATGAGTGAGCGGAGAAATTTTAAGGAGACATTGAGTGAAAGAACCTCATTATAAGAGCTGATTGATATCCCTGGATGACTTCTTAACCTTCTGAAATGGCTGAGAAAATAAATAGCCGTAAGAACAATAACTCAGTGCATTATCAGTTAACTGGATGACAAAAAAGAAGAAGCATTCAAATTTGGCTCCTCCTCTAACCCATCAACAAAATGAACACAGTGTATGTATGAATTTGTCATGCAATGTACAGTTTTTGAAGGAAAAGTTTCCGTGGTAACACTGCAGAAAATCAATAAATGAGTTGTGGTGTGATCTAAATGTGTGTGCCTCACCTCCAGGTAAAGTTTGAAGTAGTACAAAAACAGTATAGTTATCAGCAAACTGCAGACAGTATGTGTAATTCAGCCAGCCACTTAATTTTATTCATGGATGACTCTAACTTCATCCTGTAAGATTGCCCTATTCTATAATTCTGGATTCTCCAACAGTACAATTTAAGAATGAAATTGTTCTGCCCCATGGGACAGGTGATAACAACTTCAACAGTCAGACAGTAAGACAAGTACAAAGGACCATGACTAGATTAGTGTAGCAGGTCTGCTAGTGTTTTAATGACTTTAATCTCCATTAAATACTTCGTTTCCTAGTATATCAGCTTAATCTCATTAAAATACTGAGGTTAGAAAGATAACTCATGAAATTCACATTTACAGAATGCTAGTTTTTTCCATGCAGAACTTTTTATTAGTTTGAAAATTAATGGTTATATCACAAAATATACTTACACTAGTCTTGAAACATTTGCTTTTAGTTAGTCATAGTAAAGGTAATTTCTACATGTAAAAGAATCACAGAATCAGAGTGGTTGAGATTGGAAGAGACGTCTGGAGGCCATCTGGTCCAACTCCTGCTCAAGCAGGGCCATCTACATAATGCTGCCCAGCACCATGTCCAGATGAGTTTTGAAGATCTCCAGGGAGGGAGACTCTACAGCTTCTCTGCGCAGCCTATGCCAGTTCTCCATCACCCGCACAGTTAAAAAGTGTTTCCTAGACAGACAGTTCTGTGTTTCAGTTTGAGCTCATTGCCTCTTGCACTGTCACTGGGCACCACTCAGAAGTGTGGATCCACCTTTTTTACAACTACTCTTCAAGTATTTACATACAATGTGATCCCGCATTAGCCTTCTCCAGGGTAAACATTCTGAGTTCCCTCAGCCTTTCCTCATAGAAGAGTTGCTCCAGTCTCTTAATTATGTCAGCGGCCCTTCACTGGACTCTCTCCAAAAGCTCTGTATCTTTCTTGTGTTGGAGAGTCCAGAGCTGGACACAACAATCCAGATATGTCAGCATATGTCAGGAATGTGAAGCGGGGATGGAAGAATCACCATCTCCCTCAAACTGCTGCTAGCACTACTCCTAATGCAACCCACTACCTACTGGGATACCACTAATCTTTTTGACCACAAGGTCACACTGCTGACTCGTATTCAGTTTGGTATCTGAAGTTTTCTGAAAACCTTCTTTCAAGATGACTAGCTCCCAGTATGTACTCTTCCAAAACAAACAAACAAAACAAAAAAAAACACCGTAGTTTCATAAAGTTTGAGCTTCAACCAATACACAGTTTCCCAAGCTGTGTCAATGCTCGTCTACATTAAATAAATTATAAAATGGACCGAATCAATTACTTCACTTTAGTTATACCATGATGTGTGACAGCAATGAAAAACACGTTTAAGATCAAATCTCAGTGTAAATGGCACACTGTGAATCTAGTTGCAGACTCTTGTTATTGTAGAACATGAAGGAAAGAAACCTGATTGCATCCAACTGCAATGGGAGGAGTCTCATGAGGCTTTTCTTTCACTCTTTATTTCTTGATATCAACAAGACATTCATTTGATTTTCATCAGCTAATTTTCTGAAAACAGAGCAAAAAGCATCTGATAGTAGAATGTCATAGTGTATCTAAATATGTACTTTAATGAGTGACAT
This sequence comes from Penelope pileata, assembly GCA_013396635.1. Classification (NCBI taxonomy): domain Eukaryota; kingdom Metazoa; phylum Chordata; class Aves; order Galliformes; family Cracidae; genus Penelope; species Penelope pileata. Next base: position 151,574 of record WBMW01005235.1, on the reverse strand, counting down.
TCCATTGATTCTCTATGTATAGCACAGATCCTTATGATAGCAGAATTATATAAAAATTAAAATCTGTGGAATTAAAAAGCCCCACAAATTCATAAGAATTACCTCTTCTGTTTTCTTCAAGAAAGAAAAAATTTGCGTTGTACCTGTACAAATTTGTTATTGAGTTATTTATTTATTTTTTTTGAGATGATGTTGATTGTAGATGTCTTTATCAAAAAGTTTAACTTTGGAATGTACCTACAACTCAGTACAGTCTGACAAGATTACATTTAATTGCATGTGAAAACATGTTCCTAATGTGAGATCCTGCTACTGCAAAAGAGGTATCACTTTCATTACTATATACAGTGGAGGTTTCATTATGTGGCAGTAGTGAAATAAAAGAAACTACAGAGGTACTAGACTCCTCAGATGAGGAGAGGATATAGTATGTCACATTGAGTAAAGACTATTTCCAAACATACTAAAGCTTCAGGAATAGGTTGCTTGTTCCTTAGCAGTGTAATGGAAAAAAAGCTTGATACAGAAAAAAGCAGTACAGACCCAGGAAAGTTTTTGATAAGTCTTTTTATAACTGGGTAAACATTAGGTAGTGCCTGAATGTAACGTTACGAATTCTTAATGCCCCATCAACTCCCTTGCCTGGAAAGTCAGATGATAACCTGGCAGCAGGGTTTCTTATGCAGCTTGATAACAAATACCTTATCGACTAGCATGCAATTTTTCTTCCCATTTATCTGCTGTTTCAGAAGTCACAGTCACTACCTGAAGCAGATCTTCATAGCAGAGCATTGTAGCACTACAGCACATTTTCACTTTGTTCCTGGTATGGGAATTCATTCCCATTAAGAGCAGGCCATACCTTATGAGCTAAAGGAGTGTATTTACAACAGACGAATGAGAAATGGGGTAAGAGTGGGTTGCACTTGCTGAAGGTAAATGATTTATCTCAATTTTGGTAAGGTGCTCAAGTCTCTGGTACCAAAACTTGTAAACATGAGCAGTCCTTTGTTGAAGTGCAGTGGCAAAATATGTGAAGATGTCTTCAACAGGAGACATAGCAGGAGAGGAAAATGCACAGCAATTGAACGTGTTTGGAGCAGCAGCTAAAAGCAGCTTATAAGAGCTAGTAGTCTTCTCCTGTGCTAGCTATCTTCAATAATATTTTATACAAGATGAGAAGTAAGCATTACATATTGTTGAAAAAAATGCAAAACCCCCTGTGTTATGATACTGTCAAAAAAATTGTGAAGTATGTAGTCCATATAACACTGCTAATCAGTTAAATTAAGAGTTGCTCTGTTAGGCGCAGAATCCCTTGCCCCAATCTTTTTGAAAAAATGTCTCAGTTAGAAATGTGTAGTTAAAATTAGGCAGTGAAGTTCGGAAATTTCTTGCAGAAAGTCAATTGCAGAGAAGATTACAATGTTGACTTGGACATCAGAAGAATATTTTTTCAGGAAAGACCCAAAACACTGAGTACATGCAGCCTTTAGAAAGAAGAGAGGACTTGATTATAGGCTAAATATTTAAAAGGTTAGTGCAAGTATTTAGGAAAGATCTGTTCAGAATAAGGAGAATAGCAAAGCAAAAGACTGACTTGTGATGTTGTGGGAACTGACAGAAAAGGCAAACTATTATCTGAACACAAATGGATCTGTAGCAGTGAAAATTTAAGATGGAATATTCAATATGTGTAAGTGAATAGTGAGTGCTACTCTACATAGGGCTAAATCTTCAGTGATGTTATCTTAAATTCCTTTCTTAATCAGCATTAAAATGAAGAAAAATCTGTAAATACTTTGGTAAATCATGCCAACTTTTATTAAAGTATCAACAAATCAGCTGTGTACTTTTCCAGCACCTTGTTCAGAAAATATTTAGCTGACACTGCATAAAATTCAAGGATGAGAATCCAGTAAATAGTTGCAGCCCAAAAGTTCATGAATTAGATGTCAGGTATTACCTTTTTTCCCTATGCTCTTTCTTTACTGCCAATTTTGCTAAAAGGGGACAGTATCTAGTATGAATGAGAAATGTGCATGCAAACGCAGATTTTCCCAAGGAGTCCTCATGTATGAACACAGAATGAACAAGTTAGTTTTACTTATGAAATTTAGAAAAAATTATGGCAAAAGTCTTGCTTTTCCTCTGCATGAAATGAAGCATTGTAATAATGGTCTAGTTTATATTCAGAGATAACATTTCCCAATGATAAGTGTCAGTGGGATTTCAGCTTTTTTTTGTCAGAGGCCTGGCAAAACTGTGCCTGGGATATTCAGGAAGGAAACTTGTCACTGATTAAAGTAGATTTTATTATGAATTTTCTTGCTAAAATGATGGGAGAACTTTTGTGCATTATACTTCCCCTTGCTAACTTGGGCGTTCTGCCATACTGTCATAGGATATATCAGAGCGAGACTGTTTTGTTGTGTGTCCTCTGTGATTCATACACTGTCAAGATAGATGCTTCTCCAGTGGATACATCAAGTTGTTTGCTGTTTTTGTCTGATGTGCATTATGTGGTAGTTACATTTTGTCCTCTGCATTTAAAAAAAACTGACATTGTGCAGCAATTTCTTTTGGGCTTCACCCAACAAGAGCTCCTACTAGCTGATATTGGTACTTGTTCTACAATGTATGAGTTTTCATAGCTTATTAATTCTCAGGTCAAGTAAAAGGGCAAAACTCACATATTGTCTAAAAGGATGAAATGTGCAAAACCAAGGAAATGACACATTCCCATATAAAAGGTTGTGTCTAAAAAACAATTATCACTGCAGAAATGTTTTTGACTGTGAATCTCTATTCACTTTCTAAGTGAGATGTGTTGTACAGAAGAGAAAATGTGCAAATGCTTGGAGCTTCAGTAGAAATGATGCTCCAGTGTTTACTGTCCACATGGACTTCTGGTATTCCAATCTTCATGAAGTGCACACATTTAAAGATGTTTAACTAGGTAGAAACAAAAGCAAAAAAAAAAAAAAGGAAGAAGAAGAAGAAGAAGAGGCAATGTTAACAGAAACAAATATATGAACCCATAACATCTGATCTTTCTGGAGCAGTATCTAGAAAAATGGCCAACTTTAGCCATGAAACAGGGAAAATCATTTGTCATGTTTAACATTCTAGAAAGTGAGGAAGCACCATCTACCTGCACAAATTAGCTCACCACCTTTATTTGGTGGTGAATTTATGATTTCTATTTGCCTAAGGTATAAATATAATCCTTTTCCTATGGTTGGATGGAAGGCCTGGAAGAAGTCTGAGGCAGGTAAGTCCCTCAGCATCGCTGAATTCTTCTTTTCTGCTAAGCTGTTCAGTAAAGTGTCCATGTCATTCAGCCACTCATGCTTCAGGAGGAGAAATTTGGCTGCCTGCAGGGATGCATGTGACTGTCTCACATATGAATATGTCTACCTGAGAAATGAAAGAGAGCCATCCTCATTCAGTGCTCCCAGATGCCCGTGCAAACCTTTAAGGTAGTAACTTACGTTACAAGTAGGGTAGTAACTTAAACATGAAGAAGTTTAAATCTCATTTCCAGTCCTATGTTCCATATGTGGTTCAACAGTACCTGTACTCCTTTCCTGAGTACCACAGCAGCATTGGTAGAAGCTGTAAAGTTAGGCATTATCCTTTGCTGAGTTCTCTCTTTTTGTTATTCCACCTTTTGGACTAGGTTATGTCTTCTAATGTCAGAAGTGTTTTTCAGTCACTGTTGAGGAAAATATTTTAGCAGACAAAAAGATTTCACTTCTTGACAAAGATCTCGTCAAGAAAAAATCTTGACATTATTTCTTTTCATCCTTTAAGAAACAATGGCATATGCACCTTACCAAATGAGATCATATACTCTGAACAAATAAATATGTTCTTCTAAGAATTTTAGAATATTCACTGTTAGCTCATTTAACTCAATATGCTACTGAGTTTTCTCAATTAGCTCTTTCTGTCACTTGATTTGCTTATTTGTTTGGTCGCTGAAACTAATAGTCAAGAGACTATTATCTAATATCAAGAAACTAATAGAAACAATGTAAATAGACAATTTTCTCATGAAACAGCTAATCATGTATATTTCCATGTCTTTATCCTGGGTTGGGTTTTTTTTGTTGTTGTTGGGTTTTTTTGTTGGTATTTTTTTTTTCTCCTTTTAAGCTTTACTAATATAAATCGGAAAGATATAGGTAGTTCCAGGGAACTGCACCTCAAAGTTGTTGGTTTTTCCCATGTGTTATTACTGAGTTGTGTTGGTTTGAACAACTTGATGGTGTTATTCCTGTTTGCCTCCTTGCTTGGCTTGCGGTATTTTAAACACCGTCTACAGCCCTCTTTCATCATCTCCAGCTGACAGAAATTCTTTTTATTTTCTGATCATTTCTCTGTTGATTTGTTTGGAAAGACAATTTGGTTTACCATAACCTTGAATGTGTTGCCATACCAATAGCAACTTGTGAAAGGGGCAGCTTTCAGGGCTTAAAACTTGGATGAGAGTAAAAGCGATGATGGGTTCCTGGAAGCAGCTGTGGCAGTCATGGTAGTAGCCAAGAGGATGCCAAACCATATACTTATGTACTTTCAAGGGAAATAAATAGAGTCTGCATTTTTTTGTGCAAGCTGAATGATGTAAAAAAATTCATAGGTTCTCCATTTTAACTCTGCTGCCATTCATGACCTCCAACAATGAAGACAACTGTGAGTGCAGGTGGTAGCTAAAAGCAGCTTTGCTCCTACATCTGCCTGTGCATGCTTCTTGAATTCAATCTTTCAGGAACTCCATTTCTGAAAAAAAATAATAGAATGTGCACAAGACTTTATTTTACCTACTGAAATTTCCTGGGAGGCAAGATTTTCTTCTTGTATCTTGATGGTTTAATCCATTACTCTCTACTTTGTTATTCATTCAAAAGAAAATGGTTAAAATGCCCATGAAAAAAAATATCACCACTTTTCTATAGCTGGTATTTGATGGGAAAAGCTGTCTATTGTGTCTCACACAGCATACAGACATTTTTCACCACAGAATATTGAAACTGCATTTTTGTCATTACAGCTAATGTCTGTCTAAGATTTTGTACATAAAGAGTAATCTCCTAGCTGCCCTGCCATAGTTTTTATCTTTTGGATGCATGAGGAGTTATGGGGCTATAGTTACTCTCCATATAATGTTCATAATGGTGAAAAGAATGAGTATGTTCTCTTTGAGCAGAATCTAAATGGCTTTTTCTTGGCAAATGCCATCTAACCGCATATGATGATTGCTTTTGGTGAGTCAACCTAATTATGTTGTAACCTGCGCTTTGGTTTAGGAGGCAGAGATCCCTGTTTATGTACCCTATAATTACATGGTATATACCACAGATATTCTACTTCTGCTTGTAACTTACCATATGATTAAGTGACCAACATTTATCACATGTGAAGTGTATGCTGCATGATATGCATCTTCCACAAAGTAGAATAGTATCATAAATCAGACTTTCAGCCCTCTAAAATTAATTTTTGATCTAGTTCAATCTTTTCTGTTTACTTCCTGTGGTTCTTCCTCCAGTAGTTATATTTAAGCTGGTGATCACTGGAAGACTTATAAAAACTCTTTGCAATCAGTCATACATTCAGAGTTTCTTTCAAATCATATTTCTTTCAGATTATACTGAATTTATGAAAGGTGACCCTTACAGTCATTAGCAAGTGTAAAAGACATAAACCACATATTCTGTCATGTCAGTTGTACTAAGGGATAGAAATGCAAACCGAGTTTCATGCTTGTATAATATGCAAGTGTCCAGAGATCCACAGAAAGGCTACTGATCCCAGCATGTGCATCCTGCATACATAATATATCCTGATATATTACAGTTTTTCACTCAGATTTTTTTTTTCTGTTTTGTTTTGCTTGTGTTACTCTAACCAAAATGTTTTTGTGGATTCACACCACAACAGGACTGTAGCCCAAAGTGATAGTGAAGCAATGAATGGAGAAAGGAGGGAAAGAAAGGATGAGCTCTAGATTGGTGGGTGCTTCTTCAGCATATGGTGCATCTTCTACTGTCATGGTTGAGTATTGTTTTCCCTGCTACCTGCCCATTACCGTTCTGTTCACCAGCCCCATCCAGTGTGCTCATACAACCTTTGAGTGTAGTAAGAATTAGACCAGTGAAGAAATTGTGGTCAAAAATGCTTTTTGGCTTTGGTTTTGTAGAAATTGTCATCCAAAGTATTACCTCTGCCCAGACAGTCATTATGTTGGAAGTTCAAGAAGAGGGAAGAAAATTGCCCAGGGAGATCTGATAAGTGGTGCAACCAGTTTTGATCACTAGGATGAAGTCATAGAAAGGGGCAGAATTGTCTGCTCCTGCCTTACAATGGCTGTTAGAGGGATCCTCTCAGAAAGGGGTTGCAGAGCATAATCAAAGACTTTGGTGATATGCCTGTGAACTGTGAACCCAGGTATGAGACAAGCACCAGGCATACATGGGCTTGCTCTCCTGGAGCCCAAGTCACAGATGAACTCCTTCTAGCCTGTCTTCTTGTTCTGAAATGTATGTTCACTGCTAACTAGTCCTGTCTGAGGAAGCCCGTATTGCCTCCCATCTCTGAACTCTGTGTCCAGCACAAACAAACATACATGGTGGACAAACAAGGAACTGAAGAACATGTAGATATGGCAGGATGTTAGGAGTGGTAATATGGGAGGAGAGAGACACAGCAGCAGCAGATTTCAAGTATTTTCAAGTTTGATATTACAAAAGTTTTGTTCAAGGATGAACCTTTTTTTTTTATTATTTATTTAATGTTTTAAAACTTTGAAGAACCACTTTCCCTAGTATCACCCAAACATTTTATTAATGACATCTACGCAGGCAAGAAAATATTTTATCCAACCAGTGGAGATGTATATCTGAAATAGTGCAAAATTAGTTTTCTCCCCAACAGCCCTATGCAAGCCTCATCCTAACGTTTAGCACTAAGAAGGCTGCTGCAATGACACAGCTGCTAAGATATTTGGCCCAAATGAGATAAACCTCCCGCCATCCTCTTTTCTCTGGTTCCAGCCTGTCTAGGAATGGCACTGGTCTTTGTTTGAATGGAGCTGAGAGGCACTTGGGAGCTATCACATGGCAGTATCTCACTGAGTAGATACTGTATTTCATGCCTCTGTCCAAGACTTTTCTCTAGGGAAGTACGCATTTGATCGGGAAGGAACAAGGCATTAGACTCTAAATAATCTTTGGGTTTTTTTCTCCTGAACTTGAAAGAATTCATGGTTTGGAGTCATTGAAAGCGTGCAAACAGACGCATCAGTTACAATTAAATTTGAGGGTTGCTTACAGTCCATAACGATGTCCTTTATTAAAAGTGCTCATTCTGCTCCTCTGCTCTTCCTAGTGATATCTAACAACATCCTGACAAGGGATGTCATGTGGCATGTCAGAAGAAAAACCTTTACTGGAAGAGTTTCATGAAACATAATCGCCTAAATTCCTTTGCTGAATTGAATGGGATATTCATCAGAATAGGTTACATTCCACCAGATCACGTACTTTTTGCAACAGCCGTGAGTAGCTGGTAAACTACAGTAAGCTGAGAAACTTACTGGCATTTACTGAGTGACATACGTTACACATTCTCAGTTTTTCCAGATAATGGTTTCAGTATTAACAAAACAGCAAGAAAAACAACAGTGAAAAACTAATCTTCTGGCCTTTAAACATCTACATAAGATAATATAGAAGTACAGCCAAGAATATGAGGATTCTGGCTGACTTTTCTTATTTCTCTCAAGCAAAGACACACAAGAAGTCCTTGTAAGGTTACACAATTAGGAAACAGTATTGTATTTATGTCTCCTGGGGTTTAGCTATCAGATAGCCCACTTTTCAGGCTGAAATGAGTTAGTGCATTCAATCTAGTGAGGGAAAAGCAACGCCAAAAAATACGTACAATCCGTCTCTAATTCATTTTCCCCAGAAGGCTCCAAAAAATTATAAAATAGTATGAGACTGGTTCATTTGTACACTGATATTGTAAGCCCATTAAGGTATTTAACTTTCATGGATTGTCTGAAGGATATGTAGTTGCTGTTATCCTTTTGTTTAATTATACCATAATCGTAGTGCAATTACAGTGATGATAAAATTCTTCCACACACATAACAATAAATTAACCATCTGGGGAGAAATGACATTACTTAAAGCTTACTTCAGTGAAGTATCAAATAAATATTAATATGGCTATATAGGACAGGATCTGAAAGTAAATGACTCTATCTGTTTCTAGAATTCAGCATTCCAATGTATTTTAGGGGCTTAAATAGTATAACATATTATTGAATTTGCTTCATCATGAAACAGTTGATGTAGAAATATCAGGAAAAGCACAGAGAAAACACATTTTACAGTAGCTGAAAAAGTATGCAGTGCAGAGTCTTGTGGGCCATGCTTTAAACACCCATGCAATATTTGTTGTGCTCACCAGATAAATGTGTGAGAAAGAGCATTCCTGATATATTGTATTTTCCTCATGCTACATCTTGCCATTTTTCCATTGAATGTAAAAGTATCTTCCAAGTCATTTTGTAGTGTAATTCCAGCAAAAAGAATAGGTTCATTAAATTTTTACTGTTACTGCATAGAAGATAAAAAGGATAAAAGAGCTAAGGCGAAAAAAAAAAAAAAGAAGAAGAAGAAGTGGTAGGACAGAAACAGCCAGATGGGCAAAAAAAGGTAAATTAAGAGATTTATACTGGTTACTAAACCTCAAACTCCTTTCTGGTTAGGGACCTGGTCTGGTTCTTCTCAGTTCAATTCTATGATGTTGGTTATAATTACAGCAAGGCAAAGTAAGTGAAAGAATGGAGATAAACTGATGTAATAACTAGTTCAAGAACACGTTCATACAGTGCCAGTCTAAACAAATTTCTTCTAACCTAATGAGAAGATACATTCAAAGTAGTAATTCTTTATCTCTCTAGAGAAGAATAGCTACAACAACAGGGCTGAGTCTTGCCCTTTTACTTGAAACAATTACATTTATTTTTAAAAAGAGATGAGCAAGAAGAGGTGTTAATGTGTGTGAAAAAGTCTGGTTTTTATAGTCTCATTTACATGTGGCACAAAGTATGATTTAGTCTCATATTTGAACAGAGGGGAGATTTTTGCAGATTGGTTGTTTTCTGTGCTGCAAGTTTGAAATGAGTTTTCTTGAATGGCTAATGAATAAATATTTTACTAGGTGCTAATTTTTAATAAGGCTTTGTTTACAAAAATCTTTTAAAAGGTGAATATAAATGCTGGTGAATAACTGAAGAGAATCATTTGCTTTAAAGTGGCATTTTCCAGTACTAGAAGAATTGAACTTCACTCACACTTTGAACACAAAAATGCATACCTTCTTGAGATATGCTTGTGTATCTTATATCAATCTCAGCTGATGGTTATTTTTGCCTAAGTAACAACACTCCTAAAATTTCCTGGCATTCCCACAGGAGAAAGCTTTGTTGTTTGTGCTGAGGGCATATGAGGTCATATCTTTACCAGACTATCACTGTATTCTCCAGCATCTTACTACAGAGAAAGTGCATTAAGGAATACTTGTTCATGTAATGAAAGATTTTATGGCTTTGGTTTTGATTTTGGGTTTTCTCTTTGCACATACAGATTGATATTTGACTGGCAAATAAAAGAAATCTCAGATCGGATATCTGTGAGCTGATCTCACTAATAACTCTGGACCAAGGTATTACAGCCATTTGAGCAAGGGTGCATATGAGATAGGGCACACACAGCATCAGGTGTGCAGAGGCTGCAGTTCCTTCCAGTCCTCATCTACTGCTCTGTTCCTGTAACCTTTACAGAGGGCGCAGGTTTATTTCACTGACTTCTATTTCTCTATCTAAAAGTAGGATTCTTGGCTAAAAAGAAAATAGTAACAAAGTATGTTTTAATTTCCCTAGTTATTTGCTGCTATTTATAAATGTAAATATTCAGATGTTACTCAAATGGCATTGAAGGCAGATCTCATGCAGATACGCTGAGATCTTACTGGATAGAATTACAAGAATATTTGCCTCAGAATGTGCTAAATCTGAGAATTATTTTAAATTTTTAAATTACTACTAGAACCTCAGTCTTACATGATGTTTATATAAACTCTGATGCCCTACTTCTTCAATCCTTTACTCTGGTCTGTTCTTTCCATTGCTCTGGCAAATAGTAATTTACCAAGAAAAATGTTTGCAGCTTTTTATATTACTAATGATCATAGTCAGTGAATTGGAGAGCTCAGGAAGAATTTTTGATCTACTTTACCAGTTTTTTTCTTTGACAAAGTAGTATCTGTGACAGCTGAAGACATCAAAATGACATGTGAATCAGTTTTCCCGACTAAGTTATGAGGAGTTTTTCTTTGTCTTGGTCAGTGATGTCCAGCTCTGCTTGACAGAAAGACAGGAATGAAGCTTGGCTCCAAAGCTGATTACAATATTTTGTTTGTTTGTTTGTTTGTTTTAAGTAAGCCCAAGGTAAGTATTTTATGTTTTCTGTCCTACTATTTTCTCCATCGTGGATGATGAAGTAGATGAAGTAGTTTAATGTCAGTCCTTAAACAATATATAATTGCTAGTCTGGGTAGTAAAGGTGTGGCAATTGTTGTGAAAACTTTAGTCTGTACAGTACTGTAAATGTGCTGACTGATTTGCAACTCAAATGATCAGTGCCCTTGGATCTAAGATGGTAAAGAGGGAGCTGAAGCACCACTGCCCATGAGATAGCTTTGAGGTCATAAGAGATACCACCAAGAGCCTCAGAAGCTTTTGATTATGATGAGACAAAAGCAGAAGTGGCCAGAGAATCAGGAAGCTCCTGCCAGTTCCTCTGCAGTTTTCTCTCTTAGCTGCACAAACAGTTTTCAGAGGGATTTGGAGGAAAGTGAGCAGTAGAAGTTGTGTGCTTTCACCCTGTTTAAATAAGAAAATGAACAGGGAGAAATGAAAGAAATAGTTCCTCTATTCAGCAAAACATTTCACTGTGTGTATGTGTTATTACATCTCTGCTAAGCTTGTTGCATATTTGAATATGCAAGCTAAAATCAAGGCTTTCCCTTGAGTAATCTGGGTTGGAGCCTAACCTCTTAGGGAAACCACTTTCTTCTGGTTCTGGCTTTTGGAAGCTGTTCTGCTACTTGCCTTCTAGTTTATATGCTGTGAGGGCACTTGAGTAAACCCACACTGAGCTGTATGCTTGAACGGAAGCTCTGCCTTCACCCAGTGACAGTCTCTCTCATGCAAAACCTTTCATTGTTCATCAACTCCTGGCAGACTGTTCCTTTTCCAGCTAAGTAACCACAGTTTGTTGTATTAATAAGGCTTTTAATATATGGTTTCACTTAACATTAGCTGCCTGATAAGAAAATAAGTGATTTTTTTTTCAAAACAGCCCATTCTTTCTTGTACTGCTTTTTATTATTATATTTAATATTTTGTAGGAAATAAAAAGATATAATTTGTTCTGAGCTCCAGATTATTGTATCAAACTTTTTTTTTTAATGCATACTTTTTCACTTATTCTTAAGTTACAAGAATCATCTTTTCACTTCTCTGAAATGGAAGTGGGAATTAATGAAGTGGAAGTAAGCTACTTCTCAAGAAAAATGTACACCATGTGTCTGTCACTTCCTTATGAGTCAACATCTTCAGGAACTTTCTATGTCAAAAAAAACTTTGTTGGGGATTTCCTGACATGGTTTGTATAATGTCAGCTAGTGTGGAAGGTGAATCTTTAAAACACAGACTTTGTAGATTTTAAAACTGAAACTCACACCTGTAATGGAAATATGAATGCTGCTGTACAAAATGTACATGAGCCAATTGATAAGTAGATGTGTTTTACGGAGATTTGGCTGACCTTGTCTGATGCTTGGTCAAGCTTCATGCAAAGAAGGGAAAAACAGTTACAGTTTTCTTTTGATACCTGCTTATTGGTAGATACGTAAAGTGGTTTAGAGTATTCCTATTCTTGCTAAATACACAATGCTAAATGTGTTGTTTGGTATTTCAGGTTGAAGAAAGCGTTGTTTCATGTGCTTATTTCCAGCAGAGATCATTTTGTAGAACAAGCAGTTTTATAACTTTTTTTATGAGAGCTATGTCATGGCTACTTCAACGAGTAATTCCACATTGACTTATTGCTGTTACTTAGAACCATTATTTTTGTTACATTTTTTTAGCAGATGCAATCATTCTTTTTCCCACAAACATTTTCTTTTAGCCAGAACATCTTTTCACTTTTTGGTAGACGAGAGATATACAGACATCTGACCTAGGATGGAGCTAACAATTGCTCAGTTTAAGATTGTGGTGTTCTGCTTCAGCTGCAACCTACCACCTATCTTCTACTAGAAAACCAGCAATAAATAAATAAATAAATAAATAAGAAAGATACTAGAAGTCCCAGTAATTCAGATAAAATGTTACATATTTGGTGATACATAAAAGATATAGAATAGATAATATGTTAAATAAATCAAATATTAAGGATTAGGCTGTATCTGTTGTCCATTACAAGGTTTCAGTAGAAGGGAGCTGTAAGGATGACCTCTGAGGAAGGAGATGGGGAGCTGCCTCACACAGCTGGTTCCAGCTAGCTCCAGTGGCCCTACTGCAGCACACAGCTGACCCCCATAGCAAAGCTGGTAGGACCTCTGGGAAAAAACTTGAAGGGTAAAAAATGCTGAACAGGGAGAGAGGAGTGAGGGAAACAGTGTCATAAACAACGCTCCAAACACCCAGGTCAGAGAGGGAGTGGGAGAATGTGCTCCAGGCACCAGAGCAGAGATTCCCCTGAAACCTGTGGAGGAGACCAGGCTGGAGCAGATACCTGCACTGCAGTCTGTGGAGAACCCTGTGCTGGAAAAGGTGGATATGCCCTGACAGAACTACCACCTGTGGGCAGAGCCCGCACTGGAGCAGGATTATTCTGAAGGACTGCAGGCCATGCGAAGACCTGACAACAGAGCAGGAGAAAAGTGTGAGTAGGAAGGACTGACATAGATGAAATGTTGTGAGTTGATCACAATCCCCATTCTCTGTCCCACTGCAGTAAGTGGGAAAGGAGGAGAAAGGCAGAGGAATCAGGAATAAAGGAGTGAAGTGGAGCCTCGGCAACGTGGGCATGGGTGAAAGTGTTGTTTTAATTTGTCTTTGTTTCTCACTATCCAAACCTATTATAATTGACAATAAATTAAATTAATTTTCTGCAAATCAAATGTGTTTAGCCCATGGCAGTAATTGGTAAGTGATCTCCCTGTCTGTATCTCAGCTAATGAGCTTTTTCATATTAACTTTGTACTGTTGAGGAAGGGAAGTGAGAGAATGGCTGGATGGGCAGCTGGCAAAGTTCAACTCACCTTGTAGGTAAAGACTAAAGTGTTGTAGTAGCTTTCAAGAAATACTGAGCTTCTAACCTACATTCTCAAAATGGAGTGTACTCATCACGAGCATGGAGGCATATAATTCTGTATACTCTGCATTCAGTATAAGGTATGACTGTTTTTAAGATATGACCAATTGTTTTATATATTCTTAAAAAATCACGTAATATTATGATCTGACTTTTGTTCTCATACAGATAGATGCTAAAGTGCAAAATCAGCTTATCGTAACATCAGGTACATGAAGTCAAGCTCTGACTTGCGTAACTTGTTCATGCTGTGCCTTAGAAGGGAGAAGATAATGATCAGTATAGATGTTTCATTTGTATGTTGCCCGCATATCCCATTTTTTGCCATATCTTTATAGATGTACAATAGCAACTTCAAAGGCCTCATTATCTGTGCTGCTTTGAATGTGTATTCTGTTGCTCTGCATACTTGGCAAACATTATCAAAAATATTCTGATTGATACTTGTTTTGTGTGCAGCAAGGAGTAGGAAAAAGGGACCACAGAAAGCTTATGTGCATATTGTTGTAATCTTATTTTCAGAATACTTAATCAGTTATGCCATCAGATATGTGTGTCCAGGGTTATTCCACTTAAGCGACTGAAATGACAGGCTAGTATACCCAACAGAAGTGATGGGAGAGCTCAGTTTTGTCATCTCTAAATATAAGCAAAGTGTTAGAAATGGTCTGCCAACCCAAAAGCTGCTACTCAATTAGCTATGCTCTTTTATAACAATGCATGCCATTTTTGATCTCAAAAATTTTCCAGGAAAATTTCTTTAGCCAATAAAGTCTACTGCTGAAAATCTAAAAATGCATCAGATAAAGAACAATTTTCAAAGTGGAGAGATTTAAAATGCATTTTTAAATCAGCTGAGGGTCCTGCATCATGAGAAAGTCTGCTTTCCCTGTTAAATAGTGATATATATTTATTTTATATATATTTCCCCTATTTTTTTGCAACTGTGCATTTGTACATTATGAGGACTAGGACTATACCCTCCTCGATTTACAAGTGGTTTTACTATTAGTTCATCCTAGATTTATATATACATATAAAACTTAAAATATTCTGGGCACTCATTCCAGTGTTTAGGAGCATATTAAGTATATTACTTGAGAGATTTGGAAAAGAACTCTACTAGATCCTCCCACATAGGAGAGATTAAGTGGTTCAGGAGACTGTAGGTCTGAAAAAATCTTTCTAGACTAAATGAATCAACCATGAGCATGTCAGTGGTAACACTGACAGAAATTTAGGTGACAGTATAAGCCAATTTTCTTCAAAAGTCCATTCAGGAATAGGTTAGTTTAAAATTTGCTGCTTTCTTAAAATTGTAGTGGCAATGATAAAATGTCCATGCTCAACAGTGGCTAGAGCCTTTAAATGTCTGGGATGATTTGAAATGACTTTGTATTTCTTTTCAAGTTGTTCCAATGCATGACTGGACTTCTCATTAGAATGATCTTCACGCAAGGCCTGCCTGCTTCCCAGCTATCATCCTTCTCATGCTTTCCATTTTTGTCTGAACTAAAGCAGCATCAGGCAAACACTTGGAAATACGCTCTTTGGTTACTAATTACCATCACTGATTTACTTACTTACATGTTCTTACAAGTCCTTTGTTTTCCTACTGTGTTCTGCCTCATTATTAGTTAATAAATAAATTTATAAAATTTATTAATAAATAATAATAAAGGTGACATTTATACAGTAAATAGGATGAAAACATGAAGGGAAACTGTAAGTAAGGACAAGAGTATTGTGCAAAGGATGAATAAGTACTAAGTAAGTAAGTAAGGAAGTATTAAGAAGTATTAATAGTAACACATGAATATGGCTCCAAAATTTCTGTTTATACTGTCTTCAAATATTATTAAAGAATGGTTTCGAGGTTAAAGACCTACCAAAGACTGTGTTAAAATACCTGTGCGCATGACCACTGAGATACTAAGAACCAAAAGTATTTTATGAAATTGTATGTATTCAAAGTGTCTGAATAAGCATGAGGGAGTAGTTCTCAATGCAGTGATATTTTAGAATTATACAGTAATAAATAGGAAAAAAATGAAAATGCATTTAGCGAACTATGCTTTGGAAGGACTGTTGGCTATCCTAAAATGATGAATAATAAAGTGTTTGAATGACTTGTAAATATGTATGGACAGATTTTATTTTTTAATTGGTATTTCTTTCTACCTAACAATTAGCAAAAGAGAAAAATTGTTGTTCAGATATTTAGTTCAAATAACTTTCAGAAAAATGTGGCTTAATTCTAGGATTTAATAGTTTAGATATTAAGATGCTGTGTTCTTTGAATACATAGGTGTGCTTTAAATGAAGTAAAGGTATTTAGGCACCTAGCTCACTACATTGCTAATGTAGTATTTTTCCAAAATAACTTATTAAATAGAACTTAAGAACAGACACTACAAGGTAATGGAAGTTTTTAAGCCAGGCTCTAGGCCTGGCATTTAAAGAAGTTAGTCCCTCTATTTAGTTGGAGTTGGCAAGCCTAAGCAATACAGGTTTATTTGTAGACCATACGTTGTTTAAATTGGCAGCATTTTCCTGCCATTTAAATACACGGATAACTGCTCTTTCTCAAAGGAAGAACTCTAATTTCAAACTAGTAAGTTTTTAGGTGAGAACTGCTAATGGAAGCAGCCCACAGTACGCTGTTAAAATGAAGGCTGTTGTGGATTTGGGGATGAATAGGACAAATTAGTGAAATCTGACACTGCAGAGAATGTACTAGAATTACAGCTTGGCTTATAAGCATGAAAAAAACCTATCTATCTGTAATACTTTTCATCTGATTTTTTTGTAAAGGTTGTCACTTCTTGTTGTCTGAAATGATCTTTTACTCTATGTCTCTTCAAATATGAGAAAAGGTTGGCCCAACTTTCAAAGAAGTAATGATTTGCAAAAATAAATGTATATATATATATGAGTAAATAAACATCAAAAAGACTGTTGGTAGAAGTGGAAAACACTTGTAGTAAATGGCTCACTTTGGTAATGCCACATATCTTCCTTTTATTCATAACTGGAATTGCTCTTGGGTTTGTTATGTTTTTCTTTCTGTATGATTATTGACTTCTTGAACTAATTGCTTCCATTTTTTATCTTGGATCTTGTTTGTCTGACACCTGTCAAAAACATTTTCCTGCAATTTTAGCTCTTATTTAATTCACTATAAAATTAGTGGTGGGATTAATTTCTCTCAGATGACCCTTTACTGCTCTGGCAATGCCTGGTTAAACCTGCCATTCTATTAAATCTTTTCAGTAGTTATTGAAATGGTCACAGTATTTTTTCTTTATTGTAGGTTTCATATATACTGGAGAAGTTGTGCATCGAATGTTAACAGCTACACAATATATTGCACCCTTAATGGCAAATTTTGATCCCAGTGTGTCAAGAAATTCAACAGTCAGATACTTTGATAATGGTATGTAGTAGTCCTTCATAAATAAATGTGTCCCTTGGTTCTTCATATTTTCCTAAATATTTTTAAAGGAAAAATAGAGAATTTTTTAAACATCTATTTTTTTAAACTCAGGCTGTAGTAAGAATGTTGCTAGACATCCAAAAAACCTTTGTTCAGAAAATGGTTTAAGAGTCATGATTGTTTTTTCCTGATTGGATAGATACCTTTTGTATATCAAAGTATACAAACTCAAACTAGCAATTTGTTTTACCAGTTTAAAAAGGAAAGATCTATCTTCTGTAAAAGTTTCTGATCCTTGAAAAGCTATGCGGAAAATACTGTCCACCTCCTGGCTAAAATGGAAATAAATAGCATTCATGGAGTGAGATACCAGGAATATACAGAAGAAGGGCAGCTATAAGGTTAATAAACCTGTCAATGACTAAATGTGTATTGGAGTCCCAGGATTGGAATCCAATGCACTCATCTATACCACGAGTTCTAAACAGTCCCTTGTAGAAAAGATTGAAAGGTTAAACGGCAAACTGCAATGTTTGCGAAGTCAAAACTCTGTAAAATATTTCAAAAGCCTTAAATGTGTGGACTCTTTTTTTCCTGAACTCAATTATAATGTGTTTTGAAAACATAACCTATGTGATTAAATGGCCTCTGCTGCCTTACCTGCTGCCTTTAGTGATTGAATACAATGGCAGTGATTCTGCATTCTGAATTTAAAACTTAGGAATAGTATCACAAAATCTATGATTCTTCTTACTGTTTCTTGATAAGTCTATGCCATTCTTTGTATGCTTAGGCACAGTGAATTAAAGCAAAGATTATGGTCATGTCCAATAATACGTCCTATTTCCAATCAATTGTGTACATTTTTATTCTTCAGATCAGGGATAAAAATGTATCCTACAATTTTTGCACCCAGTCATAACTTTTTATTACAATCTAATTATTACTTGTTAATTTATTTGTTAAGAATTCAATAGAGTTACATGAAAACATCCTATTCCTTCTATAGGGAATTTTCAAACAGAAAAAATCGTTATTTTCATTTAATACATTATCTGACACCATGGACCGAGATTTGTCATTTTTCCCGAAAGAATCTGAGTACTCTGGGAAAAATGCTACTATTTTTCATTGTATTCTAGACTTCCAGTCTTCCATATCAGGTTTATTAGCTTGTATCACATTGCTTTCGTGACAAAGTTGAATATATTTTTGAGATTTTGCATCCCTCCTCATGCATAAGGTATGGTGATCTTTTGGAATCCAGGTACTTTGGGACAAAGAATTTGCCATCTTACCCCAAAATAAAAAAAAATTAAAAATAAATAAATAAATAACTGTGTGAATTGTATCTTCAGCTTCTTATATCTTATTCATCCCTGTCTTATCCTTCTGGGCAAGTGCACTAGTTTAGAACTACATCTATAGTGGGCAAACACAGAGTGTGGTGACCTGTCCAAGTCTCTTTCATGGAGCTAATTGCCTGTCTCCACATGAACTTACACAAGTGACCTTGTGAATGAGGAGGCAGTTTTTTGGAGATGGATGACATGCACTTTAGTTTGCTGATCTGAGATGCACTTAGAGACTGACTATAAAAGTTTCTATTTTTGCTCCAATAATTTTAAAAGTCCCTTAGAATTCCTTTAAAATGAAATATAATAAAACCAAATAAGTATGAATAATAAGCAGTTAGTAAATGTGCTCACGAAAGGAAAAATGCATTGTCAATTGCTCAAATTATTGAGTATGTACTGTACTTATGAAAGACACATGAGCCAATGATGCAATGGACTTACTGCAGTATGCACCAATGATTCGCATGCTCATAGTTCTGTGACATCCTCTGACAAGGTATGTTAATAAAAGCTACATCACTGAAGATCTATAACAAAAGGTATTTCAAGGATATATCAAAAATGCATTGAGCTAAAAGCATACTAAGCCACCTTGAACAACAGCAAGAAATGAAATTAAAGTGTTGTGAATCTAAGCACATAACTGCCGTTAGTGCCAAAAAAAGAAGCATGTTGGGTAAGGCATATAGTCCTAGAGACAAAAAAGACTTTTTCAGTAAACACAGTTTTGGTGGTAAGTGTCTTTCAGCGAAGCTGCCTGAAAGTGTCTGTAAAACATGCTCATAGGGTATGCAAGTCACTTGGGGTACATTTTTATTGCAGTAAGTGAATATTCAGCCAGAGAACCCTCATGAATATTAACAAGTCTCTTGCAACTAAATCCACACACAAGACTCAATATTTACCCCATCTATGAATTCTTAGGGGTTTTAATTCAAACTAAATTTATTTATTTATTTATTTATTCATAAATGTATTTATTGCTAACACCTAAGATTTTTCATCTTGTGGAGCCTCAGAGAGGTCTTGCACCACGCAGAAAAAAAATAATGTTATTTATATTAATGCATAGTTAATGGAAGAATCTGAATTCCTCAGATAACTTTCACAAAACAGGCAGTGCTACTAGCACTTAGCCTTTCAAAGCCATCGGGGTGTATATATGAGTGTGTATACACACACACACACACATATATACATATACTGTGTATATAGATAGTGTAAGAAGAGCCACAGCAGCACACCTGTGAAGGCTGAGTCTTACCTTCAGTGATTCTCGGCTCCTTGTGCAACTCCAAACAAGTTATCTGACCCCACTTGATTTAACAGACTTTTGTGTGAGTAGTTAAGGTAGTTATGTGTGGCTTTGTGATGGCTACCTTTAAGAAGATTTCAACTGCAGCTTTTGTTTGTAATATCTTTGGCATTTCAAGATGCTGGGCTAAAGGTGCTAAACAGAGACAAATCAGTGTTTTTGTTTCAAGTAACTGCAGTTAAGTACTTTTCCTACAGTCAGTTAATATTTTCTCACATTTTTTCTTCCCTTTGCCTCTCTACCCCCACTCTGGGGTTCACAGGCACAGCACTAGTTGTCCAGTGGGACCATGTCCATCTGCAGGATAATTACAACCTGGGCAGTTTCACTTTTCAGGCCACCCTTCTCAATGATGGGCGTATCATTTTCGGCTACAAAGAAGTAAGTTGGGTCTGAAAACTGTCATTTAAATAGACAAATTTCTTTATACTTGTCAGGAATTTCCCTCCATTTTTGGTGGATATTTGAAAGTTCAACAATATAAGACCATTTCCATATACTGCTTATAAGATCCCTATTTTGCAGAAATAGACATTTTATTGTATGAGTGATGTTCATGTGATGAAAAACATCAACATGGCTCAAATGTGCTACTCCTAGATTCCAAATGGCCCTTTTTGCATGGTTTTAAGTGTTGATTGTTTAGTAAGCTCTTTTGAGGCTTTGAAAAGTAGGACAATATGCTCAATTAGTTCAGCTAACTTGGCTCTGTTGAAAAATACTCTAGCATCAATGTTTAGTATTAAAAGGTCAGCTTTCTTTTCCATCTTCCATTTCTGGGTAAATGAAGTATTTCAGAGTAAATATATTTCAAGTAAGAGATAACTGTTTTGTATCTCTGCCTCAGTAAGGCTTTCCATTTCTTTGGTGATAAAGCAGTTTAGACTGAAGGTTTTACATTCATAGCATCAATATGTTGCTGTCTCTACTGGGATCTTGCGCATTTTCCAAGTCTTTCAGAATTTTAGTAGTTTATCTCAATGCTTCAGATGAATCTTTTTTTCTTGTTACTTGGCTACTGCTGAGGCTACACCTCCAAGTGAATTTCATGCAAATGAGCATCAAAAGGTGGATAAGCTCATGTCCACAGGGACAAGGAACACTTTCTTTCATTTTATGAGTGTTCTAATCTCAGTTTGGCATGGAGAGTGTGAGGAAGTGTGACTTTTCCTTGAATATGTACATCTTTTAGTTATCCTCCTTATATAAAAAAAATGTTATCAGTGATACGACTTATTTTCCAGACTTGGAGAAATATGGATTCTCTTTTCTCTCTGCTGCAGACCAGTTGTGTGCCTTCAAGTTGTTTTCATGCTTGTGTCAAAGCCATGAACCTTAATGAAAAAATATTACTTTCCTCTTCATTAGAAAGCTTGTGACGGTCTGGGTTATTCTACTAGCAGCACTCATGTCTTAAGATAGATGTCTTTGCACCTTGCAAATGGGGTTGCTGCAGAATACTCTTGCTGGATTGTTTTTGTAGATGAAAGAAA
The DNA here is from genome assembly GCA_013396635.1 of Penelope pileata. Classification (NCBI taxonomy): domain Eukaryota; kingdom Metazoa; phylum Chordata; class Aves; order Galliformes; family Cracidae; genus Penelope; species Penelope pileata. Next base: position 130,512 of record WBMW01005235.1, on the reverse strand, counting down.
CTTGATATGTCCACATACCTGGTTTTCCTTATCTTATAAAAGATGTGCTTATGCAAGGTCTTCTCTGATTCTCAGTTTGCTTCTGCATGTTATGTGCAGGTTAGTAGTATTCAACTAAGCACTTTATTAAAAATTTTTACTCCAGCTTCAGGAAAGCTTTGCTCTGGTTACCACAGAGGAGCTTCATCAAATGGCTGTGCACCAAAGCATTTTTATCTGCTGTTGTTGAAACCTTTTTAAAGGAAAAAAAAGTCTGCAGAAAAGGTCCTGAAAATCTGAAATCCGAAAAAAAGACTGCAGAAAAGGTCCTGCCTTCAAGGCCAAGAGAAGTGAGGAGGGATAATACTTCAATTTGTAATTTTAAGACAAATTTGCTAAGAACTATGTATAAATTCTGACATCAAAATGTTGTCATCAGAAAACTATAGTTCTTGACTATCAGATCCTCAGCCCTTTCTGTCACTGTCCTGCCCTCTGCAAAATGAATCTAGTATTGTTGATAGAAGCTTTTGCTCTACGTTAGTATCATTAGTATTAGTATCTTGTGTTCATTTCACAAAAATGTACACAATGATGCTGAATGCCAGGCATGGAAAATTTTATTCATTTAGGAGGACAGGAAGAAATGGATCACCTCATTAATTTCACATAAGTTATATGCAACCATGTTACATGATCTACAGATAAACCTAGCAAGTTCTATGCTAACACTAGCTGGGCTGTTTTCTCTCATTGCTTCCACTGAGAGCTTCCCCCAGAACTTCACTGATTTCCAGGAGAGGAGTGTTACTGATGTCCTTTTCAGTAATGCAGAGACACAAAGAATTGGAATTTACAAATGTGATAATTTAGGGTTTTTCCCCACTGCTCAGCAGTGGGACCTTTCAAATTCCCTGCACAATGCAGCCTGTCAGTAGTTATTCTTGTCCTGAATAAAACTACCTAACGTTTCTTTAGAATTATTGCACACAGTCAAGGAAAGAGACCCTTCTAAACTGGCAATACTTACATACTTGTGGTCTGCAAATATTTTGGCAGTTTTCATAAATCTCAGAATATTACAATTATATATATTCCATTGGGAATTGCTTGAGGAGTGGGTTTGGAGGATGAGATCTCCAGAAGACTGCATTCACAATGTGCCTTACTTCATTAAAACTATCTCAGCTTTTCACCTAAGTGAGGAAAATGAAATAAAATTTCTAAGTACTGATCAGACACAAGTTGCACAAAGAGAAAATCTGAGACACTTGTAAATTGAAACTTGACTCTAGTTGACTCTACATCTGGGTAGGAATTTATTTAATGCTGAATCCATTGCTTTCTGATGAAGTCCTCCATTTTGGAGCTATTTCTCTTGCTGGTGAGTCATGTTGTCAGGAGCCCCATTAACTCCAGTAAGATTACTTATATGCTCCCTAGCATGAGTAAAAGTTGGAAGAGAAGATTTCTGCCATCTTTTTGGTGCCACTTCATGTTAGCATCACATTTCATCAAAAATGACGGTGATGTATGGTGAACCTGTGAGGTCTTCACTGCATTGTCATTGAAAGTTTTCAAGCTGAAACATCAGTGTAAGACATGCAGCACACAGGTTACCAGTAACATTATAAAGCATCCCACAGGGATTTTGTATGACAGACACTAGGAGTTTATACTGAAAAGTCCACTTTTAAAATTATTATACCTTATACCTTTAAGGGAAATGGGAACTAGATTTTAATTTTTATTTATGATTTATTCAAACCATTTGAGACTTCTCATTTCCTTCCTTCTTGCCCATGAGATTTGCTACCTCATAAAGCTGGTGCTGACCATCAAAGCAAGGTCTTGGCTAGGGTCTGCTGAGTATCAATGGAGATCTTCTGCCCAATTCTGTAGTTTATGTAGTAGGAAGCAGTCTGTAAAGCACGGCTGTTATCTGAAATCCATAATAGATTCTAAAAAATAAATAAATATTTCAAAAAGTACCTGGGCCACCAGAATTGAGAAATCTGGAGACATCTGAGTATCTTTCAGAGAAGTTAATGGGTAAGAGAAGTAGCTGTGCAGCCAAGTTTTCAAAATGTGAAAACTAACTGGAATGCAGAATGAGACTTAGTTTGGCATTTGTCTAATTCGTATATGCTCTAAACATATGAATCTAGCCCCAATAAAAATCATAACTATTATGTTTGCTAATCTGTTTTTCTGATATTCCTCTTGTACATTAGTATTGGATTCAATAGAGCGTTAATATCAGAATGTCAAATAATATCAGCATACATTCTGAAGGAATATCAGTACTGAATTACAGTGGGAATATCCAAGCTGTTTTTATATACCAAGTACAGATTTTTCTGTGTTCCTTATTGAAAGGGAAATATGGCAAGATCCTAAAGCAAGACAAATATTTATTTCTTTACCAATGCAGTTTGCTTACCATGCACAAATCTTCCATTCTAAGTAACACTTTACTTACACCATCAGTCAGTGTTCTGGGAGGTGATCAGTATGTCAGCTGGCAGGAAAAATTCAGTGGTGCACATCTACTATGTACGAAATACTTAAGATAAAGAGCAGTCTATCCAATAGGAGAAATAAATAAACAAATAGACATAATAAAGAATATTTTCTGCAAAGGAGTACTTTTATGTATATTAGTAGTGAGTAATTCCTTATGTTCTAAATTTCACAGATGTTCAATTTTCAGGAGCTTTTTTTTTCTTTGTGAACAACATGACTATTCATTACAATCTTTTCCTGCTAGTACATAAAGATAATGTTCTTCAGTGTAACATTTGGTTTCTTTTCTCTGTGATTAATGCAGGAATAATTAGGCAAAAGTACCAATGGCTTTGTTAATGATTTAGGATATTTTTCTGAATATCCCTGGCTTGAAGGCTTCCTTTGTTCATTTAAATAGTAATGATTCCCTGTTTATCCAGAAACTATTATAAAAGTTGAAAGACCTGTTCAGGTTTCCCAAAATGTGAACTAAGAAAATAATTCTAAGAGACTCAGAGTTTCTACTGCATGAGGAAGCAGAAGTGAATGCATGTGATTAACTACTAGCACTTGTATGAAATCAATTTTCCTACCCTCTGTGACAGAAATACTCCATTTTCAGAGGCTTCAAAGGCTCCAAACTTCTTGGTTGTTTCTAGAAAACTAAAATATTGTGCAGCCTGAATGAATATTCTGCCTGCATTATACATTCTTGGCATTTCTTTGACACTTTTATTATTTTCAAAAATACTAACATGGAAGTAGGATCTTTGGTTTTATAAGGTGTTCAGTTTATGCAACTTAAAATCCTAGAGTAAGACTCACGTAGTTTGATCTTTAATTAATATCTGTCAAGGAAATTGGCAATTAAAACCCTATGTAAGTATTATTGTCTTCCTAATTATTATTTTGCAGCATACTCTGGCTCTTATCTTTCTTATGGGTTTGATGTGGGGCAGTAATTGCACCCTGCTTACCACCTCCTTCAGAACAAGGTCAGAGGCCACTATTTTATTCTTTTTTGAAGAGTAAGATTCTGACTAGTCCTCAGAGAAAGCTGAAAAGAACAAAATTTGAGAGCTGATGGAAAGTACTGTCTAGATTACTGTTCCTAATGAAGAATAAAATTCAGCATGAATTCTAAGTATCTGTTCTCCCTATTGTTGAAGTAGTTAACCACAAATACAGATGTCAATGTCCCCAGTGCTAGCATGTATTTGGGAAGCTCATTCAAATACTTCTCACTTGTACGGTACATACTGTTAATGGTACAGCTAACCTATTTTGAAATGATTCTAGTTGAAACCCGTCCTCCAAATACAATGCTGTAAAACTCCTTGTTCAACTGTTTAGCATGCCAGCTTGTCATGACATATCTTGTCATTCAGATGAGAGACTGAGAACAGTAGCTATCTGCCTGATACTTGGATATGACTGTAGTTTTCAATAAATAATTTTGTCATTCACCACAAGCCTCCTGTCAAAAGGGTATATTCTCTAATAAGCCATAATATGGTAAAAGCCCATTTTATCCTGACATCTCATTCAAAAGATTTCACCTGTAAACTCAGTACAGTCATCACTGAAAGACTGAAATATTTGGTTCTGTAAAATCACTTATTTCCCCACACTGTAAAAATAAACATGTGTATTTGCAAATTTAGATCTAATTACGCTGTAGTTTTTCAAGTGTTTTTCTTAGGTTATGAATTACCTTCTACTTTACAGCTCTACTTTGAGCTGATAAAAGCTTATCTGATGGCTGATACAAACTTTTAAACCAATGTAAAAATAGAAGTATTACCAAACTGTTTCTGTAGATCAAGTACTCAAGAAGCCCCAAATAAATGCAGGCAAAGCAGTACAGAATCACAGATTATAGAGACAGTAAAATAATTTGAAATTTATGACAATATTTAATTCACAAGAACTCACTTTTTTCTGTTAATATTCTCAGATTTAACTTTCCCTAGATCGATAGCAGTGTAATCAAAAGTAAATGATAATTTGGGAACAAGGAAAAGGAAAGGAAAACAAGCTACTGCTCGACGCAGATACCAGAGATCATACCATTGGTTGACAAATGCACAATACTGAATCCTCATTCACTAGATGTTTAAGCAGCTTTTTACTCCAGATTTTTTTTCCTACATAAAAGACATGAGCCAACAGTATAATTTTTCTAGTTTTTCTAGTGAGGTAAACCTATTTACCTATTACATACTATTACGTTAGCTGAGCTAGCACCTTGCATCTCAGTCTCTTACATCTGATCCAGTTTCACCTGTCTTCAATCTAGTAATTCCCAGTTAACTGAAGGCCATATTTGAGAAACAAGATATCCAGCTGTGATTTGAAAACAGCAGTTGGTAAAGAGTCATAATTTCCTTTGGTAGTTTATCACAGTGGTTAAGAACAATCAATCATAGAAACATGTACCTCATTCTACTTCAAAGGTATCTCTATGCAGCTTCCAGCTTCTGCTTGCATCTTTCTGTGCTGGATGAAAAAACTATTTGGCCCTAGAGTTATTTCTCCACATGGCAGTACTTGTTTATGATAATCAAGTCTGCTTTCCATTTTCCTTTTGAGATGACAAATCAAGCTCTTTAATATTGTAAATGGCAATTGAGAACTACAGAAGTTTTCCAGTGATTTGTATTACTCTTTTCATCTTCCTTCTCTTAAGTTTTCAGAATCTTTTTAAGAAATAGACCCTCCAAAATTGTGTAAAATTTCAGTAATTATCTAAGGTGCAGATATAACCTCACCCCTAGGCTCTATTTCACTGTATGTGTAATCAAATATCACATCAGTTAGATTTCCTGCTGTGCTTACCCCTCTGAAAGCTGGAGTTGCTCATCCATTGCAAACCCAAGAGTCCTTCCAGAACTGTTGCTTTCCTTAACATGGTCACCAAACCTCTGTCTTGCACTTCATTCTATAAGCAACATCTCTGCAATTTTCACAAGGCCTAACTTTGTTAATTGATCCAGACACTTCATTATTTTTGCTTTGCTATTATCATCTGAAGAACTGCTAGGCAGCAAGTATATGTTTCCTTCTCAGTCTTTAACACAGCTCTTGGATACAAGGTTCTGATGCCCAGAAAGGCGTAATATACTGTGAAGGCACACTGTCAGTCTGAGCTCATTCTTCAGTGATGGATACTGTTTGGGATCAGTCTAATTAACTATATTAACATTATATAATTGTTACTTATTACTTATTATATAAATGTCATTAAGTAAAACACCTTACAAAATTCTAAAGCGATTACAACTATACAATGATCACCCAAAGCTGCAGTCTTCTCCAAAGAATGAAATCAAATTTGACAACACCTATTTCCATAAAGTTTTATTGCCTGGCATTAATATCTCTGTTCTGTAATGCTGGACTAGTCTATAGCTCTCTAAGTCCTTTTATTTCTTTCTGTTGATAATGACAAGTGAGTACCTGGCATTTTCCAAATTTTCTATGACAAATTTCCCTGCTAGTCCAAGGCACATTCAATATGAACACCATTAGGCCAAAAATATCTTCAGATGTAGCTTGTAAAATGGTTTTCAGTGCAAGTTATCTGAGCCATAAGTATTTAATTGCTCATCCCAAAGTGAACTTTCTGTTTGTGTGTTTAATAGTAGACAAGAGGTAATGCGTTGTCCTTCTCTGATACTACCACATCATCCCACTTTGTCTTCAACTGAGGGAAATAAATTACTGAAAATTCCTGCCCTTTTCTGTGTAATTATTAACAGTTGTTCCACCTCTAAGTTTTGGTATGAATGTTGTTATATAAGATGCAAAGCAAAGTGGGACAAAATAACATTAAAAACCGTGCTTTCAATCTTTAATAAATCCATAGTCATAATACAGTGGATTATATTGCCTAGTTATTTAGGATTTTAAAGTTACACTGTCTAAATATTCATTCTGGCAATGCTGTTAATTTTAGGCTGATTTTTTTTTTTTTGAGTTCCATAGTTCATGCGTAGCTTTCTGTTTTGTCTTCCAGATTCCTGTTGCTGTGACACAGATAAGCTCAACCAACCACCCAGTGAAAGTTGGACTCTCGGATGCATTCGTGGTCGTGCACAGGATCCAGCAAATTCCAAGTATGTAGTATGTAGTCGCACTAATGTTTTGGAGGCTGAGAAATGAATATAAGTTGATTTTGTTAAGAATAATTAGCAGCACAACAAATCACTTAGCTAATTTCAGCTTGTTAATTCAAGTGTAATTTTATTTGCTTGATAATTCCCAATGTGCCTTTCTCTGTAATTGTTTCTTTTAAGCTGATCAATTAAGTAAATTCAACTAAATAGCCAGCCAAATAATGTAAACTTAAACTGTCAACTTGCACAATTTGGGATTCCATAAGATACTCTATCTGGAATATGTCTCCTTATTCACAGTAGGGAAGAAGCAACCTGTTTGGAAAAATCATCTGTGTCAAAATGAAAATGAAAAAAATATCCATGCTGGAATTTCTTGATAATTCTGAACTTCATATATACATTTTAGCGAGAGGAAAGAAGAGATGTAGCTATCAGATGCTCACATAATTTTGGCAACAGTACTGGAGATGACATTTAATCTTCCTTTGCATTATACTTTATATGGGTTGCTGAAAAATAAGAGTAGGTAGGTAATCAGGTATGATTTCCTTAATGCTTTGTTTTGTTGTAGTGTGTTCAAAACCCTTTGAAATTGTGTAGCCATTGGAGAGAATGCTTGCTTTCAGGTGTGCTGTTTTTATTTGCACATTTGGAGCAAATTTGCTAGGTTCAATTTTTGATGATTCTCCAAAGGGATGAAACTGCAGTTCAACCAGACTCCTAGGGCTGAGTCCAGGTATGTTCTGAAGAGAAACGTGTTAGAGGTGTGATGCAGATGAAGCTGTTAAAGACTGACCTGATCGAGCTCATCTTTAAGACAGCATGCAGATGGGACTGATACTGAAGTTGAAAGTACAGTTGCCTCTCTCAACTCATCCTGCCCCCATTTCATCACATTTAAACACTCTTTGGTATGAGAAAGCATAAGTCTCATGACATAAGATTATCTTGCTGTGGGGAAGATGGAAAGTTTCAGTACTACCTGTTGCCTGTTGTGAACTCGGTGCAGTGTGAATAGGATCGATATGTCCAGATTTCTCTTAAGAGATCAGGTCTTAGAAGAAATTTAGTTCTAGTACATGATAGATGTGATATGCTTATGGATGGCTGCATGGATTGCTTTTGAGTACTTATTTTATCAGTTTGAATGATGTTTGTAATTGAATGATCTGAATATTTCTCTGAGTTTTCAGTTTAAAAAAGTTACTCAAAGAATTTTTCATAGATTTACATATTTTATATGTAAAATATATGATATATGTGAATCTTTATTCTCGTTTAAATGTTTATTTCTGTAGAAATATTTCAGAGATGCATCTTCTTTTACTATTAGTATATAAGGTTGCGTTTGATTAATATATAGCTATTTACTAGTCTTTTGCTTTTAGTATTTCTATCAACCTTTTCGTTGCATGACACTATCTGCTAAGTGAAGTGACTCCAATTACCAGAAAATCTCTCTGGTGTTTCACCTTAAACTTTTTCTATTTATTAACTTACATTAAGGATAAGAAAAATTGAATGTGGGTGTGGACGCATCAATGCGACAACAGTTTTGCTAGCATCATTTTCATATTACTGTGTGTAATACACACTTTTGCTCCTCAACAACTGTTTCTGTGAATGGTGATAATCTGTGATTATTTTTACTAGGTTACAGTTTACATTAGAGCTAGCATTTATCAAGGGAATCATCAGTTTGTGGTAGAACTTCTGGAAGCCAAATTGTGCTTTCACGTAAACAAGTCTATATTAGTGCTTACAAGCAACATAATAGCACCTTAACTGAGCTGGTAAACAGTGTTGTCCCACAGAGGGCCAGTGTCAGATGTTCTTTAAATACTCATGTTCTTCCTTCTCTGCTTTTTCAGAGGTGTTAAATCAATCATGGCTCTAGTCAATTGCTTAAAAGCGTTATGATAGAATTATTGTTTTACTTTATTTGTTAGATCTTTAAGTCAATGGAAGAATATAAATTACTGTTTGCTTCTCTCAAAAGAAAGGATAGTATAGCTATTAGTGCTTGCTTAAAACTTCAGAAAAAAAAATTCTGTTGAGTGGAACTCAATTTCCTTTTTGTTCCTGGGTAGTTATTT
>WBMW01005235.1:0-121801 GCA_013396635.1 Penelope pileata | reverse complement strand
AAAAAAAAAAAAAAAAAAAAAAAAAACTACTGCTTTATGTTTGAATTCTATCAGTTGTTTGTGTGTGCCTCTTACATTTGAAAATGAAAGGCGCATCAAATGCAACAAACATAATTGAACCATAGCTTACTCTCAGTTTATCACCCATGTAATATTTTCTTGTTGGAAAATATTACTATGACTACTAAACTGTCTACTAGAAAATAAAACAGTTACTCTGACTTAGCAGTGTAAGACTAAAGCACTTAACTTTAGACATCCAAGAGCTACTTATATTCCCTTTCAAGACACAAGGGAGAAAGGCTATTTACCCTTTCTTCCCTGTGTAAAGTTAGCCTATCCTTAGGCAAAGTGTCTAAGATCTCTGTGTTCAGTTAACCTTTGCATGTGCTGACATCAGAAGAAACCTAGACTACCTTAGACTTCGTTATTCATCAAAGGGTGGAATTAGATTGCTAATATCATGTGTCAGTTTTCTGTTGCTTGGAAGATGAAGTTTACTCAGAGAATTTATTCTGTTATGCCTTAATCTGAATTTATTAGATATTTTTGTTAATAGTGTTGACAGAAGTAGAAGTATACAATAAGTTTTGCAATAAGCACTTATGAAGCTTCACTGATGTGACCACTAATACCAAAATTTAAAAAGGTAGTGTGAGCTTTTTATCACAAAGACAGAAAAATAGGGTCATGGGATGAGTTTTTCTGAAATACTTTGTAGAAATCTTGATGGGATAAATATGTCTGCTGTATAAAGACAAAGTCTAGCAAAATGAAGACTAATACCAATATGATTCAGCTCTATAAACATGAATATCAGAAAAGTGTAAAAATAGTTTAGGCAAAAATATGCTTTTAGGGAAAAAAAATAGATGCCAGGGAAATGGGCATAATTATCATGTGAAAATTAAAATCCTTTTCAATTTTTTTATGGATAAAGCCCTACAGATATCTCCTAAAAAGAGTAATACAGATCCAAGCTCACTCTCAGACTGAGCTACATAATTTTATGAAATTATGAAAGTTCATGTGTTGTGGTCATTGTAGAAAACAAGCAAGGAAGGGGGTGGGGTGAGAGTATCCCTTTCCTTCTTGATCATTAGAAGGAAAGGAGATCTGAGAGTGCTCGGAGGGAGAGGGTTAATGATTTGGATAAGGGATAATATAGAGGTTTTTGATGAATGCCTGAGACTACTGTTGGGACTAAGTGAGACAAAAAGCTCAAATTTCTAAGAAATACATTTTGTTTTGGCAGATTGTGGAACAAAACCAGTATTTTATTCCAGAAGTGGATCTTGAACTTATTTTAAAACTTCAGAATGCCTTAGAATGGTATGGGAGATAGATGGAGAACAAAGGATGATAATCCATCTCAGATAGCCATCAATAAATATGTTCCTTAAGGGTTTGGAATGAATTTGTAACAGCGTAACTGTCCTGAACTCTGTCACAGAGTTTTTTTATTAACATATTGCTTTTGTTAATATATTCATAGTGCTCTGCAATAAAACCCCTTTTATCTCTAAAATTACTGAAATTTGTTACCATATTTTTAAGGTTTAGAGTATGGAGATGGGAAATTTTTGGAAAGTTGCTTTCTGCTTATTTTCAATTTTTGGATTTTTAACTTGATCAGCTACTGTTGCTTATACATACACAATGTCTTTATTTTCAAGCCTGTGTGTGATACATATTAATACAATATTAATGCAAATTGGTCAAAAAGCTGTATAAATGTGTACACGTACAACTAAAGCATATGTGTATAACTAATATATAGATACATACGTCTTTATGTTGTCTGGAAATGGTTTAAAAAAAAAAAAAAAAGAGTGAAAGGAAGAGCATTTGTGCCTGAAACCAAGGTTAGCAAGAAGAGTCCTAAATTCTGAGATTTATATGGCAGCAAAATGGAAAATTAGATCCATTGATTAATTTCAGAGGAAATTGGCTAGGCCAAGATGGTAGTGGTCAGTGGCACAAAGTCTAGCTGAAGACTGACAATAAACAGAGTATCCCAGGTATCAATACTGTCTTGTTTAACATCTTCATTAACTGGCACCGATACATGCTGGGGGCATCCCAGCTGGAAAGCAGCTCTTCAGAAAAGGACCAAGGGGTCCTGGTGGACACTAAGTTGTTCATAAGACATGGACATACTGGAGAGAGTCCAATGTAGGGCAACCAAGATGATGAATGGACTGGAGCACCTCTCCTATGAGGAGAGGCTGAGAGGAGGGACTGTTCAGCTGAAAAAGAGGAGGAGATTGTATCAGGAGGCATCTTATCAATGTGTATAAGTGACTCAAGGGAGGCTGCAAAGAAAACAGAGCCAGACTCTTTTCAGTGGTGCCCACTGACAGGACAAGAGACAATGGACACGAGCTGGAACACAAGAGGTTCCATCTAAATATCAGGAAGTTTTTCTTTCTGATGAGAGTGACAGAGCACTCCACAACCAGAGAGACTGTGGAGTTTCCCTCGGAGATCTTGAAAACCTGTCTGGATGTGGTCCTGGGCAACCTGCTCTAAGTGTCTCTGCTTGAGCAGGAGTTGGATCAGGTGGCCTCCGGAGACCCCTTCTAAACTCAACCACTCTGATTCTCTGAAAATAAGTTTCAGGGCTCTAGACAGTGAGTTATTAGTCTTACTTGACTGCAGCAATGTCTTGATTTCTCCCTGTGATGAGACAGACTTCTCCATGGTCTTGGCTTCTACCATTTTAGGTACAGCTCTTTTAGGAAATCCATACTTCGGCAACTGAACATTTAATGACACTGAAATTACTGAACACTAATGTATACACAAATGAAATTGTATCTGAGCTATTAATTACTAACATTCCAATTTCAGTACAATTAGTCCTACCCAATATGTACTTCAACTGAAGCTTATTCTTAAGTGACAATTCTACATATTATAACTATTTTCTGAAGACTCTTTTCCAGCTTGTTTACGGCAGCAAGACCCATGAAAGAACTTTAGCTATGTCTTCCTGACTGGTAAAAGTAAACTAGTAGTTTAAGTTGTTGATATTTATTGTATAAAGGTACAGAGCTTTCTGATAGGTCTCAAAGCCTGACTTGCTGCTACCTTGCTGATGATGTCATTTACCTCTGCGTAAAGTGGATACCGAAATTATCACTCTAAATTTGCTAAGTATTTATTCTTACCTTCCCCTAGTGTAAATGATTGTGCAGAATGCCATATCCTCCAGCCCTGCATGTTTGTCTGCTGGCCAAAAAGTGTTTAGCCAGATAGTTGGGTTCCTTGGTGGTATGTGGCCAACTCAGAAACAGTGAGGGAAAGAAAGGGGTATGCTGCCAGTCTAAGGTGAAATAACAGCACTTCAGGGTCTGGTGGAGGTGATTAAAGTTAAAACATTTTTTCCCAAGGCCTTAACTGGCCATCAACCAATCTTAGAATTAGGCAGTCAGGTACAGTGGTGACTCAAGGGGATAAAGAGCAGAACCAAGAATTGGGATAAATTTGAGAGGACATGGCGAGTTACAAAGTAAATGATGGGTGATAGTCACAGAACTTTACTGCAGAAAGGTTTTTATTATATTGTTCATGAAGCAGAGTCTGCTTTACTGATTTGTTTATTCACAGATTATGTGTCCTTGAGATACAGCTTGCAGGTTTTAAAGGATTTTCAGTAACTTTTAGGAGAAACATAAAATGAGTACACTTCTGGAGTCTGACTTTTGTCTAGATTCAGGTGTGTGTGTAATAGTCCATAACCAAAAGCAATTGTAGTGATGGTTTGATTGCAGACATGCTTTATCTCAGTGCCAATGCCTTCAGAATTAATTAGTTAATTTTGATAATAAAATGAAGCTGTTTATAAGAAAAAAAATTGGTTTGACATTCTGTTTCCTTTACCTTTTGTTGTGGTAGCAATCAGACATATCAGGCTGACAAAGTATATAATTGCACGATTTTTTTAATCAATGATGCTGAAAAAAGTACTATACAGTGATATATTGTACAATAGCTGTGCCTCACTCTTCTGTGTCCTTTACATTTTTCAGAAAATGCTTGCAGCTTTAGCTGGATGTGTTTCATATTTTTTTTGCTTCAAATTGACATCTGCATAATCAAATGCACCCTCTTATCATTTGTTTTTTCTCTATCAACTAGACTTAAAAATGAAAGTGCAGCTGTACAAATACATATCACCTTGTCTAGCAGTTTTTGCTAGGTTTGTGGCTGATCTCAATTCCCTAGAAATCTTTCACTGTTGAAGAATTTTGTGTGAAAATATAATTTAAAAACTCAGACTGACTTCTCCAATATTTTTCCTGTTTCACTGGGTTGCAGGTTTTAGTTCAAGAATGCTGTATAAGGAAAGTTCTTATGCAATGGAAAGTGCTAAAGAGATTGTGCATCTGTGGGGCACGTATTTAGAATAGTTTATTCCTAGTTACTGACCCTTCAGATATGTTACAAAGTCATTGCTGCTCTTTGGTACTGCTCCATCTCCAGAGCACTCTATTTGGTACATTTAGTTAACTGGAAGTTCTGTTCCATGGAATATTTATATGTCATTATTTAGTTTAAAACTACTGTGATAAAAGTAGATAGAAGTTCTTTCTCACTCCAGAATCTTGTGAATCTCTAATTCACTGATCACTTAATCCCTTGAAAGAGTTCTTTCAATTGGCCTTCTGATCCACCGCCTCCCCCACCCTATCTTTTCAGGCGACTTACTTCAAGTAGCTGATGTTTTCCTGAGCTTTTTCTTATGGAAATATGCCTTTGGCTTCATATTCAAAGATAGCACAGGTATACCTCACAGAAATAAACCAATAAGCAGTTTGGACCATGCTGTATGTTAAGTCAAATATACAAAATAGACTTACTGATAAAAAGTATAAGCTGTTCATATTATACAATTACAAAGAGTGTTTGTGATAACTGGAAATGAGAAGTCTTAATAGGAGAGTATATATACATATTTTCTGAAATTCTGAACTAAGAATGGTACTTCAAAAATATGTACCTATGTGAAAGTCCTTTTCCATTCCTCCCTTCCCTGTTAGACCTGACATTATAGTGCATCTTTTCAACAAAGAACCCACGCATTATGCTTAATTTTTATCTGTTGCTAAACCAAATGATTTCATTAGTTTTTGCCAACTTAGCGCACATACTGAGATACTTGAGCTCATAAGTTCTTTGTGATTCTGCATCTGCATTTGTTCTTTCTGATTCTATATTTATATTTGTCTGTAAAGCAGCTAAATAGACAACATAAGACAAAGAAAAACTTCCACCTGAGTGAAGGAGTGTGTCAGGCTATAGCAGGGGTCTGTGTGGAGAGACTGAGAGGGAGACTGACAGAAGACCGTACTCATATTTCTGTTTATCCTGTTGGGTTTAGCTTTTCTAGCCTGTTTTGTTAAGAGGATGCATGTTCAGAATTCTAAATAGTGAGGAAAAGGAGCTATGCACAGTATGTTTCCAGACAGACTTTCAAAAGAATCTACACCTGCATTTTTACAACCTAGCCATGCACAGATATTCAAATGCTTGTTTTCAATTGCCTGCCTGCAAGCAGTTAGAAAGTGGCTACATAAGTACCTCTCTGTGCTCAGGTTTCCCACAGTAGATAGGTCTCTTGTATACTGACCCACAGCCTGCATTTGGCACAGCCCACTTCTGGGAAAGTAAAAATAAGATCCAACCCGAGTCCACCGGGCAGAGAGATTTAATGTAATCAACAGTTATGCTGAACTATGCATGATTAGAAATGCTTTTTTTGATACCAAACATAATTCCCCTTAACATCAATGTTTTAACAGTTTCATACACTGAGATAAAAGTGTTTGTGACCTGGGTTTTTGGGAAGGCAGAAACTCCTTATGCCTTGCAAGCAATGCAAGGAGTCTGCTGGGGAATATTCAGAGTAAACAAGATCATAGCACACCAGTCTGTACCAACACTGATGAGATGAAACAGACTTCAACTAAAGTGCCAACACACACCATTTTAATTTATGTGTTCATTTTCTTTTTTTTTTTCTTTTTTTTTTTCTTTTTTTGGACAGAAGGATAAAGATTTCTGTGGAAACAAATTAGAGCCTTCAGCACTGGCAGGAGTTCATTTCAAACACATTTTCTGATCATTCTGATTTGGAAGGTGGTTTTATAGGACTTACCATCTAGGGAACACAGATCTCTCACTGTTGGCAAGAGATTTTCCCCACACCAGTACAAGATTAGCTTAGTCTTAAAAACCCTTCCTGTCCAGTGGGATTGAAGGACATGGCTAAGTACAAGGTATTTGTTAGGGAAAATGTTTGGCACATCCCAATATCTGTCCTTTATCCAGTCAGACTGAATTTGTAGGTAAAACATACAGCTAGCTCAATTATAGGTACACTTCAGACCAAGAGAGAAATCTCCTATCAGAAGGGGTTAAGCCATAACAAAGTCGGCCTCAAATAAATGACAGGAGGAAATGCTTGGCAATGATCCTAGTTTGGAGCTAAGCAGAAATATCATTGTCTGAAAACCAGATGCTGCCTGCAATTGCATGAGAGCTTACACAGTGAGAGAGGACAAAGCTGCTTCCCACACAGTAACTCTGGCCAACGCAGGAGAGAATTGTCCCATCCCTGTGCAGCTCTGCTCCTGCCTCTCTTTCCATCCTCTGAAATTTGCCCTGCCTATTCCAACTGATATCCATAACTCAAAGATTATTTTCCGTATGCAATGAGGAGAATTCTCTGGTTTGCTTTTACAGATTGGTCATCTTTCTTTTCCTGGAAAGCTCTGTATCCTCGTGCCAAGAGGCACCTTAGCCATGGGACACCTGATGCACTTTTTCTCTTCCCTGAAGAACTAATATTTATTATTTTGTTGATTTTAGTTGAGGAAAAAATGCCTGTAACATTTTGCAGGAGGCTGAAAATTACTACTGGGTTTTTTTTGCTATGTATACCAGCTGGGAAGTCTACATGAGCCCACTTCAAGCTGCAGAAACACAGCCTTTATACCAAGCAGCGAGGTGTGCCCTATGCATACAGGGCTGGCAGCACAGAAACTTGCCAAGGACTGAATTTTTGGTGGTCTTTTATTCCTTTTCTTCTGCTGCATATAGACTCGGACAGCAACCTGTGACTCATGACCACAGTAACCTGTTAAACCTTTGTGCATAACCCAAATTCCTCTCTGGCATGATTTCACAGAGGTCACTGACTGTATTTAGCATTGATTTCAGTTGAAATTTGGTAGGCCTTCAAAGTGGACATGGTTTTGAATCCAGGACATCAGGATATCATTATTGTGTCAGATTGGCATGTATGGCATGTACTTTTAATTTACAAATTTGCAAACGTACTATCTCACCTGTTTGCGTTGCAGCCATACAGCTAAAATCTGGATTAAAATAAATGAGTATTAATCTGGAAACTAGAGATTGCATTATGTTTTCACACTTATCTTATGCTTGGAGTTTACCGTTTTCAATGTGTTCAACACCCGTAGGAACAATGCATTGACTATTGAATTTCTGCTTTGAGAAACTTAGGTTCAGCCAGCTTGTGTAAAGATTATACATTACAGTGTCTATTTAGGAGGACTTGTCCTCTTTAATACAATTTTATAATATGAGGAAATGTTTTAGCACATTTAGATATGAACTAGCTTGTAGCTCACATTTGATTAAGCAATGAAATCAGTTTTGTTTGCAAACCTTGACAACAACAGACAAAGTGAGCATATACAGCATTACTCTCAAGTACGCATGCTGAGAAACATATTAGGAAAGCATGAGTCTGAAATACACCCTAAAATGTCTGACAGTATGCTCAATAGAACTTCAACCTAAATGAACAAATAAGATGCTTGAGAGCTCACTCAGCATTTTCGTAATCCTTTGCCAGGAATAAGTACCTATTCTGTCAGCACTCCCTGTCAATAGCTTTTACAGACTCCTTCAAAATGTGTAAAGTTAAAAATTTATCCTTGAGGAAAATTGGTGTCATGTACACCTAAGGTACAGTGAGCAATCATTACATTCACTATTTTTCACAATCTACAGACTGCAAAATAATAAAGTACGAAAATATTTTTATTTTTCTTTCCTGGTAGATGTCCGCAGAAGAACAATTTATGAATACCACAGAGTGGAGCTGCAGATGTCGAAGATTACCAATCTGTCAGCTGTTGAAATGATACCTCTTCCAAGTAAGTAAAACATAGCATGAGAAGGAGCCAAATCTGGGGACAACTTCATTTACAATACACATACAATTTTAAATATTTTGTTTTATCTGTGAATTTGGAGTATGAACAGATTCACTTATCCTCTCTTAGATTTATTCCCACATGTATGACGCATTATCCAATGCATCTTCATCTATCTCAATGATACATGTTTAGTTTATAGGTACAAAGCCGCCAGTAGGTTGAGTGAAATCTGTTCCAAATCATTTTTCAAAAGAATGCTTATATTGCCTTTAAATTTGTTTCCTCAAGAAAAAGGAATAATTCTCATGCTTGTAAGATAAACACAAATACTACTATGTACTGTGCATCCCATCTCAAAGGAACATCCCTAAACACATTTTGCAATCCATCTATCGCTTTTGTTCGAAGTAAAGCTATGTTATTTAGAAATATCTGGGTTTGAACTGCCTGTTGTAGTGTTATGCAAAAAAGAAAGTGAAAACAGTCTCTTTGATTTTTTTCTAATCCAATTATATTTCTTGCGCACTTTCCTGCCAGTCTTATTACCTGTGTCTGTGTATATGTTAGCAACACCAAGGAATTCTAGAGCCAAGGAAGAAAGATTTCAGGAAATACTAAATACTATACAGAAGGATTAAAAAAAAAAAAATTAGCAATGAAGCTGAAAGAGCTGTTGTGGAAGTGAAATTATGGATACAAATGACATACAAATGAAGTCCTACAGATAAGATGTACCTCTGTGCGTATGGTTCTGCACTGTCATGTAATAGGCTGGTTTTAGTGTGTTATTTTGAAAATCTGTGAACCTGTTCATTCCCTAAATATATACTGTCAGGAAGATGTATCATTCTTTTGTACTTTTTGTGGTAACTATTTGTGAGATTAATGTAATAATTTGTGTTTATTTATCCACTTCCCAGCTTGTCTCCAGTTTAACAGCTGTGGTCCCTGTGTCACTGCTCAGATTGGCTTCAACTGCAGCTGGTGCAGTAAACTCCAAAGGTAAAGAAAAGGATTTTTCCTTATTGACATGTGTTTACAGCTATGCTCAAACGTATTTCCAATAGCTCACTTAGTGCAGAGGGATGTTATATTTAGGATTTATATACATGCATTCACATATATACTGATATACCTCTGTTGCAATCACTAGCCACACAACATTGTCTCATTTCACATCAGCAAAAAAAAAATTAGATAAGAAGAGCCAAAGCAGTTGTTTTAGAAATTAAGCCCTTGTTCCTACTTTCTTAATCTCATTTTAAAATTCCTTTGAAGGACACAACGAGAAGTAAAAATCATAGTAAAATTCATGCTTTCTCCTTGCATCCATTTCTTCAACAAAAATAATTTAACCACAAAGAGATATGGGCTGGCAATGTAGCTATAAAGACACTCTTGTTCTTAAACAGTAGGGAGACACACACATCAGATTCTTTTCTTTCATAGCCTCTCATATTTAGTGAGCACTTTGGGTCTCCTCAGCTTCTCACTGCCACATTCATGACAGTCTAGTCAGTAGTAGGAACAATTTAGACTCTGTGGAGCAGCTGGAGCGCAGACAGTAACATGGAAACTCTGTAGCCATAGCTTTTCCAAAAAGTTCTTCAGTCACTGACCTTCACTGATCTTCATAGCACAAATTTATTTGACAGGGGTTCTCTGACACTAAATGCAGTAGCATAATGGATATGCATTATTGCGTTTTTTAACCCTAGTGATTTGGCTCAGAAATCTTATGTGTGAATGGATGAATAATGAAAGGCGAAAAGGTTATTAGCATTCTAAAATAGCGTAGTGTTTTGCTAACACGTTGAAGAACTGAAAAATAGCTGATGAACTTGATATGGAATTAGAAACTTGAGGTCACTTCTATTTTTTCTTAACCTTCATCTCAATAAGCAACATCAAGCGTGTGGTTGCACTGTGTTCCTATCCATGTATTTAGGTGAATTTGTGGCTGGCCATTCATAACTGGCAAGATGTAATTTGCTGCTGAAAAATATACAGTCTTAAGACAGCTATTTCTATTCAATTAATNGTCCTCGGAAGGGAGGGGCTCCAGCCCTCTGATCATCCTCGTGGCCCTCCTCTGGACCCGCTCCAACAGCTCCACATCCTTCTTGTGTTGGGGGCCCCAGAACTGGACACAATACTCCAGGTGAGGTCTCATGAGAGCAGAGTAGAGGGGCAGAATCACCTCCCTCGACCTGCTGGCCACACTTCTCTTGATGCAGCCCAGGATGCGGTTGGCCTTCTGGGCTGCAAGCACACACTGCCGGCTCATGGTGAGTTTCTCGTCAACACACACCCCCAAGTCCCTCTCCTCAGGTCCAATTAAAGTCCACATGAAAAAGAATAGCTTTATTTTTTTCCTATGAAAATCACACTGAAGTCAAAGACAAACCTACTGTGAAGCAGTTCTGCTGTTTCCCAAAAACAGTCAGCTCCACAGTGCAGCACTGTTGTGCCTTTGATGATCTGCGGCAGATGGACTGAACATCTTATTGCCGTTAGTTACACCATTACTGCAGTGAGGCTGTAATTTCACGTGAGCTGTGTTCAGAAATCATTTGACTAGCAGTAAAAGCAGGAACAGGAGGTAATTCCTTAAAAAAAGGATAAATCCAGAAAAGCACTAGTCTCTGCACAGGAACTGTAGTAGTTTAAAAACAATCACACTGTCCAATTTGCGTCTATAAGGATGAGTGATAGTAAACTGAGTTTAAGCAAAAGCAGGAATGTTTGTAGAATCATAAAACAGTTCTGACTGAAAGAACATGCTAGAGGTCATCCAGTCCAATCACCTATTCAAAGCTGGGTCAGCTGTGAGCTCAGACCACTTTGCTCAAGACTTTGATCAGCTGGGTCTTGAAAATCTCCAAGGATGACCCCCTGAACTTATTATTTTTATACTAGATTTTACACCTTACTTTTAAAATTCTTCTTTTCTCCAATTCTACAGAGAAATAGATCTGAAATAATAAGTGGAGTTAAAGTTTGCGAAAAGGGGCAACTTGCTTTTCAAAATATGAATATTACAATCCAGGATCATTGTGATCAGGAGTCATTCCTGCCAGCTTTGATAATTTTGTGTTCCTTACAATATTCTCACCTGCATTATAGTCCAGTGCCTCTTTTTTTTTCTTTTACCTTGCTGTTCTTCTACATGTTTATTCACTTTAGAAATATACAGAAAAATCTTTGTTTCATTACTCTGTTTAGATCTCTAGATCACAGCAGAGTACTCAGAATCATCTACTTCAGTATCACATGATGTTTTTACTACTTTGAAAATTAATTCACTGTGTTAAAATGTTCTTACTGCATGTGATCAACAGTTTCTACAAGAATACCTAACTATCCTAGTTAAAAATCATAAAGGATAGAAAATTGTGATTTCCTTCATCACAGTAGTCCAGCTTTTTCTGTGTCACTGCTCCTCAGTCACCAGCTTTGTAAATCACCCCAGACTTCTATCTCCTGTTGTGATAAACATTGTTCTACTGCAGCAGAATAAAATCTACTTGGAAAAACAAGGGCAAACCATTACATGAAGTATCAACTTAGACATTTCAGAAGTGCCTGGAGTAGAAAAAATATGAATATTTACACTTTGCAATCAGTGAGTGCCCAAAGGGGTTTTTGAAGTAATCAGAAGTGGATGCTTAGGAGTAATGCCCAAGTAGCGCTTCTGGTTTGCGAAGTGGGGAATGGTGTGGCTGACTGGACACATTCATCTGGGAAGTGAGAAACCAAAGGCTGTTGCTCTTGGCTATAAGCAAAGACCATAGGGGGAAGGCAACTAGACCTTGGTGCAAAAGCCTGAAGAATTTGTTGTTCTTGGTACTGGCAGCATCCAATATGGCAAGTAACTGATCCAGGGGTCCAGTTTCTGTAAAATCAGACTGCCTGCTTGCCAATGAGGAGAGTATGACAGAGTAATGAGAGTCACAGATGTGACTGTACCATACAGGGATGTTCCACCTGTGGAGCTGTAGTAGCACTTTTGTACTGTAAAGAGAGATCTCCCAGACAAAACAGGTTTCCATGTGGATAACAAGCAAACATATCCAGTGAGAACATCTCTTTGTCAAAAGCACAATAAAGTACGGTTATTGGAAAAGTAGAAAATGTATATAAAACCCGTAACTGCACAAGGACAATTGACGAGGAGATCCACTGCAGAATAACTGTACTCCCCCATGTGGGAATGAAAACAACTTAATTCTGCAACACAGTGGGTTGTTTCCTGTCTGTAACTTCAGCTCAGCTGCTGTGCCCTCTTGAGTCTTCAGAAAGGTAGGTTAACCTTGAAGGTAATTCAGAGCAAAACGCTCTATTCCTGTCACTTTCTATGAACTCGAATCATAGTTTTACTTTTCTTGAGGGATCTTCAAAATATTGACCCAGAAACCCAATATAAAGTTTGTCATGTAGTTGCATAGTTGCATCATGGCTGTAGCAAAGGCACATCATTTTCATATGACTTCAGCAGACAATCCCTCTAGGAGATTAGGAGAGTTTTTTCTTTTTTTTTTTTGAACCATTTATATGCGGGAGAACTGATCCATCAATAAAAGAGACTAAGCATAAATATGGAAACTAAGATAGTCCCATAGCTTTCTCCTGCACACATATCTGTGTCCATAAAACTCCAGAAGACTTAACATCTGCCTCAAAGTCACCTGTGGCTGAAACTTGGATCATTTGCTCTCCATTATCCCTGACTTCCGAGCATGTAGAAATTGAGATAAGTTATTAATGTTAGATCTGTCTATATCATCTTTTTAAGCTCCAGGAAATGTTTATGTACTCTAGACACTTAGTATAGCCTGCATGTTAGAGATGTCATTTTTAGCAAAATCTGTGGAAACTTTAAGACAATTTTGCTATTATGTTAGAGGTTCTATTTGTACAACTTGTTCATGCTACTGAAATAGTGAGCTTCCTTAGAAATATTTGAAGTTGGTTGCCCAAGAAATAAGTTGTGTTCATTAAGTTTAGAAGAGTTGGCACTGAGCTAGAATGGAAATATGCTTAAAACAATCAAGGAGCTTTTAAAAACATTAATCCAAAATGTTGAAAATATGTATGTTCTAACTGTAGATATTGACGTTTTTGTTTTGATGAACTTCAGGAAAACCTCAGATTTCAGCACTGAATTGATGCTGAGATTTCATTGAGTTCAGAAATAAACAAAGGGCAAATTCCTGTAATCTGTGTATGCTGTAGACTCAGGTTTCGTATGTATCTCTTGCTTTACTTCATTACCACAGGATAGAAGCATCTTCCAGACCTTAAACCATTTTTTTAGTGTTTATTGTGCTACTGTCATCCCAGCACTGAAGATATGGAACTGGAGTACTAAAGCACTAAAGGCAAGAGCTGCAAATAGTTTAGGTGATAGCTTTATTTAGCTGTCACTGTTTGTACCTATATTCAAATTTTAAATCCTCAAAACTTGCTGCTGCATGCCAAGGGCAGCTATAAGCCTAACAGTTGGATCCACAATGGTGTTGTGCTAGCCAGCTCACTCAGGTTTTCTTGGGAAGTTAAACAGAATAAGAGAGCAGTACTAAAAGTATCTTTTCATCAAACATTTGACTTAAGTATTGAAAACCCAAAGATCTCTAGGGCTCAAATATATTTATCTTGAAGGAGTGCCTATAGCTGCCTGAGTTTAAGCAGGGCTGAGCAATGAAGTCACTGTGTGCCACAAAGCCCCTCCATTCATCATGCATGGCACTACCCTTTCAGAATATTCACTGAGGCACAGGAGTTAGTTGAATGTGGGTCCTCTGAACCAAAGTCATCCCTGAAGGGAAGCTGGATCTATTAGATGGCAGGGTGCTTCAGCCTGAGCACTGAAACACATACCACCTTGCATGGCTCCAGCTGTGAGCAGCTGCATCTGGTTGGAAATCAGTTATTTTACGGTACTGATCCCTGGAGTGCAAACCTTCATTATGAAAAAAGCCCTGAGGGGGGGGGGGGTGGAAATTCTGTGGGAGGTGGTGAGCCAGGAGTCTGTGCACTCTAGGCAGAGTTATTCTAACTATGAGCATGTGCACAGTTTCCAAAGCCTCCTGTTGTCTTAAAACAATCCTGAACTGAATTGAGGGAATCCCGTTTCTGACACATTTCCCTTGAATGCTAAGAACAGCAGTAGTTCTGTAAACCAAAATGTTTCTGCTTTACTATGTGTATTCTGAGCAAAGTGAAAAATCAGAAATGTCAGGGAATAGCATCAATGATTAGTTTTAAGTCTTGATATTTCTAATCCTTTGTATGATAATCACTGCTCCCATCTAAACAGGTAATAAAGTAAGTTATTTTGCATTCCATACTGATTAGCTGGAAAGTGGAGGAAGAAAAAAGAAAATAGGGACTGGTAAATTAGGCACTTAAGAAAACATTTATTAATTGAAATATGAAGTGGTATTTTTCCACAGTGCCTTTATGGTAAGAGAAATTTAAAAAAATAATACAATTGTTGCAGCCTCTAGGAAAGCATGAATTTACTGTTTGCTTATTCTTTTAGGAAGTAGTTGAAAACATATTCAGTTAACTTTTATATCTGAGTTTATATCTGGAAATCTCTAATATTGAGAAGAAGAAAAATACTGTTAAACCAGATATCATAGTACAATCTCATGTAATCCAAAAATGTTTACCATATTAGTAAAACACTATCTGCACAGAATTACAATAGTAGTACAAAAATAAATATTATACAATCTGACTACATTAAACCCATTATTTAAAAAATAATAATAATAAATACAAACAGGAAGCACAGGATCTTTCTCTATACATAGCTTACTGCTAGGTATCTGCCTTCTCATTTTTATTTTACAGCTGATACTTTGATAAAGTTCATGAATTCTATTACGGAGCAATACAGATAGAATACAGCTTAATTATGCAGTGAACATCTAATAAGCATCTCCTTAGGTTATTTTACCAAAACAACAAATAAAGCTGACATATTTAAGTTTTTAACTTAGATGTTCTCCATTCACTCTTCAAAAGTTCTGGAGGTTCTTATACAATGAAATTACAGTAAAAGCGTAAAACTGAAGTTACTGTGGGTTTGACAGATAAAATAAGAAGCCTGGACATTGCAATGCAAGACAGCGAAACAATTTATACTGTGCAAGGAAGGAGTTTTACTTTAGCCTGAAAATCTTTTTACTCCTCTCCTTACATTCATAACCTACCATTTGTAGAGCTCTGTTTTCATTCAAATGCTCACTTTTAAATTGTTACTTTTAAAATACTGGGGTGGGATAGGATCTGTCCTTTTTCGTTTGCTTTAGGGATATTTCATGTTTCAATTTCAGATTAAAGGATGGGAAGAAGACATGTTGGTTTATGCTGAAGATGTTTTCATTCAAATACCATTTAACTAACAGTAGCTGCTGCTGTTACAGAATCAGCCACAGTATCTTAGCCATTGAATTACAGAATCAAAAAAAAAAAAAAAATGAGGCATTTGTATGGATTAAGTAAACCACCAGAGGGAGCATATATAATCTAATCAGTGTAATAGATTTGTATACAAATGACAAGGAAAATCTCATTTTAAATGCTTTAGAAAGGCTAGAGATTTAAAATATAGTGTATCTGGTAAAATAGATTCCATTCTATCAATGGGTATAACTTCATGAATTTGCTGATTATGCTGTTGCTTCAGGCAAAATGAAAGAAATGTGCCCAGACTGTCTGTCTCTAGACTTTGTATTAAACACCACCAGCAGTTTTCTATGCTGGAGTGGTTTTATATGAAAATATGTCGGAGTCCTAACACCTGGGTCTTAACAAGCAGTTTGTTGAATTAGATCAAATCTAGCCTACAATAAATGAGAAGTAATGTCAGTACTATTTTTCTAACTTCTATATTGTTTCTTTCCTGGTACAGAACAATAATATTGAACTTCTGAGTAGGAATTCTGACTCTTTGTCAGAGTCTGCTCTGCTTAAAATGCCACGTACTTTTCTTCTGATTTAAGAATTGTGTTGGGACAGCAATAGGTCATTCTTATCAAATGCAACAAATATATCAAGAATGAATGTGTAGATTTGTCAGCACTGATACTGATAAGAATGATAAGTAGATCTATACTTTATTGAGCAGAAAATTGCTCCACACCCAGCTGCTTCAAAACCTTTCTAAGCTGCTCTTTCTTAATTTGACAAGCTAATTAAAACGCATGAACTGCAAGAATCTGATAGGAAATTAGCCTTCAGTAACTGAGAAGTTTTTATGCACAGCAAGCCTGATGGGAGCAAAGCAAGAAAAGTGGCTTAATGAACAAAGCATTTTCTCAAACCAGAGTGAGCCCAGTGATGATATTGTTTGAAATAAGAAGAAAGAAGCCTCACAAGATCCTTGTTCTTCTCAAGTGGAATGGCAGTTCTCTTTTTAAGACAATGTAAGCTTCAATGAGACTGAAGTCTTTAGTTTAAAAGTAGCATTACGGAACATGAGGATTATGAGCTCTTAACATGATTTTATGGAAATTTAGCCTGAAGCCAGATGAACTAGATATTGAATGAGATTCATATGTGGGTAAGTATCAGCCAAATGCCTTTTTACATGTTGGACAAGTTTATGGAATTTGTTTCTAGCTGGATTCCATAGAATTTTTGTGGAATTTCTATAATTCTCCTTGATCACAGATTGTCTGGTACAATTCCAATGATTACTAGGAATAAACCTAAAAAGTTTACTTTCTTGGAGCACAGAACTGCAGTGAAGCTGCAGTAGTTCTTGTAAGGCAGAGACATTAGAGCAATACCAGCTAATTCACAAGATACAGGGTAGAACTGCTAGAGTAGAATCATCCCTTTGCCTGATTCGATACTGATGTCCTAAAAAGGACACATACCCCATGAAAGCTACACAGAATACATTTTCAGGGCAAACACCTGAGCTTTTTCCTACAGTAGCAGTATTTTGCTGTCTTAGGAATTTGGAATCTGTGCTTAATTTCCATGTTTAATTTCAAAGACACACCTAAGATGCTATAATGATAAAATACCAGATAAATAGGTAGATAGCACAGCTCTTTTCTATAGAAACTTCTTCTATAATTTTTTTCACACAGTAGTACCTTTTATTTCTCATTTATTTTATTAAAACAATAAGACAAAACCCCACTCAGTCTTTGATGAACCATTCATATCTAGAACTGCAATTTCCATGTCAGCTACAAGTCTTCGACATCTCAATAGCGTTGAGTTCAGGCTTAATTCTGCATTGTTTTCTTATCTTATGGCCATAATAGTGAGTATTGTCCTTCTCTATTAAAGCAGCATTCACTCTGAGATTATACATCTCCTGACAGAACTGCACCATGCTCAATCACACATGCTTCAGATTCTTTTCTGTTTGGATTCATTTTTATCTATTTGTTTCTTACACTGATTGATAGATACTACCAGAAAGTTTGGATTCAAGTACGTTCCTATTTAGCTGCTGAAAGCTGACACTTGTTTGTGAAAGGGCTTCACATGCAGATGCTTCAGAATGCGGTTTTGTTCTAGTCATTTTAAGAAACATTTCAAACTTCTGATCATAATTCTATATGCAATGTGATGGGCTTTATTTACACTCAGTTTTTTTAGCAGGCATTATAGCCTAGCTGTTTCCCAAATCTCAAATGGGGGTCTAATGTAACCACTAAACCTTAATTGGGTAGTCAGAAGAATGAAAGAAACGTGTCTCAAAGATAACAAGCTCTTCTGGTTTTGATACCTGGAGATGGGAACCGTTTCTGTATGAATAGAGGTTGAAAGACAGAGAAATTCTTTTGTCATCTTACTGTAATATATCTTCCTTAAAATAATCAGATATGAACATACTGTTTTGTCTACACTGCAAGTTTTACCCTACTTAGTTTGTCCTCTCAACACTCAGGCAGTTCCACTTTTTATGTGTTTAAAGTCCCAATTTATCTTTTTTTCCCACCTCAGCAAATTGTTAACTTTTCCTTAACCTAATTAGCTCTGATTTGTATGATGTTGTCTGAAAAACTTGCCTTTATTTTCTATATTACTGATGTTTTCTTCCCGGACCGTACTGTTTTTCAAACAATACTTTATTAGAAAATGCACAAATATGGCCACTCTAAGCTTTGTGATGTCAGAACAATTTGTCAGATACAAAAAGAGCCCCATTAATGGGTTAGCAAAAATAATGATTTTGCAGCAGGTGCACTTTATCCAGTAGGCCATCTTGGCAGAACTTTAATTTAGTGAGGAACAAGGTATCCAATTTTTTACTTTTTGTGCCTGAGAGGAATTTAAGTCACAGTTCCTGACTTCTTTGCCTTTGCATTGTTCTGTATCTTTTTCAAAATACTTGAATGTTTGTGAAACTAGATAACAGATATTATGCCTCACCATTATATCCTAAATTTCTGGGCTAAATAATCATTTTCTCAACTGTCCATTTCTTGTCTTATTCCAAGTGTTTATAAAAAGTAAAGGAGATTAAACTGAGGACAAATTATTTCAGAAGACCTCTAAGTTCTGTTCAGGACAATTCTGTGGCGATAGACAGCCCAGGTTGTTACAACTGACTCTAGTATACTTTATAACATGCAGGTTAATATGCTTCTGCCTAAGCCTTAGATTTCTTCTCTTCATGTCAGCATCCTAACCCTCTGCATTATTGTGGAGAACCTGCCACCAATTTTGTGACTCTCACTCATCAATAGAAGGAAATTGTATAAAAGTATATAAATTTATTTTTTTTTACCAGGAAGATTTTGCACTATTTACATTTTTCTTTTTCTTTACATTTTTATTTCACTAAAAATGCTACAGAATGGCAATCCCAGTCAGATTCGTTTAATGTTTCCACAGTCATACAAAAATAGTCACTTGTACAGCTGTAGTTCATCTTCCCATATGACATATTTTTTTACATAGAATTACTTGAAAATTAAACAGAGCCCGGGAAGCTTCCAGCATGTTGTAAAATAATTGTTTGAGCCATTCAATGGTTACAATATTCCCTGGCATGATTTCAGTTTGTGCCCAGGAGCACTGTCCAGAACAGCTCTATGTCACAGCATAGGAGTTGGACTGTTTTGGGAATTATTCCCAGTTGGCAGTTTTTATGCAGCTTCCTTCTTTTCAAGGTTCAGAGAGTCTGCTTGTTCAGGCATAGGCCATCATGTGCCAGTAGTCTTCAGTGCCAAGGAACATTTCTGGGTATGTTTATTTTACTATTGTAGAAAGAGCCAGAACGATCGCAATAGTCTTAACTTCTTTCCAGAGGTGCTAACCTCTTATGGCTGTACTCCTCAATATAACCTGAACATCACTGAAGTCATATTTGTCTAGTAGTCTCCTAGATTCTCTTTAAGGAAGGACCATAAGTGAAGTATATCTTTTTGAAAGCATTACGTTTCAGATTTTACATATTCCTATACATGTACTCCTATTTAGTATTGCCATAAATTTTTATTCGGAGAAATCTGAAACATGCATGTCTTTTCTTAAAATTTGGATGATCTAAGATTAAGAACCGCTAAGGCAAAATGTTTAATTTTTCACCATAGTCTCTATAGCTATAGGGATAGATAGATAGATAGATAGATAGATAGATAGATAGATAGATAGATAGATAGATAGATAGATAGATAGATAGATAGATAGATAGATAGATAGATAGATAGAGATAGAGGTAGAGATTCTCTATAGCTTATATATTTTATTGATTTTTTATAGAGACCAAAACAATGGGGACTCTGTCACAATTTCCCTATTGGAGATAGGAGATATCCATATTGGAGATGTCACCAGGGGAATGAATGAAATTTTCTTACTATGCTTCCTAAACATTGAGACTTTTTCTGCACCATTACTTCTTTAGTTAATCAATTCAACTCTGTTAACTCTTTCTGTATTATTATATAGCATTAGTGAAACGCTTACTTCTCACCAAATATTATGATAAATATTAATAGCTACAATTAATGATAAAATCAATGAGCTGCAACTGTTCTGTAATTCTTTGCTAATCTGTTTTGCAGGCTGTTCTTGCTGAATGTTGACTTCAGAATTTGACTCACTTTTAGAGGAAAAAAATGAAACTGAATTAGCATACTGACCTGGGGAGAAAAAAACTTCATGAACTTGAAGTTCCTATGAATCTAATCAGTTACAGGCTGATTCATGCCCTTTCTTTTTTTTCTCTAGCTGAATAATTTCTTGAAGCTTTACAGATGTTTTTCTTAATTCATCCACACTATCTGCTCTACACGTGCAGTACAGCTTCAAAACTCTGTGTGTTCTTTGTACAGAATACTTTCCTGTTTTATTTACATACATTACAAACATTTTAAACACTGGCTCACACAATTAGTTTGCCACAATATACCTCCTTCTCTTGTTATTGCTCCTGCTTCCTTTGACTTCTTTTAGATTTATGGATGCGATATAACAGGAGCAGTAGCCTAGTCTGGCTAAACCTATAATATCTCTGCACTTCTCTTTCTGGCGACTCAGATGCTGATGCCCACTGGTACTGAAATAGCCATGTAAAGTATTACTCAATCGCTGTGGATTTATGTGGATAACAGAAGTGCAAACAGACGTGTTTCGTAGTATCTCTAGGCACCAGGCTACTTTCAGCCTGTCACAAGGCCTCTACTACTTCTAATGTTATCTCAGTGTGTTTTGTAGAAGAGCAAAATACCAGGAAAAATATATGAATAAGAATGGAGTTTGGCCAATATATGAATGAGAGCAGTGCCTTGGTGCATGCAATCTCAGGTTTGAGGTTCTTCAATATCCTTTCCAGTCCTATGTTTCTGGGAGTACTACAGGAAGCATAGCAGCTACGGCTTGATGTATGCTTATCTGGTTTTCAGAAAATCTGGGCTTAATTCCTGGTTCTGTTAAAGAATTCTGTGTTATCTCAACCAAATCATGTAATTTTTCCTATGCTCTGTTTCTTGATCTCTAAAGTGGAAAAGGAAAAAGCTTCCCAAAAGGTGATCTTCATATTTTTATTTTAAAAAGAGAAAAATTCTAGAGGATGTCTGTGTAAAGCATTATAAAGTATCTTTCAAAACATAGCAAGCCATTTCTTTATTTATTTAACCAGAAGGAAATATAAAATAATTCAGAAAAAAAACATGTAAAGATAAGAAAGGGAGCTTAATTGTGCAAGTCAGTATCCAGAGTGTAAAATATACCCAATAGTGATTCAGAACATGATTCCTCTTTGCCTTGAACTCTGAGTAATTACTTGGATGTGTGCAAAACAGATACCAGTGCCAACAGATCAGCATTCTCCACTAACTTTTGTTGCAATTACCTCTTTATACCCATTTTTCTCAGGTATAAATGCACATACTCAAAGGCAGTGAAGAATGTAATCTAATATCAGAAATAGTTTTCAATGTAGCTCCTTCCCAGAGAACACATTTAACTGTTATTGTTTTCTGCTTTTTCTGTTGGAAAATCTGATAACATAATCTCATAAATTTGACTCTAGGCCCCTCTTACAGTCTCTTTTTCCTTCTATTTATTCAAAGCGGAGCCTTTAGTAAAAACTTCTCTTTTATTCCTTATCCACTTTTCAGCATGTTTCCTTTGTTGTTGTAAGTGACATTAAGATTATAGAAAAATTCTCCTTTTGTTCTTTAATCAGTACATTGCAAACTCCCATTTAAACTAGGATTTTTTCTTTTTCTTTGTATTTAAATTGAAAATAAAACTTACCTCTTTTAGCCCACTTTCATTCTTAGGCTCCTCCAGCAGCAAGAATTCACAGTGAGAGTCCTTATTTCTTACTGCCTATATACATGTTATGTCAGAGTTACAAATATTGAGTCTCACTCATGTTCAATCTTTTAATGTAAAAGACAGCTTTTTTTACTGTCTGAAAAAAAACTTTTTAACAAATAGTTAAAAAAACTATTTAACAACTTTGTACTTCTTTGCTTACATGATATTACAGAATAAGATGGTTTTTTTTTTAAAGTTCCTCTCCTATAAAATTGTGGAACAATCATCAGGTTACAGATTGCCTGCTGGGATTTGTGCCACTAATCTTTAAGATCATCCTTGTCATCACTTTGATGTTGTAAATTTTGTGATATACAACATTAGGACAATGACTGAATTAAATGCTACACACATGGATATTCTGCACCAGGAATTCACTCTTCTTTAGTAATTGTACTTATTTTTTTCATAAGTATCAAGGTAGTACAGACTTTGTCATACTTTATATGTAAAATCCTCTTATTAAGCATGTCATCTTAGCTGTTCAAGAGAAGACTTCATAATAACAGAGAAGGAGCAAATCCTCTTCTAACTATTCAGAAATAAATTTTAATTAAGCAATATGATTAATGACAGGATAAAACACAAACACATTTAGGCTTAAATTTAGATATATTATTAAGTATATTGGGCTAGATGATAAGTGCAAATACTGTGCAAATACCATATATGAGGGCTGCTCTGAAAGTAATGTCTCCTATTTCATTATGGTGGCTCATTACATCAGAGGTGGATGCTGGTGGTGTGGCAGGAGAGATTGAACCTTCTCACCAATATTCCATTACATTTTGTTGCCATGCAACAGATGGCAGCAGAAAAGCAGTATGACAAAATGGCATCTGACATTCCAGAGAGGATGAAGCAAAGGTGTGGAATTGAACTCCTCCAGGTGGAAAACATGGCACCCACTGACATTCATTGGTGCTTGCTGAATGTTTATGGAGACCAAACAGTGGATGTGAGCTCAATGAGGCAGTGTGTGGTGCATTTCAGCTGTGGTGACAGTGATGTGAAAGACAAGCCATGTTCTGGGCAACCATGCACAGTTGTCACACCATGAAATGAAGAGTAACTTGGTCATCTCATTCACATTAATTGGCTAAGGTTGAAAAAATATGTTTTAAATGTTGAAAACTAGGTCTTTTGTAGCTAAGAATTTTCTCTATCGAATAGTGTTATTGTGCTCTTTGTATCTCTTTTAGTTTCCATGGAAATAAATAGGAGGCATTACTTTCAGAGCCACCTACATGAACTCATACCACAGTCACTTACAATGACACTTCATTTGATAAAGTTCTGTATTTGTGGCAAGAGAAATTGGAAAATAACAAAACGAGGAATGTACATTCTTTTCCCAAGCAGTACTATGTGATAAGAAAGTGATATTCAAAGGATGGAGGAACCAAGATAGAGATTGTTTTGCAGGAAAGGAAGGCAAATCCAGGCTGAGAACAAATATGTCTATTCTCATTGGACTCTCTTAAAAGACAAAAACCATAGAATTTTGGCTCATGCATTTAGACAGCAGCTGAATGTCATTAGCTTAAATCGTCTGGGAAGTGAAACTGTTGAAACTGGCTGTCAGATCTCACCTAGGCCAAACTGCTGCAATTTTGTCTTCTTTTTTGCAACTTCTTGGGCAACCTGATCTATTAGCAGATCTGGAGGCTTGTGGCCCTGCCTGTGGCAAGGGGGTTGGAACTTGATGATCCTTGAGGTCCCTTCCAACCCAAGCCTTTCTGTGGTTCTATGATTTAATGGGCACTTCTTGTCATTTAAATATTCACTGCCAAATAGAGATAAATGGCATCTGGTAGATCTGTTGACATGTCCATTTCCTTTCTGGCTATGTATAGTCCACTGGAAGGATTCTGACATCTTTTTTGTTACCTAGACTAAGCTGCATCAGTTATGACAAATCATCATTGTTATGCATAAAAAGACTTTAATTCTTCCTTTGCTCTCTGAACTAGTAGTCCCAGATTCCACAGAAATCCTGAAATTCTTTACATTGTATGAATGTCACTATTCTCATTTCCTAGAACATCTTTGTTATTGCTTTGCTAGGAGCATATTTGGGTCATCACTTGAAAATGAAGTTGTTATAAAATGGCCATGTTGACAGATGGCATAAATGGCATAGCTAATCAAATCTGTTCCAGTGTTTTAATGCCAACAGGGAATTATCAACATGCTACTAAATGAAGGTCTTAAAAATGCACTCTGTAGTGTGAATTGAAATGACAGTTTCTAGAATTCTAATCCTGTGATGCAGCAAAGATGGTATCCTCTATGGCTGACATCTCATTGACACGTGCCTCAAAAGAAGTTCACAAACAGGTTTACTTGGAACCAAGCACATCTAGTTCCTATTTGGACTCATTACTGCATCAATAGAAAATATTAATTAAACAGTGTCAAGGCTTTAGTGTATTTTTCTCTGACGTAGATTCATCTGAAAAGTGTCTGTTCTGCATGTTTGAATCCAGGTCCCTTCATGTTGCATTGAACTTCTGATGGTTAGTTGATTTCTGGGGAAAAAAAAATTGATTCCTGCAGTGTTATTTGCCACCATATTTCAATAGTTTGTCAGAAGAAATGTGGGAATTGTGAATGACTGCATCTGGGATTCAACTGATCTTTGAAACCTTAGTTTGACACCATTTAGACACAAGATTAGGTCTAAGATAAAAGGCTCATTAATCCCTACTAGGTCTATGTACTATTGGGCCTGAGTTAGCATAGATATGTAGTTGCCTTTATTATAGGAATTTATGGAGTGGCTTGATATGATGTCTAAATATTGGGCTTGATTTTCAGATGTTCAGAATACCCACAAACTCACTTAGAGCAGTATAAGTGAAATGTAGTGGCTTTGTTAGCATTCAGTGCATCTGAAAATTAGACAATTTCTCCTTCAAGACAGAAGTTACTAATTAAGACTTTCAAACATTATGCTCTACTTGTATCTGGAATGTCACATCATCATTTCTTTCTGCTTAGCAAGATCTTCCTTTTTCTCTCAAACATTCATGGAGGAAGAAGACCCCAAAGATGAGGGGGCAGCTATGAGCCCCCAGCAAATCACTCATTTATTCACCAATCACAGAATCACAGAATCATAGTGGTTGGAAGACACCTCTGGAAGTCATCTAGTCCAACCCCCCTGCTAAAGCAGACTCCATACAGTAGGCTGCGCAGGAAAGATCCAGGTGGGTTTTGAATATCTGCCGAGGAGATTCCACAGCCTCTCTGGGCAGCCTGTTCTAGTGCTCTGTCATCCTCAAAGTAAAGTAGTTTTTTCTCGTGTTCAGATGGAACTTCCTATGTTCGAGGTTGTGCTATTTGCCCCTTGGCCTTTGACAGGATGCCACTGAAATGAGCCTGTCCCCATCCTCTTGACACCTGTCCTTTAGATATTCTTAAAAGTTGATAAGATCCCATGTCAGTCTTTTCCAGACTGAATAGTCTCAGGTCTATTAACCTATCCTCAAAAAGGAGATTCTCCAGGCCTCGAGACATCTTCATAGCCCTCTGTTAGGCTCTCTCCAGTAGTTCCTAGTCTTTTTTGAACTTGGGAGCCCAGAACTGTACAGAGACAGCAAGGAGGAGGAAAAAACTCTTTGTGCTGGTCAGTATTCCTCTGCTTTAGTAAGAAAGTCTCTGTACTTCTCTGGGATGCATTTCTGTTTGAGGGAATTGTTTTCTTCACTGCAATAGGTTTTTGGAAAAGTCAATTGCTATGAAGTCAGTGATAACTGGCATCTGTTAGGGTTGAGTGGGTTTTTTTAGTAATATTGCAAATGGCAGAATGAGAATTAGTGCAAATATATCTAACAAGAAACATTTTCTCAAAATCTTTTGTCAAATATGAAGATTTTGCTCAGAATAATTATACAGAGAATTTTGTAATACCAAGTGGTTTGTTAATTATTTACATACCCTTTATTGTTATCAAAATAATTCCACTGCTTCGTTCTTCCGAAGTGGACCAGGTTTTCTGTATTTGTTTGAAATATGGTAGCATTTGGCATCTTACTGAGAATTAAAAATTACCATATAAATACACCTAGCTATAGTTGTTGCCTTATTTCCTTGCTTAGTCTTTTAGTAAAAGACAGTGGGAGAGCAACTTGCTGTCCAGTCAGGTAAGTTATGACCATAGATGCCAAATTACATTAACCAGTTATGCAAAAAACCTTTAAAAACACTGAATGGGGAGAATGACTTTCAAAGCAGGGCATTACAGTTTAGTTCTTTTCATGCAATTTTAATAATGCTATGCATTTTTAATTCCACCTTTTGTCTAGGTAACTGAGTTATATATAAACCATTATAACACTTGCAAGATGTGTTTTGTCATGGGAATCATGTTAAAACATTACAAGCTGCCTTAAAATTTGTCACATATATTGCAAATAAGAATGAATATTGAAAACAGTTTATTTACCACCCCTAATATGATAAGAAATATGCATGCATCTTAAATTTTCTACAGCCACTGAAAAGGTAGAAGCACCTATATATCATTCTCAAATTGTCATTAGCACTGCACAGAGGAGCTGTTATCTAAATCCATGAACATTGATCTCATAGTAATACGCATATCTCAAAGTCTCAGATCTGTACAGAGATAGCAAGGAGGACGAAAAAACTCTTTGTGCTGATCTATATTCCTGTGCTTTAGTAAGAAAATCTCTGTACTTCTCTGGGATGCATTTCTGTTTGAGGGAATTGTTTTCTTCACCTTCCCTGATAAAAGACGTGACTGGTTCATTTCATCCTTTGCAGAATTCCATTTTCCTGGCTAAAGAATCAGGACAAAAATAATTAATCCAATTTACATCCATATGGCTGACATCAAACATAAAAATACTATGGCTCAGAGCAGTCATAAGTGTAATTATCCTGTGGAGCGGAAACTTTCCTATTTAAAGACAATAAATAAAAATAAATAAATAAATAAAAATTCACTAATTGAAATGTGTTTCACTGAAATGGATGAAATAATTAACTCATGTTGCGAACAAAATCTTCATGAACAAAAGTAGTATCACATAAATCGTATGGATTTCAGTATAAATCACATCATTTATTTATTCCCACTGTCATTCTTTTCTCTTTCTCTCCTGTCCTTTCATGTTCTTGTCTTCTCCCTATTTCCATCTGGACATTTTATATCTATTTCATCATTTAAAGATGCTCCAGTGGATTTGACCGTCACCGGCAAGACTGGGTAGATAGTGGCTGCCCTGAAGAGGTATGTGAGTAGTCCTCAGCCCATCAGAGGCTTTTTATATGCTTATGATGCTTTTGATTAAATTCTTCAGATTATGAATAAGGGTTTCAAAGCCAAAGGCATGCTGTATCATTTGGTGGAAATGTTTTAAGTTGTAATAAAAAATAGTAAGCTCCCTATGTGAGGAAATAATATGAACATAAAGTAAACATTTTCCCTCTGAGAAAACACTTTAAATAAAAAATAGAAGTACCAGAAACTGCATTTGTATTTCCTTTCATGGAGAGAGGATGAAAAGAAAGATACTTGACTGTGGTAGTGGTGAACTGACAAGTAGGGCCTGCAGGCCTCCTCTAAAAGAGGAACTTGGGGTGCTCCTGCACCAGAGTAGTTCATTTTCAAGACACATTTATATATGCCTTACTGCTGCTTCTTTCCCAGTGTCTTCCCTTTAGAAAGGAATGGTGAGATTTTGGGTTTTTTTTATTCTTATTATTTTATTTTGGGATCGTTGCAATAGGAATAAATTAACTTATAGCACATAATCTTCTGAGGACCTAATTCTGTCATAAGTTTCAGCAACATAGCCCTTCCATAGTGTA
Source organism: Penelope pileata (assembly GCA_013396635.1). Lineage (NCBI taxonomy): Eukaryota > Metazoa > Chordata > Aves > Galliformes > Cracidae > Penelope > Penelope pileata. The sequence goes on along the minus strand of WBMW01005235.1, from coordinate 93,950 downwards.
ATGTCACATGAAACTGAAGGGCAAATATGACTTCAGGAGTCTAGTCAGAAAAGCATTCTGAGAATTTTTCTTTGTGTGTTTTTTTTTTTTTTCCCAACAGTCAAAAGATAAGATTTGTGAGAAGAATATAGACACAGCTGGAGCACCTCCGTACTCCACCACCACTCTTCAACCAACCACCACAAAGTTCAGAGTTTTGACAACCACCAGAGGATTCACCTCTTCCCAACTGCCAACTAGCCTACCCACAGAAGGTGCATTATATAGACTGATTTAGTTTATAGTGCAAATGTGTCATTTACAACTCTAAAACAAATTTATTTCCTCTAAGTATGTGTTCATGTTGTCCTTTTCACTTTGGGGCAGGGGAAAGAGTGGGAAATTACAGTCAAGGTAATATCTATACTGCTTTCTTATTACATCTTCGTCTTGCAGAAGTAAGCTCGAAGGCAATGAGTACTGGAGGAGGGAGAGAGGGAGTGCTAGAAGAGCAGGCTTCTGGAGAAATTTTGATTACAAGGACTTCACAGAATCACAGAATTGTTGGGGTTTGAAGGGACTTCTAGAGATCGAGTTATTCATGTTCCTTTAACCATCAGGCCACAGTCCTAAGCCTGTTGAAATGTTAGATGGAGAAGGCCCTGTTAAAATTACTGAAGAAAATTCCAACATATGGGAAGCTAGCAGGTGTGTGCAGAATTTCTAAGTGGCCTGTGACAGAAAGTTTTAAGCTGTAGACATCATAAGGTTGGAATCTACTGATAAGAAGACTTTGTTTTGTTTGCAGCAAAAGAAGTTTAGAAATTGTCAGTGCAAGATTTGGACTGCGTTACAATTATTGACATATGCACACATGCTATTATTTTCTTGCCAAAAAAAAGGAATATGAAAATAAATAGGGTTTATAATTAGTACACTTTTTTCATAATTCCTAGAAGATAAATTAAATATTGCTTTATTTTATTGTCACATGCAATCCTTAACATGATAGGATTTTCAAGTGTTAATATATAACAAAAAGGAATTATTTGTAAGTGTTGCTTACTTACCAATATTTTGAATCTTCCGTTACACTGTGACAGACTCACAGGAAGCAAAGCCTTCATAGTATAAGAAAGAACAACACAATCTAATTCTCACTGAAGTGAGTGCTAAATCCTTTTCTAATTGTGGAAGTTTTTCAGCATTAGAAAGTCATTCCTAAAACAACTCATGACCTAGAAAAACGCATTTTCTTACACCTAACTTTGATTTCCTTTATAGATGACACCAAGATAGCGCTGCACCTAAAAGATAATGGAGGTAAGAGATGATCTTTTGTGTGTAAATAATGTCAGCAGCTTGTGAAATTGCACCCCACTGAACTTCATTAATCAAAATCAGACTGTAGAAATGACTTCTACCAGATTCCCAAGGGACTTCAACCTTTTGCATTTCAGCAGAAGAGCAAAGAGCAAATAAGCTCAGCAACTGCTTAGTAAAATAAACATCTACAGTTCTCATTATAGGACTATAATAAAACAACAGGTTAAATTAGCTTCAAAACAATGACATAGTAAAGACAAAGTTTAAGTGTATTAATATAATTATTAACTGTATTTTCTTATTATAATAATACGTCACTGTGATTGACTGTGGTATGAATTTATGTAGGTTCTTCTGAAAGTAATGCCTCCTATTTATTTCCATGGAAACTACAACAATTACAAAGAACACAATAACTCTATTTGATAGCGCAAATTCTCAGCTACAAAACACTATTTTTCAACTTAGTCACCACTATTAGCTATGCGTTTTCACTAGCAATGAACAAGAGCCTGTGTGCCACACTCATAAATACCTGCAGCAGTGGAGGTGACCCACTGTCACTGTCACCACTGCCAAAATGCATCACCTACCTCCTCACTGTGCTCACATCCACTGTTTGGTCTCCATAAACATTCAGTAAGCATCAATGAATGTCAGCGGTGCCATTTTTTTCACATGGAGGAATTCCATACCTTTGCTTCATACGCACTTCCATGTCAGATGCCATTTTGTCAGAGTGCCCTTCTGCTGCCACCTGTCACACAGCAACAAAATGGAACAGAATACTCGTGGGAAGGTTCAACCTCTACTGCCATACCACCATCGTCTGCCTCTGACATTGTGGGCCAACATAATAAAATAGGAGGCATTACTTTCAGAGCAGCCCTTATAAGATTTAGTATTACAAATTCATTCATAGTAGTGGGTTATTATTATATTTCATTGATAAACATATCCATTTTATATCTGTATGTCTGTATGAGCAGAGATCCTGTATTCCTCCATGCACATTCCCCTCTGTGAGTTAGTAAGATCACCTTGTCTCTCTGATAAATGTCTCTGTTAAATCTGACTTTGCAGGGGGCTACTCTTGTCATCCTCTTTGTTGACTCAGGAATCGATTGAAGTTGATGAGAATTGTGCTATTAGTTAGAATAGGACTGTGTTATTAGATATAGTCGGGGTCTGTATTCCCTTGCTGAGGAGAATGGAAAGACTTGGGTTGATTTCCACAGGATTTGGAACAGTCTGTCAAAGCAGAGGTTGATTTGCTGAGCAAATTGAACAAATCATTTCCACTGACATGAAGGGAAATATTATTGCCTACCTAAAAACTACCTACAGGAAGCTGTTTGACATGAATTTCACACAGAAATAATGCCTTGGAATAAGGTCATCTATAAATTCAGGATAATACTGTTAGGTACTTTGTCTATGGGATTATCCTTGAATCTTTCTTTCTCTGATTCTACTTGAATTCAAATTGCATTTTATTTTGTTGTGAAAAGTGCTTCAGTACTCTTAGAGATCAATAAACGAGGTGAATTGGTCAGCACTTCACTCACACATTTCCCATCTGTTCTGTGTGTAAAGTGTCTTCCTAGCTAATCTAGACCCATGCTCTGCCTGCAAGGAGTCACTCTGGGGCAGGCAGCTAGCCTGTGATCAGGTAGCTCTTGAGAACCTCAACAACTCAAACTTGTATGTTGTTACAGCAAAAATAATTCAGCAGGTGGGCCTTAAAAAAACATTCCTGGCTTTTCTCTGTTTGGGAGTTGCAACAGAACTATTTTTTTTTACTTCTCTACTCTTTGTCCAAGATGTGGAAAGAAAAACCCCATGAAAGTGAATTAAATGTTGAGTAATAAAGTGAAGTATGGCTATGGTCTGCTTAATAAAGTGAATTTTTAGGGTTTGTGGAATCACTTATGTTAAATATAGGAAGTCTGTTTCCATGCAGAAAGCTGCTGCATTTTAAGACAAACCAAAAACTGATGTGATTATTCATTTTGCTTGAGCTATTTCTTTCATTCTTGAAATAAAATAAAAAAATAAAAGAAACTGACTTCAAATAACACAGAAGCAAAGCAGCACACCAGAATTTCTCATTCACCCAGTAAATGTAGTTTTTAATCTGGGAAGTTCTTTTTGATGAATCTTCATTTATGCATTGAATTTTCCTATGACCCCTAGATTAGACTCAGATAAAACCTCTGCAGCCACAGGCATGTTCTTTCATTCTCTATGATTTGTCAGCATTTCATACAGAGCAGATTCTTTCAGGTCACGAATACAGGGTCATTACTTTCTCACCGTAGATCCGTTAAAACTCTAACAAAAGGAAACCGTTTATAATGGAAATCCAAAGCTATATTGGATCAATGATGGCCTGTAGCTTGATGTGTCCTAGGATGGTAGCAGTCAATATCTGGCAGCGTACAACAAGGGGATGCTATAGAAACTCTGCACCTCACCTCTGCCTAGAACTTTTGAAAGCACCTGTAATAAAGCACCATCTAAATTTAAATTAAATCTCAGATTCAGATCAAAGTGCCTTGACTTTTTTATTATATGAGAAATTAATTTGCAAGTGAGTGCTGTAATTCATCCACAATTATTTGTGGCATATTTTAACAAAAAAAATCAAATTTGTTTGTTTCATTTCATTCTGTGTTCGCTCTTTCTTCATAGACACTTGATAGATGCCTAATATATACTTGCCTAAAACAACATTAAATACAGTTGGCATACCATAATGATTTTTACAGAATCTTAATTCTCTTTAAAATAAGAAGAAAAATATTTGCAAGATTTTAGATCTATCCAGCAGAACAAAGGTATAGTTTTGTTATTAATTGTAATTGCTGTTATTATTTCATTTTTTTATGACACAGCACAGATAACTAAACAGTTTAAAAGCCTAAATTTTTTATAAAAATTGCAAGCAATTAGCTGTGGCAATTCAGTAACACAGAATTTTCTTGTTGAGAACTCTTTGGTTTTGAAGATTGGTCAGCGCATCTAGACATTTCATTTGATCTGTTTAGACACCTTATTGTGATGGTTTGAGTGCTATGAGTCCCTCTCTGTCCTCCAGCTTTGTAACTCAGAAGACAAGTGTGTGTATTGGACAGTAAGTTCCCGGGAAACTGCTACCTCTTCTCATTCATCAAAATGTATTCAGAAATTACTGTTGCAAAAAAGCAAAAGTATGCAAAAGACATCTTCTTCAGGAAGAAAGCTGTTTCGTACATTTATGAACAAGTCCATTTCAGCATGTGTAGTGATAGGAAATGTCTATATTCTTCTGCTTACAGTCTAGTGTACTTTTTCAAAGATGGTCTGGATATGAACCTCAGTGGTGTACTGGATTAACTAATGTTAAACACTATAAAGTGCTTAATTTGAGTTTGAAACATTGGGAAACTGGATAGGAAAAGACCAAAATACAGATCAAAGTTTTGGAGTCCTGATGGACTACTTTTATGTATCTTATATACTGTGATAAATTGACCCAGTGCTAGATTTTTTTAAGCATCACCAATGCCTGGAATCTAGCTCCCATTAGTCATCTGTCTCTTTAGATTCCCTTAAAAATTGCAGCTGGAGCTCTTCCTACCGTAGGAATTCATGACAAATTGTGGAGAAGACTCACTCCTGTTTTTCTTGTTTACACTCATCTCCAGCTGCAAAATATGTTACTAACACTAGTTCATGCTTGATAATAATTATCTAACCTATTTTTTATTACTATGTTACATTTCTAAACGATCTAGATCAGTATGATACCACATAAGTGTATCTTATTGAACTGAATCTTTCAAAAGCTGAGAACAGCCTCAACTTCCTTGGAAGAGCAGCAGCCTCTGACATTAATACTCCATCTTCTTTGTACTTTAGACACAAAAGGAAATGTATTTTACATATTAAACACAATGGCCAGTGGGCTACGTTAGTATTTTCTAAAGCAATCACAAATGAAAAGTGTTGAACTCATCCATTCTGGTTGAGAAATAGAACCACAAATTAATAATCTTTATTTTTAGGACATTTAACCTGGTAACATTGACAAAATATGTTCATTTCTGTTTATTTCTTTGATACTTTGGATTATATTTAAATGTTCCTTAGAAGAGAATTTTTGTGTCTTTTCCAGAATTTCTTGGGTCTTCACTGCATCCCTATTTTGCTGTCATCATCTTATTACAGCTATAATCATATAATATATAAAATAAAATAATATATAAAATAAAATAAATCTGCAGAACATCAAACGAATAAAAACATAAGTTTTCTGAAGTAGTGCAAATAGAATGTATCCTCCAGAAAGTAACTGCCACTTTCTGCCTCTAGCACAAAAGGACATTTTTACATCGCGTTAGGCATTATACACCGCATTAGTTTAAAGAAGCGTGATGTTAAAACTGTTTAGCTAAAACAGAACAACACTGTGTAGACTCTTCAACTTGCATTTAAGTCCAACTTATATCAGTTTATTTTGTCTTTGGTTTTCTAAGCCAAATATAAAATGATATAAGGTCTCTACTCCTATAGTTGTTCTGGCTTAACACATCTAACTGATTCTTAAACCAGCACAAAAACCTAGAAAGCACATGTAGATCTAAATGGACATCTTATGGAGGGCTAAATGTAATAGTCTTGATGAACTTTTAAGACAGGGCTTCACTGTTTAATGTTTTATCTTATCATTTGCTCCTATTGCATGTTGCTGTTAGTGCTGTTGTAGTATGACAGCTAATCCACACCCAGTTTCTGTGATTTTCTGTCTTTCCAACTACCTATTCTCCATGGGGTTAGCCCAATGCTTGCAGTCATTCTGCAATCTCTTCTACACTTGTCTTTGAGATTACTGTGAATGGGTCACTGTGAAGGATGGAAAAAACAGACATCAAGTGAAAGGAGACTTATATAGTTATACATTTTGCATTGAAGCTGAAGTATCTGTCTCCAGGGGAGGCGGGGAGGAGAAATAATTCTGGAAGCATGAGAAGTCTTAGACACAACTCTAAAGAGGAACATCCTGCTTGACTCAATAGTCTTGTGTTTGCTTTCAGTAGGATTAAGAGGAGTCAGTAGGTTGACTGAATTGAAGTTTTTGCAGTCTGGTACATTTTTGCTCTCCTGAGTTTATCAAGTCAGCTTCATTGGCAAGCCAAATGCCATGGTGCAATATTGAGCTTTGTGACAGTCGGTGCTTGTTGTTACTAAGTATTGTAATGGCTTAAATTGCTTCAAGCCACTCAGTATGAAATTAACAGTAATTGTTGCAGCAGTAGGTGATATTTTAGGGCAGAAGAATATAAATCCTTAGCTAACACAGTTATTGCTGACATTCTACGAACAGAGGAATTTGGTGTTAGTGCACTCACATCCACTTATTGCACTAAGCAGTCAAACAATCTTTGAGAGACTTACTGAGTTGACCACAGTGTTATGGAAAGTTGATAGCAAAGACAGATATTGAATTCAGAATTTGTGGGTTACACTGCATAATGTCCTCACTCAAAGACCACCTTTCATTCCTTACAGAATTAGCTGAACCAGAACTTTATAAATCATCTTGAAGCTAAGAAAAGTGTAGCAATGCATTAACCTCAAAATATTAACAAACACTAAGGGAATGAATGCACAAAAGCTAGAAAATCATACTCCATTATTATGAAGAAGCTGGAAAGTCCAAATTATGCTTTTCCTAGAAGAGGTAGAGAACACACTTTTATAGAGATTCCTTTGTGCCTCCAGATAATTCTTCCAACTGTAAATTCACTTCTTCCCTCCTACAGCCATTCTATGTACATCATTAATCTTCTGTTCAGGAATCTGCATTATGTACAGGAAAAAACAAGCTTAGGTTTGGACATGTACCTGCTCCATAAAACAAGCAATCTTCTGGTAGACTCACATTCCAGATGTAAATGGGGGCCCAAAACAGGGGAAAAATCCAGTGGCTCTACTGAGCTCACATAGGTTGTATCCCTGTGAGCCCAGTTGTCTTGAACATTATGTCCTTCCTCTTGGCATATTAACTCAAGCCCACAGTCAGGCAAATAAAGAAATACAGTTTCCACCTCTTAAGATGGAGAGCTAGTGGAGTGAATTTGAATCTGTAGATGCAAGTTAGTCCTGGACCAAGAAGCAAGAGGGGGTTTCTGCTGATTGGCTGACCAAAGAGGAGAGCAAACGCAGAGGAGGTCTGGCTTGTATGGTTCTCTCATGCAGAAACAGTTATCACACATCCTGAAGTTCCTGGAGGAGAGGAACCAGACCAGAAATGGTTCAATGCCAGCTATAGAAAAAGAACAGTTGTGGGTGTAAAGATGACTGAATGAGATCAACCTAGTTACAGAAGTATATTGGGCAGATAACAAGGATGGTAGCGGAGCGAAGTGTTTGACCTGCCGTATTCAGAAAAATCAATACTGATTTTCCCAAAGTCATGGTGTTCCAGCAATGTCAGTGACAGACAGTTTTATTACCCTGAAATAGACCTTGGAGAGGTGAAAATAGCTTTAATGCTTACTTATATTACTTTAAAAAGGCCAGGTATATATGATTAGATTTGTGATATATCAGACAGCATCTATCCCAAGCAGTACATGCCTTTGTTTATATATAAAATTTTTGTTACTAGCAAAAGTGGCACCCAGCACCTGACCAAGAAGTAGTAATGGACATCTAAAACATCACTTTTCAGTATATCTCACTTCCCCCCACAGCTCAAGACTTCAGACAGATATTTTATACAGAGTGAGTTAGAAAACTTAGAGCATCTAATGGAGAACGGGGTGCCTGTGAACAATATATGAAAAAAAAGTAGCAATGTGTTGTCACGGCAAGTTTTAAGTGACTTAAATGATGAATTCTTTAAGGACCATCAAGTTTCTGTGATCCTATAATATTACAGTTTGAATCTCTTGAAATAATGATACAAAGAAGCTCCCCTTTCACATTTCAGTGTCATGACAGTTTTCACAATCCAAGAAAAATTACTGTGAATCAAATGAGATATTTCCATTAGAGGTCTACCCTATGTCTGCTCTTACTTCCATCTAATTTTAGATTCTGTCAACAGGTATTAGCAATTTGTTTGCTAGCTCTTTGGAAATAAGATCTATGTAAGACCTATCGCTTTAAATGTTAATATCATAGTTATATGTATTAATAATTTTTTTTATAATATATAAACATGTCTGACATTCCTAAGCTAGTATTTATGGGATACTACTTTTGTATTAGTATTAACAGTATGGCATAAACCTACTTTAAGCTATAAATGTATTTTTAAAAAGGTGGGTATGCTACAACTTCAAAACCACAGCCAAAATCAACATGGTCATTACCTAAAATGTAAGTTGAGGAATGTAAGGGAGTTATAAACATAACAACTAAACAATTTTTAAAATGATGTGTTCGCATGGAGGCTCTGAAAATACCACACATTCTGCTTCTCTAATGTTTAAACTATGTAGTGCACTCATAAATAACAATAGTGCATAAGTATTGTAGATGTGGTTATACCTGGACCTGTAGGTTTTTCCAGTCTGACAGTGTTTCATGTGTAGGAGTGATTTCCATGGGCTGGTAGGTATCAAGAGCTGTTTTGCCGCAAAGCCAAGTGCATACCAGGGACATTGCCAACTTATTAAGCCAACATTTCTGTACCAATAGTTCTGCATAGATGTTCACATAACTGTGTGATAGTTTCATATTCTTATATTCTTCTGAACAGACAGCTAAAAAATCATTTTATTCTATGCATATGTCCAATTCTGCCACATGGCAAACACTCATTTTATAAGAAATCATTCCTATATGAAAAACAAATGCAGACTTCATTCTTTATCTCTTTGTGACATTCAGGGGTTTACTGTGAAAATTAATTCATCTGGTAAAAAGAGGAGAAAAGCTCATCTTTTTTCATGGAGAAACAGAACTGAATTATTGTCTTTAGGCTGATTGCTGCTATTTAGGTCATCTATATCCCTGGCTTTGCTAGTATAGCTATGTCAGTCAGGAGGGTCAGACAAGGTATTGCATCATATACTTTAAGGTGCATATGCATCTGAGCAATGAGTTTGAATTGGAGCTTTTTGCCATCTGATTAAAATACAAGAGTGAAAGGGAACAACATAGAGGAAAAAAGGCAAAACTTTATTTTCCAAGCTCATAGTACACGATGAAATTCTTTTTTTTTTTTTCATCTCTCATTTGCCCTTGAATTGATGGTACTTTGTCTAAGTAAAATATTCTAGCCAGGAAGCAACAGAACTTCACATATTTTTCTTCCATTTTCCACTAAAAATTTTTCATACCTCTGCTCTCACAGGCAGAGATGTAAATCTTTGGTGAGTTACTACTTTTCCATCTCATATCATGAGATACATATGTATGTATCACTGTTTTTTTTTTTCTTATATATGAAACTGTCACAGTGGAAACGTGAACCTTAAGCTTAGGTACTAGAAAATATTGTATTTCATTATTTTGTGAACCTTGATTGTCAATATACAATAGTGAGATAAACACTATTGAGAATGTATCCACAATGTGTTTACAAATTCTCTGACTGTCCCAGTTTGTACATACTTTTGTTCCTGTTAAAGTTAGGATCACAGTCACCATGGGACAGGACAAGACTTATATTTGTGATAATTTCTTGAGGTTTTTGCTTTTCCTGCACCAAAATAATCTAACCCAACTCTATGTAATCTAATCTAACTCTATGTAAGCAGAGACATAATGCAGTAATATAAAATCAAAAACAATAGCCCCAATGTGTTTACTACGTAAACAATTGGAACATTTTTATTGTTTTCATTTTTTTTTTTTTTTAGACAGCATTCCAACAGGAGAATAGTTGTTTTCTGTTTGTTATTGTGTGTCTTTATACTTGGGAAAAAAATTATTTGCCATTTCTGTACTGTTATTCAGAACCTACTGAGGGACAGACTAACCTTGAAGATAATAACATGTTCTTTCTGCTTAAAATGTTTGTACATGAAAGAATTTGGGGAGGAATTTTAAACAGTACATTGTATGTAACAACTGCTATTCTGAGCACAGGAAAATGAAAATTTGGGGAAAGTTCCACTGAGAAAGATGCTTTTGGGTAAGGATTGTTCATAAGACAAATATCCGCCTATGGGCTTAGCCTTGCCAGGAACAGCAGATGTACTCTGATAAGCTTAATAAGACTTCTGCACCTGAAAAAGTTTCTGAGCCCTTTTTTCATCTATTTCCCTTGGTTACTTTTTAAAAGAGCTATCAGTTGATTTTTCAGCAGACAGTATTCTCAAAGTTGACAGCATTGTTTATTGTCTCTGTGCAAAGACAGTGAAATCAATGTCTCATGAGTATTTGAGCCCTGGGGTCAATGAACTGAATTTCGATTATGGAAATTACAAGTTAGTTACACTTGTTGTCATTTAAGAATGTATTTCATCTATTTTTGCACTTGCCATTCTGATCACAACACTGATGTCCACGCAGTGTTCCACCCATGTAGTAGAAATATAGGCAGTCTGTTGTCACCTGTGTTACTTCGAAGTGACTACATTCTTATTTGCAAAGCTGGGTGCTAAACTCTGAGAAAATATCAAATCAAAACAGATTAATTTGATGGCCTTTATAAAGTGGCCAGGACCTTTGGTGAAATCTAACATTTTTTAATGTGTAGAATATGATGTTCCGCTTTCAACCATGACATAGTAACAATGCAAATTATTCATTTAGTGTAAATTGGCCTGGAAATGGGTACAAGTGATAGTTTATGATGCACCAATGTGGCATTGAAGAGTAGAGTGGAAGAGTATGAAGGTGTCAGAAAGACAATGAGACAAACAAGCTAGGAATCACCTACTCCTATTGGAGAGTAGCTACTTCTCAGTAGGATGATTCACACAAGCAGCTTCTCATCATTGGGAATAAATAGCCCAACCCAGAGCATGTACGATAAAGCAGGGCTTTCCTGATAGCCTTTCAATTGCTTAATTTATGTTTTGTTAGCCATTTGTGCAAGCAATAAATATTGTTACAGTGCACAAACAGAAATTAATTCTGGAATTTCAGCTATACTCAGCTGAAAGTGATAGCTATTTAATAAATTGTTAATTGCTATGTCAAATAAAGAACTCTGCTATTTGGAAGTTAGAAGCACCTTTTTTAAGGTCACCTCTCTTCTGTCTTCCTCCATGAAGACTACCACCATGAATTGTTTCAAGTGCCATTTGACTAAGAACGCATTTGGAAATGCTCATAGATCTTCCACATTCTAGGCACTATCATCTCCCTTCTTTCACTACAGTATTAAAGAATGGGCTGGAAATTTTCACTGTCTGTACTGTTAAAAAAAATCAAATAGGCTGACACTGTTTTTCTTTAACAAGCTCCTGTCCATTTGTGTGCACTAAGCTTTGAGAAAGCTAAGTAAATCCTTCTGTGGGATTTAGGCAGGGAGAGTCCTGGTTCCTGGATTCCGTTCATGCCTAAGCTCAAGTTTTATGTCCACAACCAGCACAATTAAAACTGAAGTTTCTGTGGGAACAGATACTCATGGACTTATCAAAAAAAGGATTAGGCAGTACCTGGGTGGGGGGGTGCATGCTTGCAATATTTTATTAGATTAATTAATGCCTCTCGTCATATTTTAGCGTCTCAAATTATTTTGTTTATTCTCTGATTCTGTTACTCAGCTCCTTGTTCCACAAGTGATCTCACTGACTCAGTGAGAAAGAGCAGAGCAGTGCTGTGAATTTTCAACTGTCTTGCCTCAAGATTTAGAAAACGCAGACCAAAGAAAGGGAAACTTACATGAATAAGTTATTCTCACAGTGATTCATTTCCATGTTATAGTCAGAAATAGCTCCTGGCTAAAATAATGCATCTTCATTCTCCTTTCCTCCCTGTTGCTGCACTGGTGCCATGCAGTCCATTGTGGAATCAGCCATGTAGGCCTTCCATGGGCTGTTGAGAAAAATTGCTGCCACATATGGACACATGAGCTGTTATGGTTAACCCCTGTGTGGTTAACCGTTCCTATTTTCTTTTGCTGCCCCTCATTTAATGCTGTGTTGATATCAACAGAGCTTTCTATTATTTTCCAGTTCCTTTTTTTAATGTTAGTGTGGAGTGTTTTATTCACCATCGTATGAACAGTGAAAGACCATGTACAGGTTTTGTTACTATTGTTATTACAATTAATGACAATAATAATAATTTGTTTGAAGCAATACCCATAACTCAATAGCTGCTTTCTAAGAGCAAATAAAAGGTAGATGGCCTCTGACCTCACAGACTGTGGCATTCTAAAACAACCAAGAAAAGCATTCAGGGAAATGGTACAATCAAAGAGATGACTGTAGAAATCAACAACTTTCATTACAGTCAGCTCAACAAACAAGCATTTTGAGAGGAAATTTAAAAGTGGAATTGAAAAAAATATATATTATAAGTGAGACCAGAGACAAGTTTTGTGTAGAGTAAATCATGGAGGTGATTGTAAGGATTGCCAGAAAATCAGAAAGCAGTGGGAATATTAGGAAAGCAGGGAAAGTTTCTGGAGCCAAATCGCTAGTGCCTTGCTGTTATTTCTTAAACCCAGAGCTTCTAAATCACTCTGTTCCCTCCAATGATGGGTAGAAGAGCGCTAATGCTTTTATGCAAGAGAATGATGAGTAATCATTGCTTATCACCATGTTTGCACTAGCTGTGATACTCCAGGGTGTTGAAATCGCACCCAATCATAAGTGGATGTTATCTAATTTTTCAAGACTTTTTCACAGAGGTTGCAATGCTATTAAGAGACTTAAAGTCACTTATTTGTAAGCACAGCTGACAAGTTGCTTTTGTGGCAGAGCCAGCACTGTTTTCTCCTGACAGGAGCATAGCCTGAAAAACCTCTCGGTATCAAGTAAATGGATGGTCTTCTGTAATACTTTGATATGATGTGCATTACATTCAGACCAAGGTTAAAATACTGCAGAGTCATTTAACATCCATCTGCTATACTTTTGGCAGTCTGATTCAGTTGCACAGGGTAGTTCAAAACCCTTCTCCAAGCTAATGAATCAGGCTTTCAGAATGTGTTTGTTAGCTGGACCTCAGAAGGATTTGTGTCATCTCTCAACTGGAAGCTTTAAAAAATAAAATACAACATTCAAAATGTTGTCTGTAGGGCAACTGCAATGATTTTGTGAGAAAATCAAAGCAAAAGTAATTATGTATTTAATTAAGAACTTCAGAATGTCCAGATTATGTTCAAATGAAATGATATTAATTTCATTTATTGAATCAGAATTAGTAAAACATTTGGAATTGTCTGTTCATTAAGATTCTATGATTGTTCAGTTATGTGGGAAAGAGGCACCTAACATCTTTTTCCAACTTGGGATCTGGAAAGCGAGATGTAATACTGAAAAAGCAAATCTTTGTTTACCAGCTGTGAAATGGGATGGATAAAACATAAGCTCCTGTGCTAATAAGTGTGCCATTCATGCAGCTTCCACAGATGACAGTGCCACAGAGAAAAAAGGCGGAACACTTCATGCTGGTTTAATCATCGGCATTCTAGTCCTGGTCCTCATTGTGGCTGCAGCCATCCTCGTGACTGTCTATATGTACCATCATCCAACATCAGCAGCTAGTCTCTTCTTCATAGAGGTAAGACAAATGTAACACATTGTTTCAATAGTTCCATCATTTGGTTAAAATAGTTAGGGTCTTCAGAACAGAACACTCTTAACTAAATCTAGAACATATTCATGAATTCCTACTATAACCTTTGAAGAAATTGACCTACCTCATCTAGCAGTTGCTGCTATTTCATACTTAGCATGTTTGTCACTTAGATTCTTCTTTAACTGTTATTGCTTTCACTTGTTTCATTTTTACACAGGTTACTCACAAAAGATATATATCACATATCACCTCTCTTTCATATATTTCCTTTTCCTCAGCATAATTTTTTTTTATGAGCTTCCATGTGCATTGACGTTTTATTTTAGGACATATAGTTTTTCTATTATTTTCCTTTAGAAGAAATAAAATGTATGCATTCATTCTCAGAAAGAGCTGGCTTAAAGTGAGTTTGTAGTTGAAAGCCTGTTTTCTGCTCCATACTTTCATTTAGAGACATTTTTTAACACTTCATCTCAGAGTGTGGGAAAGATTCTTTTCACATAATCTTAACATCTAAATCTAATATAATCTCCTTTTGCTCTTTTTATTAAAGAGACTATGATTCAACTGACCTATTTGAGACATTTCCTTAATAATTAGATAATTACCATTTTTCTCTCTCAAAGATAGATAGCTACCTTAAGTGCAGACATCTAGATTGCAGATGCTGACACTTATTCAACCCAGTTCTACTGTACATAACAGTATGAGAAAAAAAAAATTCCATAAGTATTCTTCTATTGTATAAAAAAAAAAAAAAAAGAAACAAAACCTGTGAATACCTACTTTTACTTTTTTTATTATTATTCCTCTACCTTGCAATGAATACAGAGTTGCTAATCATGAAAGAAAACAATGGTTGATCATAATACTCACCTGCTGTGGTCTGTTGTTTTTAAGAGTTCGGAAACTTTCTAATGGGCAATAATAAGGTTGAAGAAGCACTGGAAGTGTCATTAGGGACATACCTAGTGATTGCTTATAAAAAGTCTGGACCAGGAAGATATAGACATTCATTCTTAGTGACAGTAGCATGAATTGAAGTGAAACATAAATGTGATTAGAATGATTCATCTTTAAAACTGTACTATAATAAATATGTTGCTGAGATGCAGTAAGAGTGACAGAAATCAATTTATTAATCAGTGTTCTAGGCTCAAACAATGTAACTGTTAACCATTGGGGAACAGCACTCATATAATAAAATCAATAGTTTTCTTTCATATCTACCTGATATTTCAAATCAATTCTCTACTGATGTAGACAGACAGAACTCCACCACCAGTCTTTCTGTTTTTCATACGCATTGAATGCTATTTTTTCACCCTAGTAAAAACAAGTTTCTTATCTGTTATGGTTTGATCGAAAAGACTAAGTAAATGGCAACACCATTTACCAGAAGGAAAGAATACCAAATGAGAATACACATTGATTATTCTTTTCAGTGCAGTATTTTGGCATGTTAGTTTATTTCATTTTCTGATATTATGTTTATCATGCAAACATTGGTGCCTTGGTCAGTTTTTGTAAACACATTCCATTAAATTTAGTCTTTAGGTGCCATCAGCCAATCTCTGCAGTCAAAGCTAAAATGTCTTTTAGTAAGCAATGTAGGCTTCTGAAAAAAAAATAGGTATACATAACATTTCAATTTAAAATAATGGAGGAAAAAGAAAATAAGGACAGGAAGAAGTAAATTATGTAGTTGCCTAAAAATTATTACTACTCTGTAGTCTTCCATCAAGTCTTCTAGTCAAATGAAGATCTGTATCAGTTTATCTGACATAACTAATTAATATAAAGCTTGGTGAAATAAAGAACCTGCCCCATTTGTGTTTATTTTTAAAGAAATTACTCTAGGAATCCCTAACACAACATCATGTTGACATTAAACATAGCATCCATTCAAAACTGTTATCTGCTGATAGAAAAATATTTTTTTAGCTAAGATTCTAGTATGTTGTCAAGATTTTGTAAGTAACATCATTTTCAGTCAGATGCTTTTGGGTTTTGGTTTAAGGGCTGTGTAAGGAATTGTGAGTTAAATTGTTTTATAGTCATGACTGATAGGAATAAAGAGAAGTATAACGAGCACATCCCATATCAGATGCCTTTATTCTGTTTCTCTCCTATGTTCTCTCCAGTTATCATCCAATATTCACTAACCACTTTACCACCCAGTATTCACTTACCACTTCACTCAGGTTTCCACACAGCTCAACCCAAATCCCAGTTGTGATGCCCCTCATGTTTGCCATGTAGTCCCTTCTTTAAACAGAAATTCCACTTCAATACACCCATGCATGGACTGCACTGTTTAACTTTGTAACGATAAGTGCAACCCCTTGTGACACTTCTGAACAACATTGAATGATAGCCTGAATGTACTACTTGATTTAATTAAGTGATATGCAAAAGTCAGGAAAAAGGTCATTTATTTCAAAAGCAACTATTGTCTTAGAATATAGTAATGTTATTCTATGTTTTTTTTTTACCCTTGAAGTCTGAAGAAAATGTTTCCTCTAGAGGTTTTGTTCACAGCTGTTGAGTGCAGCCCTACCTGAAATGAAAATAACTATTCTGAACAAAGAGCTAGAAAAGTCTTACTTGCCAATACTATTCAATTTGTCCATGAAAGTAAACCATTTTAAAAGAATACCATCCAAAGGGCTGAATACTTTTTCAGAAAGAGTTCCCATTTTTCCTTACTAGGTGCGAGATTTAAACCAAAATGCAATGTTTTCCTGGTTTTTACTATTCAAAATGTGTTTCATTGTTTAAGTTGGACTCTTCTTTGGTGACCTAGAGACAGAGTGAATCATCAGCTTTTTAAACAAGGGAGTTGCAGTCAAAGTTCAAGCGAATGCAAACTATTTCTAAAAGCTAAGAGTAAATGTTGACTGAAGATTTGCTTGCAGAATGGCAGAAGAGATGTTGCGAGCATTGGTCTTTTAGCTGGACCAAGTTCTGAGCACCCTGATCTAGCTGTAGATACCCCTGCACATTGCAGGGGAGTTGGAGTAGATGACCTTTGAAGGTCCCTTCCAACGCTAAGGATTCTATGATTCTATGATTTCTTTGTGGTTATCTCTGTGGTGTTTTCTGTCCTTTGACGTTGGTATTTGTTGCTAATAATTTCCTCTTTTGAATAAAGTTACATACTAACCTTACCTTGAGGAATCTTGTGTCTCTTGAGAATATATAAAGTACATTTTGAGCTTACTTATTTTTCAAAATTAGAATACATCAAAAAATAGTGCTTCTTCATGTCTTTTTATCAGAAATTATGTCAGAAATCTAGCTATGCCATATATACACACTAGCATTCAGAATTTGAGGTTTGTTGGCCAAGAAGCCAAGCATGATGTCCCAGCTGTACTGGGCTGTATGTCTGCGATACATCAAAAGTAATATAGGTATGTGGAGCTGAATGTAAATAGGAGTAAAGTCATTGCCAGCTGTCAGATGGATTTGCTCTCATTTAAGTTTAAGTTGCACACAAGATAGCAGCTTTAGCTTCTTTTTTAGCTTTTACTTCTTCTCTTGTTTTTCTTTTTTCCTTTAATGTTTAACCTTTATTGATTTGCATTTTTTTTGTGAACTTTGGCAGTGAAAGCAATTAATGTCCAGGAAACATTTATCAAACCAAAAGGCAAGGCATAAGGCAGAGTCTCTCTTTTACTAAGATGCCTTTTGTCTATTTGCACCCAGTTATCTGTGAACAAAAGGATTGCCTGTGACACAAGAAGTTTTTGTGTGCATGCTTTTTTGTGTTTTTCTTACATTTCTTATTTATATTTTGATCCAAAGTCCTTTAAAAGTTCGAAACTTACCTCAGCTCTGTTTGGGGAACAATGTGATGGGGCCACAGCTAAAAATTCTGTAGAGGAACTGCTGTCCAGTATGAAGGCAGGGTCTCAGACATTGCAATTGTCTTTTCCCAATTGGACAGAGATATTGCTGCAAAACTTACTTATGTAAGGCTCAACAACAGCAGGATAAAATTCTTCAGTGGCAGTTCTCTATGAGTAGTGGATTTTAAGGAGTCTAAATTAACATTACAAGTGAGGAACCTCTTCCCTTAATGAAAAAAGCCTTTCTCTTGTATTCAGCATGAAAGGAAATGTCTTTCCAGATTATCAACATGTGGGGATATGAGGGAATTTAGAGCCTCTGTATTTCTTAATAGCACCTATGTACGTCTTAATAGTAGTTAATGTTACACACTGAAGAGAAGTATGGGTTTTTGAGGTTACAAGTTATTTTTTTGACCAAAGATCCCATTTTAAATGTAACTGCCTTTGCTTTCCTGTTTCCACCCTCCTTGGAGATTTTCTGAAGCTTTTATGAGATAATTCAGCTGCTTGGAAACACACATGTACGCTCACACACAGACACACACATGCACATACCTATATCTTTTTTAGTTGTTTATTTTACTTCATTTTGGAAGTTCAGGCTGGATAATTTTACAAATCCGGATTTTCAAATGGCCACACAGACAGTTTTGAAGCCGGCTGAGGGGTGACCTTGCAGAGAGGGGAGGAAGGAATGAGCAGCTGCAGATCTTCAGCAAATAACAGTGCATGATCAGAGCCTGGGGGATGCACCTCAACTCTTCCTATAACTTGAATTATGTCTCTAATAGAAAACTAAATGAGCCTGTGCCTGTTTTTTTAGCATAGAGACCAACCAGCATAGAAGGGTCTGAAATTCGTGTTATTTAACTGTCAGCCTCACATCGATGTCACTGCATGTGGACTAGTGTGTTTTGAGGATGGTTCTTGAGCTACATCTGGGGTGGTCTGAGAAAGCACTAACAGTTTGGCATTTTCCTCACAATTGAGAGGATTGTTTTGCAGTGTCTGGAAACGTTCACCAGCACTCAAACCTTGCACTAGATTTTCTTCAGATTTTGACCTTCAGTTCATATCTTGTCTGTTTCGAGGAAGGAAATAGGAGGAATAGAAGAAGAAATAGACAAAAGAAGCTAGAGACAGATCTGGGTGTTTCAGAGCTCAGGGATTTAATGGGCATTTCAGGCTCACTGTTGTACATCTCTGCTTATAGAAGCACTTCACAAATATAAGCCACTGTTAAACAGCCAGCCCTGTTCTCCATGTGCCATTTCCATTAATGGTTTCTGCATTAATGTTACAGATGCAATCTATCTCTTAAAATAAATAAGTGGTAAATAGGATATCACAGAATCACAGAATCAGAGTAAAAAACTGAAAGATAAGTGTTGGCTCCTCAGCTGGCTTAGCCAGGTGATGAACCTCACACAGCTCTGTTGATTTCTTTTGAATTATGGCCCATTGTTTTTATTATGTATATACATTTCACTAAGATTATACTTTTAATTTGAATAAGTCTTGACACAGTCACCAATTTGGTTTTGTTCAGAAGCTAGGACTGAATTGAATTTCATGAAGATGATTATTGAAAAGAACAAGTACCATTTTTTGTCTTCTTTCAAAGTCCTGTAGCATTGTGCCATTTGGGATATTGTCATTGATCTCCCTGCCATTGCCTTTTACTGATAGTAAAGTTATTTTTTCCAAAGCTTATCCAGCTCAGCAGGAACCAGCAACTCAGTAAGGGAAACCTAAATCAGCCACAGGGGAGAAGCACTAAATAAATAGCCAACATTGACAATAAAAGTCAAAGGTGAGGAGGAAGGAGGCATTCTGTTTCTCATCCATCAGCAGTCTGCTACTTAGATAATCCTAAGACTGCAGAAACATTGTTATAATGAGAAACATTTTAAATCACAGAGAGATATTTTACACAAGCATTTCTATCAAAGAGAAAAATAAACAAAGTCAGTAGATGACACTACTGAATTTTACAGTCTAAAGCAATCTTTATTTCAAAATAGTTTCTTCAAAATGTTAAATTAACATGGTGTCAAGAAATTGATCTTTTCTTATTCCTAGAAATGCATAACTGAGGTAGTTTTGGATATTTGAGGCACCATTTCTGACTGCAATTTGCCAAGTAGATTGGATGTTTGTAGAAGAGATTAAAGGCTGGTGTACAAATTGTAACTGCCTAAACAATATTTAATGGGAATTTAAGCACGCAAACACTTATTATGAACAAATTGATAACAGGTAGATCTTTCCTTGTTTTGAAAAAGTAGAAGGCCTGTATATCCAGATAGATTAACGGTGGATGAGTACTTAGACTATTGGGTCTTGATGACATCAGGTTAACATATGTTCGTTTAGTAATAGACCTTAACCATAATTTTTCCAACAATTAATCCAGAATTTAGATGGCTCTGTTTTCACACACTTCCAGACTTAAGCATGTTTTGCTGGCAAAGTGTGATTAAAGAATTCAGCTTTTAAATAGATTTTAATATCTTTATACCTTTGAATTAGGTAAAGAACTGGGCATCAATGGATAAGTAAGATGTAACCTTCAGAAGATATAGTGAAAGAGTCTTGAAAATATAAATGATTTGAAATACAGGAAAATAATCAGTAGAAAAGGCGAAGTCAAATCAAAGCATTCAACCTAGAAAGTACTCAATATCATCAGCTTTTGTATTGGTTAGTGGAAAATTATGTTTGCTTCTTACATTGTCAAGCATTTATACTTGCATAAGCTAAGTTTGAAAGATAATATGTCTGTGCCTTGGTGAAACCCACAGCTCATGTTTGCTGCTGAATAGGAACAAAGAATTGATCCACATACAAACATTCTGTGTTTTTTGGGGTTTTTTTTGGGTTTTTTTCCTATTTTTTTCTGGTTATTTTCCCACAGCAAAACATTTGATAATCTTTTAGAAGATTTTCAGCATGAAGTTTGTGTGTGATGGGGATAGGGAGATGGCAAAGTGGCAGACTTTTCATAATGTTTTCCCTTCAGTACTTTTCTGACGTTTCAGATCTGTATAAAATTGTGCTCATTCCATTTTTATTTATTGAATGAAAATTAGGGTGAGGGTGGAATGAGGAAACTAAAGGATAGGATGCAAGAATATCACATGTAATACATGTTACCAATTTATTTCTGTCTTCTACTGATGGAAGATTGTCTTTACGCAGATGTATTTAAGGAATTATAAAAGTTTATAATTACTGCAGCTAACATGCATTATTGCAATTGCTTTTAATGAATTACCATCTCAGGTGAAAAGTGGTGTTCAACTGGAAGAAATTTTGGAGACAGTGTATAATGTTAGCACCAAAATCTCAGTTCCTTAGAACGAAGGAGATCACCAGTCTTCAAATACCAGTATTTCAATAGAGCTTTATTAGACAAAGTCTGTCCTTCTGTAATTGATCTTGTATGTTGTCTACTCTTTATTTACCTATGGCATGTACAAAGTAGACTTCCTCTCTTGTTTATGTGTACTCAGTTATTTTCATTATTTTCTAAAATTTTTAAGCTCATTGAAAAATCTCATGTTTTTTTTTTATCACCTCTTAATGAAATGGTGTCATTTAGTGGATAAAAGGGACTCTAGAAGGCCCAAGTTTCCTGCACATTAAAGAATGTCAGAAGGAGAATCTGGTCAACCATGAGAATAAATTTGGTGTGCTTTCAATGAAACAACAGTGAGAAGATACTCCAGTCTGCACCCATTAGTACTTGAAGGTGTAATCACCTCCATTTTTCTCTCAGAAGTGAGATGAATAGCATCCATTCTACCTCTACTCCAAGATTTACTCAAAGTTTCTTATTCTAACCATAATGCTGCTGTAGGAAGTCATACATACTTCACCGCCACCAACAGTAGTGTAGTTAGGTGTAAAGTGAGAAATGTAAAAGCCAAATTGCAATTTCTATTGATTATCTGACTGCTAATTTCTTTCTGACTGCTAATTTCTTTCATTTTATCTCATTGATTTCAGTAGAAACTAAAGGTTTTTTTTAATGTGTATCATAAATTATTCTTCTGCATTCTCAAGCACACATAGTATTTGTCACAAGTGCTTTCCCTCACCTTATTTCTTTAAAAGACAACATGAACTCAAGGACGCTTCAGTCCTAGGAGGAAAATCCTATTCCTGCTTTCCTGCTTTGTAGCACACTGAAATGAAGCAGGAATTACAGCTCTCCAGCCACAGCTTGGAGGACTTCCTCTAAGAGTTCTAATTTTCTAATTCCAGAGAAACATATTTTTTCCTGTTACATTGAATGGCAAAACTAAAGAATTAGTTTAAGTACCTAGGTTTCATTCTTCCTGTTTTGTTTCATCTGTTGTTTTGTTAGGGCTTTTTTTTTTAGGTTGTGGATTTTTTTTTGTTTGTTTCAATTTGGCTTTTTTAATCCACTTTTTACTCTGCTTTGCAGAGAAGGAGAAGAATACATTAGGCTTTTCCTGAGCTGCTTCAATAACTCAAGGACCTATTTATCCCTTGACATTAAGCTGCTTTTGGTTTTATCAATTAAAACTGTGATGTCTCTCAAGCTTTTTGTGGGGTCAATAGACAAGTCAATGAATTGGTATTTTGTCAGTGCTCTACTTTAAGACTGGTAACCATTTAAAACACCATCATTCACACAAAGAAGTTGAAATTAAATAAGAGTTTCACTATGAATAGAAAGCCTCACCTTGAGTGTGAAGAGAAACCGCAGAAAACAGCATCTAATGCTTGGAGATGAGTTTCAAATATGTTGTTATGTCTTGATCAACTGCTGTTTATGTCGTATCCCATTGTATCAATAGAATTGATACACATCCATCTATTCCACATTTCATCATCTGGAAAGGCAAATGGAAAAAAGAATAGCCTGAAATGGTAGTCAATTTGTAACAGTGCTGTAGCAAGGAAATAGAAACTAATCATAGGTATGTTTTTAAATGAACATCTTACTAGATTGAAACTCAGCTCATTTATATATGCTGCTATTTAAGACTTTTTCTAATTAATTTTTCCTACTAGTTTTCCATTGATTTTCATTTTCTTTTTTCATTAGAATACTCTCAGGTCAAATTCTTTTCTCATTTATACTGATGTATACCTGGAATAAGTCTTTTGCATTTAATAGAATTACTTTTGATTTACTTTAGTGGGTCTGAGAATAGAATATGACCCTTCTTCTTTATCAACAACCAAACTGTCCTTCTTAATTTTGAAACTACTTTGAAACAAGTTTAGGTAGAAAAAAGTCTCCAAAGTTTGAATAGACTAACTTTGTTTATTAGAAAAAGACATCCATTAAAGAGAACAACATTTTACCTTCCTACTTTGTAGGAAGGTGTTACATTGAAAGGCTGTGATTTTAAATTATCTGCCAAACAGAATTTAGCTCTGGATGCCTCAACAGCAACCCAACCATGCAACGGGAGAAAAAGAAATCAGTTGCTTTTATACTATATCTTCCTAACTGTGATCACCAAGGAAAACTTTGTGCTATAACAAGAGAGAGCTGTGCGATTTGCTGGTAACAAGATTCAGCAATTCCCCAAGATTTCTGTAGTTGCTGCTGCCCAACAGCACCATGAATTCAGGCACACTGTCATAGCTGTGGTGATTTTGTGGTTCCCAACACAGATAACAACTCAGCAACACAGACAGCAACTCAGCAGCATGAAATGTTGTTTCTGATCAAAAGGCAAGCAAAATGCAGTATTAAGGGGACAGAAAAAATTAAAAAAAAAAACACATTTATTTTTGGAAGAAAAATACTGAAGTAAAATTGTTTTAATTTTGAACTGTCAATGAAAATACAGGCTGTAACTAATCATCCTTTCTCTCCTCATTTTCCTATAATGTTTCTATGTATCTTGCTATACCTTCCAATCCTCCTTCCAAGCAGATTGTAACTGTTGCCAGAATAGAAAAAAATGTCTGTCAGCATATTTAGTAGTTGGGAATTGTCAGGGGGGAATAACTGTTTTAGGAGAGCATTTCGTGTTAACTGACTTTATGAAAGAGTTGTGATCTGCTTTCCTGAAAACTACTCGCTTTGGCAGTATCTCAGCTTGGTCACCTAAAATCTGCACCTTCATAGACATTAGTTTGAAAATACAGCTTTTCTAAAGCACTTTTCCTTCCTATAGCCATCACAGTCATACAGGAATTGTTTTATCTGCTCTAGAAATTATTTATTTCTTTTCTTGTCTCTTAATTGTTTTTAAAGCCATCACCACACCTACTCATGAAAATTGGTCAGGACCTCTTAGGACCCCTGTACCCAAAGGTCAAAAGAGTTTAAATGAAAAGGCTGTTTCCATTTGAATCATCAAATAAAATACTCAAGTAGAATCACAAAATAAAAGAATGGTAGAAGTAGGAAGGTCATCTGGTGCCACCAGTCCTTGTTCAAGCAGAGTCACCCAGAGCAGCCTGCTCAGGACCATATCCAGGCAGCTTCTAAATATCTCCAAAGGGGGACACTCCTCAGCCTTTCCAGGTAACCTGAGCAAATGCTCTGTCACCTTCACAGGAAAGAAGTGCTTTCTGGTGCTTACGTGGAACATGCTGTGTTTCATTTTGTGCCTTTGTCTATTGTACTTGTGAATTATGTCACTTGAAATAGAAAGCTACTATTTTTCCAGTCATGGATAAACAAGTCAGAATCTGTTTCTAAATAATTAAATGTAGTTTCATTTTTGTGGGCTCTGATCACATTCTCCCATGGAGCATATTAGCAAATTCCTATGCAGAACTAGAAAGGAAGAGCAACAGACATGCTTCTCCATTCGTGTAACAACTACATGCAGTGGATTTTAGCATGATAGAAACCAAAACTGCAGGTCATCGTTAAAGTTTTTAAACATTAATTTATTGTTGTACCCTTTATATTCTGAACATTTATTTTCTTGTTGTTACTGTTAAAGCGGCGTCCAAGCAGATGGCCAGCAATGAAATTCAGAAGAGGATCTGGACATCCTGCATATGCTGAAGTGGAACCAGTTGGAGAAAAAGAAGGCTTCATCGTATCAGAGCAATGCTAAAATTTTTAGGACAGAACACCAGTACTGGCCTACAGGTGTAAGACGTTTACTTTGCCTCTCTTTAAAGAAAAGGAGCCCTAAGCTGCTGATAGAAAGATTTTGGATAAGCTTTGTCCAAGAAGAGAATTATCTAAGATACCAGATTACCACTGCACAGTAGTCTTAGTTAGTGGACTGAGACACAATGGCTCATGCAGAACACTCGTCAGTGGACACCAATGGTATCAGAACTATGGCACAAGTGCCACATTATTGGCTTTAGGTATGGCGGTGCACAGTAATCAAAAAATATAATAAAGCTTCGGTGCACAAGGGGATTACCCTGTGGTTAAGTGTTCCTCTCTGGTATCTCAAAGACTGAGTGACAAATCTGTACACTTTCAGTGGAAAGAACACTGATCAGTGTTCACAGGTGATTGAGAAAATTATCTCAATGCAAGTAAAGAAGAAAAATAAAATAATTTTCCAATATTTCTACAAGCAGATGTGCAAGTGCAGTCACTTTTCAACTCTAAATTAGTCTACCCACCTAAGTGAGTCACAGTGTATATGCTTTCCAGGAGTAGTACAATGTTTCTTGTACATTGCTGATGAATATACTTTTAAAAAATTCATGATATACAAACTGATAAGAAACAAAGGCAACAGAGAATTTTACAATGGTGAAGTTGTTATTTTGTGGGAGTTCACAATGAAATTGGGCTGATTTTCACTTTCAATGTTCATTAAAAATCAATTACCAGGTGTTTTTTGAGAGATATCTTTCATTTCTGAGCGGTAGATTAAAGTCAAGGCAACCAATCTTTTTATCTGCCAGAGATCTTACAGACCATTTCTTAGACTATGTCATACAAAAAAAGTTAAGATATTAAACAAATGGGTTTCCGTCTTTTGCCATTTCATTCTAAGTCCTTCCTGAGAAGCACCACAGACTTCAGTGCACCTCTCCAAGAGATTCAGATACAAATGTTATTAAACCCTGCTGACTCATACAGTGATTTCATTTTAATGCACATAGTAGTTGCATAAATATATATATAAATATATTTTTTTTAATAGCTAACACAAGGCAGGCTCTTGTGACTGTTAAGACTGCATTTTTGTCATCCAGACAAAGGAAATGGATTGCATTACTGCATATTTCCACTGAGTTGTAAAATAATCCTTAATATTAGAATATTTTTATGTTGTGTGGGGAAGGTGGTTCATGTAGTTGCAATACCATAACGTTTCTGCCTACTGGAACCATTCTTTCTTTAGTATCGACTCTTTCCCTCCCTGCATAGGGAAAGACAACAAGACAACACTATAAATTCACACCATCAAAAACAGCTACTCCCTTCATGAAAGGGGTTAATATAGAATGAGACCCAGATCTTCCATGCAGAGTGGGAACCTACATGCTTTGATGAGCTGGGCCAGAGGTATTAAAATATTAAATTCAGATATTATACATTTCATTGTAGTCATTGACTATCAAATTTTTGCATACTATACAGAGATACTTGATTCATTGTAAAATGAGGTATAAAAGATTAGCAGTTTCAGATCTCAAGCAGTTAAATAAAATTGTTGATAGCACTTAATAATACAGTTATTTACTTTTTTTCATGCTGGTATGGTCTAAATTTGATTACTTGATACTGTTCAGTAAATAATGCAATACTTCATTTTCTGTATTCTTATATTTTGTGTAACACTATTTTCATCTGTTTTAAATCATCTAGTGTGAGACTGAAACTGTTTAAAACATAACTAGTATTAATCTGAAGGTACTAACAAACGTTCTCTTGAAGCTTGGTGAAAAGCCTGCAGCAACTGTTCTTTTCAATTTGAGTGGGTCTAATGAGCCCTGTTTCTAGTAGGCTGGTATTAAACTGCAGGCTGATAATTCTGATAGCAATAACCAAATGTATGCACATATATATCTGGTGACACTCATTTTTATTAAATAAAAATATATCACTGCACATCATTTGGACATTTAGTTGGGGTGCAATACTTATCGTTAGTTTTTCCACGGATCTTGGAAGTCATCAGCTAGGATTGATTGGCCAAATAAAACAACTGTAGAGCTTCTCTTTGAAGCATGCTAACATCCTCTTTGAAATCATTGTTATTTCAGAGCACATCTTGGCAAATTATACTAATAAACTTTACGAAAATCTATAGCAATGCAATAAGTTCAAGAGATATTTCATACAAGTAAAGAATGTTTATATTATTATGAGTTTACAGGTTGCACTTTGACTGATTCACTCACGGTTTTCACGTTTTTACCCATGTATGTAGTTAATGTCATGCGATGTAGATTAGAGAATATTTGTAGCATTGTTTGACAAACATGACAAATTTCAAATCCAGTATTTGATTACTTTTGTTCTAAGGCCCTCTTGCACTGGTGAAGGTTGTTTATTAGTATTTGCAAACTAACTTAAATGTCATGGTTCTTATTAAAATAACAATAATTATTTTTTCACTCGTTCACTGCCAATAATTTGGTGACAGACTTCACTGATCTGTGGGGAGCTCTAGCATATTTCTTTTTATTTTTGCCATGATGTTATATGCAATGGATTATAACATGATGAGTTGCTGGGTTTATTTAATAAGATTGACAGACATATGCTTGTATCTGATAAGAACTGATATCTGAAGAGGAAACTCCTGCATACTAATGGAATGTATAGTGTCTCATCAGTGTCTGCTTTAATATATTCTGTGGTATGTTCTATTTATCCCAGTAGGCAAAAGTTAATTAAGTAATCTGTTCCTGTTTTGTAATTCTATTTGGTTTTCTAATTTTTTAATAATTAAAAATTGCCACATTAAAAATGATACAAATATAAATATTTAGAAGATGTGGTAAAATACTGATATTAACAGAGATTCCTATTCTTATGACTTTATAAAACACGAGCTTAATTGATCCAAACTGAAAAAGTGTCATGTAAACCCCTCCCAGAGACTTAGCTGAAATGTTGAACAACTCAGAAAAAAAATACTGTCCAGGTCTCTGAAACAATGGCTTCAATAGCATTCTCACTGGTTCTTAATTTGAACGTAATTCAGAATATTTCATTTAAGTGTTTCCTTACAAAGTCATTTATTCTAACTGTTATTTTAACTCTTAAACATTGCCTGTAAATTTGTGTATATGTTATATGAGTCATGGTGGCATGATTGTGAGGTCTCCAAAAATTATAATTTCTCATTACTTTCCATTTTCATGTTGAATGTTCCATAGCACCTAACACTCTCAATGTCATGCTGCTCATACTGTTTCACAGAAAAAGGAAAATTTGAAATACAAGGATTCAAAGCACATTACTAAATAACTCTTTAAGATGCATCAATAAATTAGATAAATATATCATATTTCATTATTTTTGCAGGATTGTATTCAGGCATTAAGAAATGTTGGAACTGTGCAAGAATTGTGATCTTATTCCCACATACATACATACAATTATGAAGTCTTATTTAATTGCCTGCTGTTTCTCAGTGCTCCCTGTGACACATGGAGAACACGAGCTGCTTTGAATGCAACTATTCCATTTACCTCCTCTTTCATCAAATTTTTTTGTATTCTTTGTTTCATACAATCCAAACTCTGCTCTGAAGACAATCTATTATTATTTTTTTCATGAGTTTTTCTTTCTTATCTATTATTTTTACTGATGGGATATATATACCTTGATTCATTTATGTTCTGAGCATTTCTGTTAAGATAATTTTCTAGAGAAGCCCAGTGTGAAATTACTCTTCTTTTCTATTGAAACTGCTGAAAACGACACAGACACCTTGTGAGTAAAAACCTCCTTCGTTGTACCATTATAATTTAGGTTCAGATCAAGTTCATTTTCTACAAACAATACGCATGATAGTATTCTGGGGAAGAACATAAAACATCACTGTATTTTTAAAAATTGTGGGAGCCAAATTTTCAAACTTCACCATTTTAGTTTGGTCAACAGAATTCAAGTCACTACACAACTCACCACACAACTGAATTGTTGAAGGACTAGTTTGTCCTCCAAATGCAGACAGTAATAGAAAAGAAAGTGGTAAGCCTGTTTGCCAGTGAGCAGGAAAAAGACTTTCTTCACAGCAGAGTCATAGGGCTTCCAGAAAAGAACATGAAAATATTTCTATATTCTATTAAAGTACCTCTCAGATAAGCAAAATAAACTATCAATGATGACATCCATATTTTTTATTTGCAGAGAATATCTCTTCACAAAGCTGCAAGTGGTTGTCATGACCTGGCAGTATTTCCCGTAGTAAGTGGGTCACTAGAGCACACAGTGTATCCCATGGTGGTTCATGTTCCAGCTAACAATCAAAGGAAAATTTGCTTTGGATGCATAAAGTGGCTGAAGCAATGACTATATTTTCCAACACCAGCAATAAAGCTTTGTATAAAGACAAGATTTGGCATCCACCTGGAGGATTTCTCAGTTTCGTAAGAGCATTGTGCCTACAGCATTACAGTTAGCCATTCGGAGAACTGGAACAGAGCACAAATTTGGCTCAGTTTGGTATTTTTGTTCTCAGAGAATGTATTGCTTCCAGTGAGGAGAAAGAAGAGTAGCAAGCACTGTTGTCCAGAGCACTGTTGTCCACTGATGTTCTTATACATGTGCATCTTCTTGTAGAGAATTTCATGAAGCTTGAAGCCTAAAAAATTCCAAATGGAAACGCTATTGAATAATAATGTAGTATTCACTCTAATTCTCATGTTTGGGTCAGAGGCTTCAGAAACTGCTATTACTTTTCTTTCTGGATGGTTGAAGCGGGTAGGGGGAAAGGTAAACATTGGTAGTTCAGGGTTTTTTGGAGGAGGAGAATGAAGAGAAGGGGAAAATGCAGAAGGAGAGAGAAGGGGAGGGGAGTTGGTATTCACAGATGTTCTAGAGGTAGCACAAGAATCATTAGGTACAGCCATGACAGCATCAGTACAATGTGCCAACAGCAGAGTGAAAACATAGGGTCTTTCTTCATGCCCAACTCCATCATAAAAAAATCAGAAATGTCATGAGAACTACTATTTAATTAACGTCTAAACCTGCAGGAGTCTACATTTCACCTGATGAAGAGTTTACGCTTTATTCACGTAAGATGCATCTTGTATAAAAGAGAAAGGGACAAATGAGAATAGCCAAAATCATTATGGCTAGAACACTGATAAAATATTGAAGTCTGTGTACTGATTCAATTTGATTTACAAAATATCATAATACTGGAGCTGGCCCATAGTTTATTTTTGGATCATAATAGTGTTTCTTGACTTTTTACTTTTTTGTGAAGATGAAAACAGTTGAGAATGCAAGGTGGAATAAGGTACCTTTCTGATAAGAAAATAGTCTCTGAGACAGGTTCTTGTCTGACTAGAGTAGGGGTTCCCCTGTGCACAGCTGGTTTCAGCAGATCCCATCATAACTGCAGGGTCTCTCTCAGGAAGTGTTTCTCACTTTTCAATGCAATTCTATGACTGTTGCAAGATTTTTCAGTACCCACCACCTTGTTATTTATTCTCGGCTTTGCTTCTTTCTCCGTCTCTTCTTTCTCACTACTTTGATTTCTTGTACACTAAGCCCTGAACTGTATGCTGAAATGGCCACTTTCAGTGTCACTCATAATAAGCCTCCGTCTCCAAGTAAGAACTACCTGATTTTTCTGCTGTGTATGGATTCTGGTTAATGCAAAAATCTGAAGGCAGATTTTTCTGTTACTGGCTGAATCCTTTGCAAACTCTGTCTAGACATTTTGATCCTACAAACTACTGCTCTATTCAGTGGAAAACTATTCAGTTTCTCTGGGAATATAGTGTATAGGAATATTAATTAAGCTCTTCCCATGCAGTCTACATTATTTCCTTTGGAGTATCCGTTTTTATTTGAAAGACAAACTGTTCTCTTACTTACTAACATTTCTTCAAAAGACATTTAGTTTATTGACTGCTTGGGTGGCACAATGTTTCCTCAGACACCTAGAAGTTCTTTGCAATAAACATCACTTGAGTCTGTTTGGCTTCACTTGGATTGCTGTTTTTATCATGAGATATTTTCTGCAGATTTAATAAACATCAACATATTTTATTTTGGAAAGTAGCCAATGATACTGTAATCTGATCATCATGTTCAATTGCACATCAGCAACAGTGTCTCTTTGTTTAAATTTTTTTTGCTTAAAGCTTAAGCCTGCCTGTGAGGATATCAGAATCACATCTCCACCTTCTTTTTAGTGACAAAATGCAACTTTCCAAAGGAAGAAAGCGGTGTGCCTTTTGTAGATATATGGGTATTTTCATAATGGCCTCTTTCCAGAAGAAATCCTGTTCCTAGAGACAAGTCTGGCAATCTCTATTACAAGCTGAGTATGACTGGAAATAAGTAGCTACACAAGACATAAACCATGCATAGCTGCAATGTAACTGGTATCTAGTGTATGGGGTGCAATGACATCCAGCACTCACTCCAATCTGGGCTGGGGCCTCTCCCCAGCCACAGCCTCTTGCCCACAAAGGCTGTGGACTGAGGAGAAGGCAGGGCAGGAGACTGTTGGAGGGCTACAGATCCTACTCCTGCCCAGAGAGCAAAGTTGATGGTGCCCTATGTTAGACTTCTTCACTGCAGAAAACGTGAGAAACTTCCTGCCACCCTCTGCCTTGTCAACACTGAGGATGAACAAAGGGTCTCAGCCTCTTCAGAATTTGACAAGAAAGGAGATAGGAAGCATGAACAAGATCTTATTTCTGTGAAAAATGGTGAAAAATCTTGGTATGTCAAGTTGCTTGACACATATCAAGACCAGCATTGGCTACACATCTATGACCTTGAGAACCAGAACAAGAAGCAGCACACAATATATCTTTGACAGTTGTCAAGAGCAATGATCATAGCAGAGAGCTCACAGTCACCTCCACCTCCAGAGCTAACAATGGTGTCTGACCCCACTCAGAGACTAAGCCTTGGAATTAGCTCATTTGATCATGAGGTAATAGATGTAGCTCTCAGCCTGGGGAACATGAGAAGTCTCATTCTCCAAGCAAGTGCCCTGACTAAGCTACACTCCCTTCCTACAGAAGCTGCCCCTCTGCCCAGGTGCAGCACAGATGCAAGATGTTTTGGCCCAAAAAGAACAATCGAATCTGTGAGTTAATTACTTAATGCCCAACTGTTAAAGATGTGTTGAGGTTCAAGGGGTGTACTAGATCCTGGATGCTGCTGTAGAGGCTTCCTTTGAACTTGCAGAAGTAGGAATTTGTTTCAGGTTGTGGCTCTGGCTCAGATATATGCTTAAAATAGGAATGCTGAATTCATAACATTGGCAAGATGTGAATTTCCAGACACACATTTTTATTTACTATATGACACCTTAGGCATAAAAACACTTGCCTATATGTCATGTCATTTTTCATTAGCTCCACCCTCAATAATTTTTTCCTCCAATATATATGTTTATGTCCAACATTTGCATGGGAATTTCATTCCTGGAGCTGATGTAGAAATGCTCCGCATCTTTGTAGGTCATTTCCTGACTTCGTAGGTGCCTTAGAAGTGAAAATATATAAAGCATTACTGCAGGAAGCTGAGATATTGGTAATGAGCATCACTAGGAACAAAGAACATACACACAAAGAAAAGCAAAGCCAAACTCCACTCCCTTCTGCAGAAGAGGAAATTCTGAGCAAGGCACTAATGAAATTACAAGCTATGAAGTGCTGTGTGTAGGCTAGTCTAACCACCGTGTATTCTAGTGATTTAGCACAGCCACCTTATTTGTACTTTGGGAACTAAATGATGTATGCATCTTTTACTTGTTTGGTCTGTATATTCTCTCCAGTCACTGCCTGTTGCAAATGGGAAATATGACACTTTTTCTCCTTCTAGGATAGTGTATACACAAAACTGGGTTTTGTAGGCATGCTTGTTTTAATAAAAGTTCTGTCAGCTGTCTCTGTATTGAAGTAGCAACAATACTTTGGCTTTAAAAGAGACTCAGCCATGTGTTTTTGTTCCTTCTTTCTTCCTGCAATGAGTATTAATAGTTGTACAGCATGTAGAGAGCTCAACAGAAGTACTACAAATGAACGTCAATTGCTACATGCAGTAATGGAAAAAGAAAGAACAAAACCACGCTCAGACAAACAATACTTCTCACCGCATCTACCAACATTCAGCTATTTTAATGAATATTGCTGTAGAATGATGCAATGTTAAATAGGCAGCAGTACATTTGCTCTAAATAAAGATGTCTTTCATTTTCTGTGAAGTTATAATCAGCATCCCCAAATAGTAATGTGGCCAACCTTTTTAATTAAGTTTAATAATAAGAATGCCTGTACTGCTGTTTTTTTTTAATTTGTTAATTTCATGTGCAATGCCAGTCTGTTGTGTTGTGTATCGTCAGTAAAAGCATTTCAGGAGTTTCAAAATTAATCTTCAACATTTAATTGATTTAATATTTGACATCAATACTAAAAACATAGCAAATATTTCAAATACTGAAAGGGAAAAACGCACACATTTTGCAGCTGCTTGTAAATATCAATAAAAAATCATACGTAAAGCTCAAAAATATGGATGTTCTTTACATATTTTAAATAAATAAATAAATAAATAAATAATCCCCAAGCATGAAGGGGGAAAAAAAGTAAGCGAAGGATTTTTAAATATAGTGAAAGCCCGTTTCTTCATGACACATCCCACTGACCTCAGTATCCAAATGAAGAGCATCCTAGAGAGCTACCCCCAAAAATGTATATATTTCTGGCAAATTTTTGTTCCCTTCTTCTTACGTTGGGTTAGAACAAGGAATCCATTAAGAGTTATCTGTTACTGAATACAAAAATAGAGCACTTCAGCAGACTGACCTGTGAGGGAGGCAAAGAGATTCACACACTGTTTACCCTAAACAGAGAAAGAGAATGGTATGCCCAGCCACCATACTGAAATTTGTGAATGAGCCAAACAAACTTGGACAGTGTTTCCTTCCTTTAGAACAGACAGATCAGCTACTGGAAAAAGGATGACTTCCCCTCTGCCTCCACAGAGCAGTGAGAACTGTTGCAGCCTCCCACTCAACACCTCCCAAAAACAAACAAAAAAATAAACAAACAAGTAAACACCCTCAGCTAATTCTTCACAGTGTTTAAAAAGAATAAGTTAGGAAAAAATCTAGCTGAAGGACTAGGGGGTGGTTTGCTTGTAGATTTGAAATGAGAATTATTGGACAATATTAGCATGGCATTCTTGAAAACAAAGAATAGATTAAGCATCTGTGCCAGAGAGGCATTACAGCCAAAATGGAACTAATTCCATGAAATACAGCTCATAAACATAAGTGCTACTTTAGCTCTTGCTCTTTTTTTCTTTTAAGGGGTTATGTAACACAATATATCACTTTACTCAGGGTGATAATTTCTGTCATGCTCATATATGTATGGCTTTGGCAGAGACAAATACAATTCCTTACAGAAAAACTTTGCTGGCAACCAGTAGAAATCCCTGCATTTAAACACATGTGATTGCATTAAAAGGAGAAATAGAAATCCAACTCACGCAGGGAATTTTCTGATCTGATGCCTGCCCACACAGACATCAAAAGAGAGAGCAGGTTGCTGTGGAAATGAGCACATCCTCACAACGACAGCCAGCTGGAGAAATGTTCCTTGTAGACCAGCTCAGAAAGCAGCTGACAGCTGGTCATCAGCACACACAAAAGCAACAGGCTGGGCTTCATAAGGAGGGGACATGCACCAACAACTCGTTTTCATCAGGGGTATGCACCCCCAAGGCCATCAGCCACTTCTGCCCTCATCACAACAGAGACAGAAACCCTAAAGGCATAAGATGTGCTCTTCCTACAGACCATAAATTCTACTGGTGGTTCTGTGGTTTTACTGGTGGAAATGAAGCACTCCTCACCATATCATCGGTGTCAAAAAACCCAATGATAAATGGCAATGGAAACGCCAGCTCCTGTTGTTAACAGTGAGATCCGACCTCTGCAAGACTTCAATTGTTGAACTGTGTTTCCAGCATCCACCTTATTGTCATAGCAGTGGAAAAAAGAGAACAGTAGGAAGCAGAGCAGCCATGATTAAGGAAAACACAGCAAAATGAGTTTTTCTTCTATACAAGAAGGGGGAGGTCAATTTACTGCCTACTTACATTTTCTTTCTTTCTGACTGTTATTTTCAGTGCTAACTAGCACAGAAATTTTCCCTAAGTGAAATTACAATTAGCTTTACCCTCCTCAGTAGGGTTCAGTGGATAAATGATAAAAGTGAAGCCAAAGATACAAGCTGTTTCTGTACAAGTACTCCAAAACATCAAATAAATAAATAAATAAATAAAATATACACATCAAAAATGCCACAGTAATTTATTTTTAAAATTGTTTTTAAAATTATTTTTAAAATTATTAAAATTTTAATATTCTTAAATCTGAATTGTAGTGAATCCTCCTAAAGAGAGCTCAAACCTGTGTGATAAACACATATATTACACAAATAATCTGCTAGAAAGCATATCAGGTTTACAAAGCCTCCAGTAATATTACAGATGCCATGCCTCCAGAACCAAATTGAAACGTGGACAAAGGAAGTTCCTATCTGCTTGTCTTTTACCACAAAGCAACTGTAAAAAAAGTTGTTTACAGGTATAAGATTTAACTGGAAGGCCTGAGCTTTCCAGTTCTCAAGTTTATCATCTCTTGTCTGCTTTTATGTGTACAGCACTGCAAACTGCAAAATACAACCCCATTTCTGCAGTGCTGAAAAAAACTCCCAGGCTTTAGAGGTATTTTTTTCTTACAGGCCGTGAAGTCAGAAATGGTTTGTGGGCAATTAAAAGCACAAAAGAGAAATGTGAATAGAAACAACACGAGAAAGCAGTGTCTTATTCGATACCAACTTCAAAAATCTAAGTGTTGGATAACGTGACCAGCAGTAGCAAAACTGAATATTCTCCATCTTGCAGATGTGCCGGAATGAAACAAGATCAGGGCAACCTCTGTTTCTGCACGGGACAACCCAGGGAAGAATCCTGGAGTACTGGCTACAAGTAGAGCCAGGCTTTCAAGAATAATTGGCTAAGTGTTTTACCAGTAACAACATAAGCAACTCTTTCCAGATGTATCAATTATATATTGACTAGAAAAAGATCCTCTATCTCCACAGTTCTCAAATGAAATTCAAAACTCAGTGTTGCCAGTTTAAAATACTGATTGGGTCCAAGACAGGATTATTAATACTTGAAGAGGATCTATATCTTGTAGCCCTTGGTATTGCAGAAGTTGTTTCCAAAAAAAATGGGTAAAAAATAGAGTACAAAAATTAAATGGAAAGAGAGATTTGTAGTGTTCCAGGACTGCAGCACTGATGAAAAATGAGAATTTTAATAATCAATCATCTTTCCCTTACAGTGGAACTGAAAGTAAGATAATGCATCTGGTATATATATTAATATGAAATAAGGCAAAGAGAATGCTGGATTAATTTATGGACTTACAGATAGCTGAAGAAATTGCTAATGTTAGTTAAATGTTAGTTTACCATAAAATTAAATCTCTCACTTTAGGTAAATGGAAGATGAGGGAGAAAATTTATGCAAGAAGAATTCAGATTTTGCACGCCATAAAAGTTTCTGTTAAAAAAAAAAAAAGTAAAATGAACATATAAGTCTACTAATTTAAGATACATTAATAAAAATATAAAAACAAAAATTTTTTTGTGACATATTTTAATCAAATCCTTTCATCTTTGGACAGCCATCTCACCAGAAAACTTTCTCTGTATACACATGAAGCAAAGTTGCATTTGTATTCTTCCATGCATTTAATTTGGTTTTTTTCTTCTTGCTGTGTTTCAAGGCTGCCTAAAGTGCTATGAATTAGGCTCTCTAAAAAAAAAAAAAAGGTATGAAACAAATTTGAAAAAAAGGTATGAAACAAATAAAGGTATGAAACAAATATGAAGCAGCATACCAGGCCAAATTCATGTTTGTTATAGGCTCACAACATGGGTGAATATGTCCATTGGTTATGTTGCCAACTTCAAATGAGATGGGCTGATTCACACAGCTGAGGCACTGAACTAGTAACTTGACAAGACAAAAAATCAATAAAATTCCCTTTAGAAATTATCATCCTGAACTAATGTATAGTCATAACATAAAGTGTCTGGTAAAAGTGTCATTGTAAGTATCCGTATCTTTTCTCCCTGGTAATTGCAAACTTTTTTTTCTTTTTAATAGAAAATGAATATAATCGCATATGTTACTAAATATTGGCCTGCAAAAGTCATTGCTAGGCTTTGAAGGTTGATATGGCTGTTTTCTTCCCTATATACTAGCTCTAGTAATACAGGTCACATAAGGCTAAATACTGATGTCAGTGGTCTGGGCAGGCTTATTGTTGTCTTTTTCTGCTTTTAGTAATACCTGTGCATTTTGATTGCCCTCAGTGGATTTGCTCACATTTAACACTCATGCAGGAGCCAGGCTCCAGGAAACAATCTGATGATGAAGTGTGAGAAGGAATAAAATCCAGCTTGCATGATTTTACTGCCTTGGCAAATTGTGCTGCCTGGAGCAAATGGATTGTTACAAACCCATCCCACTTAACCATATATACTCATACACGTACGAGCTAAACAGAGAACCAAATCTATTGAATAAGTAGGGGTCATTTTCCACAAGACCTTATGACCCAGACTTCCCTAAAACAATAAATAAGGCATTATATACTGTTAATACGATTTTCAGACAACCAGAAATAACTGGAATGTCCTGATGATCCAACTCATACAATTTACTCCCTGCATATACAAAGTCCAGCAGATGTATGGATCTATGACTTACCATTTTTTTCAATCAATTCATTTTTATTTTAAGCATATATTTCAAACTATTTCATGGTGATTATATATTGCAATTCTCATGTGGCTGAAGCAGTGGATCTTCTAGCATCATATCTTTTAAAACTGCCAGGTTTTCTCTAAAGAACCTCTTGTAAAATGCCTATTCCTTAATTAAATTATACAAGGCCAGAAGATATGACAAGTTCAGTGCCTCAGATTTCCACACATACTGCCCAATAGATGCTAAACTCTTTGCAGCTTTGGATTCACTGGTAAGTAACAAATAAAATGCGTCTATTGGTGCAGAATTTAGTCTTGGTATATAAAATAAAAAAGTTATTTATTCCTCTCCTTCTGATACAAAGAAGCATGAGAGATTCACAAATGGAACATAAACGTACTGTATACTTGCCCCCACACACACCTTACAGATCTACTGCAATGCATTTTTCTAGCTGCAGTCATTAGTGGACAGAAACACTTTCAGTCATTTTTGCTATTGCCACTAGCTATGATTAAGCTGGGGACATAGCAACCCTTTTTGTGATTGCTATAGATTGTTCATTTCAGGAAATTTGACTTTCCTCTCAAGGATATTTCATGGTTGCTGTGACTGAGCACAGGCTA
Organism: Penelope pileata; assembly: GCA_013396635.1. Lineage (NCBI taxonomy): Eukaryota > Metazoa > Chordata > Aves > Galliformes > Cracidae > Penelope > Penelope pileata. The sequence goes on along the minus strand of WBMW01005235.1, from coordinate 55,530 downwards.
TTACAGACATTGATGATTTTTAGTTATTTTTCCTACCACAGACCTTCATTCATTCCAGCTTCCCTGTTCAAAATAAAAACGTCATTCTGTCCAGAAAAGGTAAAATTTGTTATTGTTCTGATAGAAATGCACCTTCTTCCTTTTGTTTTATGGAATAATTTACAAAATCTTTTGCTAGGTCTTGGACAAGGAAAAAGAAAAAAAACAACCTCAGAGCATTCAGTTTTGACCCAGCTGCACACCCAACGAATAACAATGCAAATACTATGTCAGTGACTTAGGCTAAGATTGTCTTCAAATAATCTCATGAAGTCTGAAACCACAAAGGACCACTAAACCCCCTGTATCTCTGAGGCCAATGTCTAACAAGGTCTTTCTCTTAACTTGAGCCCAATCACACAAGTCTGTTCAAAAACTATAATGGTTACCACTAAATCATATTTTCTCATATCCTCTCTTAAAATGAAATTTTCTTTTTGATAAGGGAAGCATACAGCACACTTAGAAGGCATGTCTCACCTTACAAGAGTGGTGATAGAGACTGCCAAGGCGACTCCCTCTGAACTAATATGCCTGTTGTCTGTGCCCAACATGTAGAGAACTGCTGGCTTCCCTCTAGTGGAGAAATTGGACCACAGTAACTCATGTACTCACCATAAATGTACAAGTTTCCAACTGTATTTTCCACTGAAGTTAAAGTCATAGAGACATACAAATGAGTCTTCATCACGTGTTTTAGAGGGGATATAAGGGTATTTTTTGGAATATGGTTTCCTCAGTACTGTGTTTAAAGTTTTGTTGCCATATTGTGAACCAGTGAATTGCAGGATGATTTCAAAGATAGCCTCACAAAAAATGCAAACAAAATTTCTTCTAGCTCTAAAAACTTCAGATGTACTTTTAATGTTTGCCAAATATAAAAATATCACTGGGCATTCTTGTTTTTTCATTAATAGAATGAAATACAGTACCAAGTTGAGGATTTTTTCATTCCAGCTAAATACATGTACATAACCGAATAATGGTTGCTCTCTTATCTTGCATAGTTTTTAGTATGTCTTATTTCTTCTGCTTTTTATTTTCTTCTGCTGTATTCAGAATTCTAAGTAAACATCAGGACAATGTAAAATACTGTATGACTCTTAACCTTCACTTTCAGAAGATGATAGAGATTTCACATCCTAGCTGATATAAAATGATAATTCATTGAAATTCAATCATATGTATGTTGTAACAATGATTTTTTTATAGCCTTCTGAAGGCTTCTGCTAGAAGATTTATAGTGTGTGCTATACTATTTTCCAGTCCTTCAATGTTTTAATGTCAAAAAGTTTCTGACCTTTAAAGAGCCAAGTCTGAGGTTTTTATTAACACGTTGTCATTCTGGCTCATCGTTGTTCCAATACTCATCATTCCTGCTCATCTTCAAATATCTACGTGAGTGTGAAAATGGTAACCAAGATTATTTTATTTCCAAATGTCCTTCATACACATATTTATAATTCTTCCTGAATGCTGGGGAATTTTCTTCGCACTACAGTATTGTTCTGTTCTTCTCCCTCGTGTGCTCCACTCACTCATACGTCCTGAGGTGTATTAGGTTTCCAGAAAAGTTCAGTAAGTGCAGTAATTCACTTCTTGTGCAGAAAGCAAAACAAGAGTGTGTGAATAATGATCTGAAATGTGTGTACACATCTCATGGAGCCTTTTTTATAGCCTGTCCAGATTATACACTGTTTTTACATTCCAATTAATATAATTAGTAATAGGACAGGTATACCTTGCTATAAAAATCCATTATACTGTAATGCTTGATGATTTGTGGTGAAATTAATGACTGTGTACATCTCAGAAGAAGAAAACAGCACAAAATAAATCAGTATAATGTTCATGCTAACAGTCTCTTGTCTTTAGTAGCCCCTGGACAACAATACTAAGAAACAGATATAGACAACATCATATCATGTTCTCTCTGTCAAAAAGGTCTATAATAATGGCAACTTCTTCTGACTGTGTCATGGTGGTGAATCTCATTAAGTAATGTATTACATACTAACCAAGAGTCACTGATTCAGGCCACTGCTATAGACACAAATAAATCAATTCTTTTTGATTTTAGTCACACTTGGGGCAAAGTAAAAACTTATATTACCTGCCCTACAGTTTTTGTACTCTCCTAAAATCCAGGAGGAGTTCAAGTGTTGTTTGAAGGAAATGATTGCAAGAAATAACATTACTTCAATTGATGCATATTAATTTGCATATTGGTGAACTGAGTGGTACCGAATACTCTGTTTTGATACAGCATGTAGCAACAAACTTTTTTTAATGAGCAATGGAAACCTTTCCATGGCAGCATATTGCCTATAGCAAGTCAGAGCTCACATTTGCTTTTGAACTGTTGACTTTGAGCCTGTATTAAAAAACAAGGTAAAACTTCAACATTTCCTTTGACACACAGAACTTATCACTTCTCTCTAACATCTTCCAGAATTCTCCAATACAAGATCCTTTGCTGCTCTTACACATATCTTCCAGTTTCATCAAATATGCAGGTATTTGGAGATCCTTTTCTTCTTTCCTTCCACAATGAAGTTGCATTAAAGGTGTTTAAAATTCCTGGGACATCTATTGATTTATTTAACTGTTCATCTTTATTCATTTGAAATACTTAATTCACTTGAATATAGGAATTTTCCTTTAGATTTCATCTAAAGAAAAATATTACAGAGTGCTGTTGTTTACCTGCTAAAAAGAAGTGGTAATGGGCTTTCCTACTGGAGTAAAGGACATTTATTTAACAGATGTACTATGAAAGCTGTTATAGAGACATTGATGCTTGATTATAGCTGATAATTTATGCTTGGTATGTGTTTTAAAGGAAAATATGAATTATCTATTATTCAAAACTAAAGATTTTACATATAGTCAAGGGAAGTTCTCCCCTATAAACCTGAATACAAATTCTGAGCATATTCTTACTTAGAAGGTCCTTTTTGTTCAGTACTGGAGATTATGTGTGTCTGGTTCTGGATTTTCCTGATGGCAGATTTTAATGGTCCAGGCCTTCTTACTCTTAGCCTTAGGTTAAGATTTATTTGCTCAGGGCATTTACTTATAAAACGCAAGAGTAGGAGACATAAATTCCTACCACTGCACAAAGGGTCTACTTCTACTAAGAGGCTGGAGAAAGACTATTGAAGGAGCAGATGCAAGTTAGATTGCAGTTTGAAAGTGGACCCCCAACGTGAGGCAAGAAGAAAGGTAAAAGCAGGAGGTGTAGATATGCAGAGAGTTTCACATGTCTAAAGATCTGGCTGTCTGTGAGAAAGAAAGAAACACATTCCTTCACCGAAGCCACCCTTAAACACTCATTGACCTTGAGCTACTACATTTGACGCCACATAGCTCTATCGATCATATCCAGCTCCTTCTCATCCGACTAGAATTCCCACTGGCCCTTCCCAGCTCACTATCCCTATCTCCCCATATGCCACTTTCAACATAAAATTGAATTTTCCCCTCTAAGGATAAGGATACAAGAAAAATATATTCCTGAGACAGAAAATTTTCTTTAGCCTGCAAAACCAGTAGAGTTTCAGCTGGCTCCAAGCTAACTTATCATCTCTGGTGCAACCCAATGAAAGCCTGCAGATTGTACTGGGAATGCATTTGTTCTGGTACATTCACCTTGGAAATGTTAGAACATAACACAGAACAAGCAATTTTTAAAAAAAATCTGAATCATATGATTACATCTATGGCCAAGTCATAGCTTGTCAGATATTCATTTATTCTGTCAGAGAGCCATTTTGTTTTTCATTTATCTCCACCTATGTCATGGGATAACAAATTCTGGAATCTGAGTCAGTACAGTACCCAGTAAGAATCAGCTTGTATTTAGCTGCTAAAAAAAATACAAACTACAGGAGCTCTCAAATCTCAGTGGATAGTCCAATAATAAATCCCAAACTTCCCTATTGGTTTTGCAGCCCTATAGCTTGCTCTGTTTTTTCAGTGGGTTATGAAAGTCTCACAGTTTGGGCTTTCCTTTTGTTTTTCAGCTACAGTATGTTTGTTTGTTTTAATTTCAGCACAGTTTGGTATTTTTTCACAGTTCAGAATTTGCGTTGTCACTTTTCCTATTAACCCATGTGTCATTTGTCTATATGTACATTTTTCATTTTGTCTTCCAATTCATCTACTTGTTATTCACCCTCCCTCTTCTTCAATATAAATACACATTCTCACTTCTTCCTTCTCCAGCTATTCCATAAGGCAAAAGATTGCTGACTGTATAGTTTTTCAAGAACTGTCTAGCAGGCAGGAAACTTGTGCAGAAAATGTGACATGGTGAGAGCAGAGCACAGGATACTTATTTCTATTTCTTCTCCCATTTGTACTACTCATCATACAGGTGGAGGAAATGCATGTAAAGATTTTTCTTCTCTTAAGTATTCTTTTCTGGTGAAATTTTGGTTCCTAAGCAGAGAGTTCATATGTGTCAAACATAGAGTTCATATGTGTGAAACATTAGTATTTGCCACATGCAAGCACAGTATCACAAAACTGAGTTGCTGTCTATCATATTTAAAGATCGCCAATACATTTTCCGTCAGTGAAAATCTTTAACTCTGCCATTGACAATTGAAGTCTAGACTAAGCAATTAAACACAGCTTATACATTCTTCCACTTCATTTAATTATTCATAAATTAAGCTGTTTTGGAAACTGAATTTTGAAGGAGTTTGTAACCCTTTATATATACACAGAATTAAGGCCAAGAAGAATTGATAGTAATGTAGTCTGATTGTTGAAGCAAGCAAGAAAGTAAGTTGAGTGATTACTCTGCTTCAAAGATTCAGGTTGAGTTAGATCTTGCCTTTCAGAAAAATATTGATACTGATGTGAACACTTCAGGTTACAGTGATATTATACAATTGATGATTGGTAAATCTCTTTAAACATTAATAAGCCTCAATACTATGGGTTGGCATTTTAGTTTTTCTGCATCTGGACGTTCTTAAATGGCAAGAGAATGATTCCTGTACAGCTTGCATGCTGTAAAGACTAACTTTGTATTGCACAAATTGTCAGGAAAAAAGATTAAAAGGCGAGGGGGCAGGGTGCTGAAATTACCTGAAAATATCTACAAAGGAGGGAAATTTCTTATCAAAGTTTTGGCAAGTTACTATCAAGAACTCAGACGAAGAAAGAAAACAGTTTGGAGATAGTGTGTATGATGGTGATGGACATAATTACCCTGAACTAGGCAAAATTTACCAGATAGAACAATGGTTTAATGACTAGCAAAATCTCACTTACTGTAGATGTCTGTTCTGTCATCAGAAAACCATTAAATCATTCAGGAAGAAAAAAGAAAAAAATTCACTAGTGGAAAGCCATCCTGGAAATAAGTGCAGCTTTGAAATGGCAAGCTTAGTGTTGGTGCATATGAAAGTGTAACTGATAACAAGGTATCCAGATAAATCTCCTTTATTACTATTGTTAGAAAGATCAGACTGTAGCTAATTGTTTCTCCTGTTGCTCATGTCTGACAATTCTTTTAAATTTCACAGTACTACTAGCACTCAAACTAGTTTTAGTCATTGCAAACATATATTGTCTGTGCCTCTCCTTGCATACTCCTCACAGCTGCTTTCCTCAAGCTATTTCACTTGATAAATAGGCCCTCCAAAATCAAACATACATGCATGCTAACATATATTACTAGACAATTTTCATTCTTATTTATAGCCCTTGCAAAAGGGATGAGCTTACTGAGTATGGCAGTCTTTGGCCATTTTATTATCTTTTTTTGTATTTTTGAGTTTCTATTTCTTTTATTAGTTCAATGTACGATACAGGTACTCTTTTCTAATTTAACTTCTCTAATCTGTCTGACGATAATTGTTTTAGTTAATCTGCTTTCTAATAGCTTTAAAATTGTTATGCTGTAGCACTGCTAACTTATACATTACTGTTTAAACCTTCACTATTCAAAAATAATTGATTATTTACACACCAAGATATAATAAGGTTAAATTGCATGTTGTGTAAGCAGTTATACTGCAGTCAGTTGTATATTGGTAAACAAAAGGAATTTTTTTTAGTATTCAACAGATTTCCATTGCACCACAAACCTCTGAAAGATTTATGTAGCTCTGAAGGTCTGCAGTGGAGACAAAGGGAAAGCTCCCGTACTTTCTGCCACAGCAGAGCTTCCCATTTCCACATGCTGCTATGTGAGTGATTTTGCAGCAGTCTTGTGGGTATCTTATTATGGCAGTAATTTTTTTGGTTCAGTCAAACTCCTGGATGTGCTGACTGCAACAATCTGACAGAATCCAGGTAGTTTAAGGTCATAGAGTCATTCAACAGCAATAAAATCTATGCTATAGAGCTGCCTTGATCAGCATCCTCTGTGAGAGAACAAAGCTATAGCTAGTTAGGAAAGTGCCTCCACTTTTGTCCACTTGGAACCTCACATGGCCAGAAGGGCAACAGGGAAGAATAGTGACACACGTGAAATGGGGAGAGCCTAGCACTACACTGTCTCTGAAAAACTCACTGTCAAGTAGACACCTTTGACCCACAGGGTTCCACATGATGTATTGCTCAGGGAGCATGACATCAGAGACCCACAGTTTAGGAGCCATCAATGCCTTCTGCTCAAACAGTTGTAGCAAAAAAGGTGACTTGCTAGATGCAAAGCCTTTACCTCGGTGTAAACATGTTGGTTTCTCACGTGATTTTTTTTTTCTCCTTTCATTTCACATCAGTTCATGGCATTAGTTCCCAACAACTTCTTTTTTTTTTATGTTACACAAGTTTGTAAGGCACAGTCTTTGATCATAAGTTGTCTGTTTTGAATTGTTTCTGTCATCCATTACTCTTTAAATAATTCATGCCTTTCTGCATTTAGCTACATCCTTTCTCCATCACATACAGCATTGCTTTTTCGTGTTTTGTCTGACTTGTAGAAATATAATGCAGGACATTTAAAATAATCTATATTGATTTTTTTTTGTTCAGTGATATATTCTTTCTGCTTTAACAGGCAGCAGCAGCGTTCCTTTTCCTTTTAAAACAGAACTTGCCATTAGCACTGTTACAAGAGACTGAAGGAAATGGAGTTTTCTGTCCCTATTCTTTTCTTCTTCTTGCCCTCAACAGTTATAAGAAAACACTGCAGATGATGTCAGTTCAGTGCCTACATGTTTCCGAATAAGTAAAGAGGAGAAAAAGACATGTTTATCAGCTTCTTTTGTACAAGGCAAAGAAGAAGTTGCAGTTTTTTAGAAAGAATGGGGAATTCTCTGAAAGGTTACCCTTTCGTCAGAGCTGATAATATGATATGGTGCTTTCCACCCTGAAGAGTCACATATAGGTGGTAAAATTGGTCAAATGACAAGACATACATTAAGTGATGTCCACGGATTCAGGATATTTCCATGTAACTCCATGATTTCCTACCTTTGTCCTCCTTGATCCTGTGCAAATCCCCATGCCTCTGATTTGTTAGGACAAACAAACATTGTCCTTGCCAAGCTGTGACAATTGCAGCCCCTTAAGGAGCTTGGCTTTAGGAACAGGAATTCATCAACACCTATGATGTTTCCTAGCTCATCAATAGTGCCTTACGTGTCTGTACACAAGGACCCAACAGCTTAATCCATAACAGAACATACAGGACACAAGGCTTAATCTTCCCATCCGGGAAACTGAGTAATGGAGCATGTCTTAAATATCCCATTTTGGCAGTACCACCAGTACAGCCCTGGGGCAGAAACCTAATGGCAAAATGAATGTTAGAGATCTAAAAGCTGTCTTCTTCCCTTCTTTCCCTTCTAAAAGCTGTCTTCTTTCCCTTGACTCTGTTGCAATCCCACGTCCCCTCATGTATTTAAACTGCCCTTTGAGTATCTTTTCACAACACATCACTTTGCTAAATACTTTCTGCCTGCTGGCTTTGTCTGGTAACAACGTTGTCAATGCATTCCAATTGGTGTCTAAATCAAAAAAAAATCTTATTTTGCTTGAAAACGAGTCACTAAAAAGCAGTATATCTGTGACATCTTGTCTTAGTTTCTAACAGAAGTTACTTTTCTCATAGTGTATAGTATGAAGCTATGTTTTGGCCTCAGAAGAGAAACAAAACTGATAACATCCTGGCAGTGTTGAACAGAGCCTAGGACATATTCAGTTCCGCATTCTTCTGCCAGTGAAACAGTTAGGGGGGCTTAAGGAGCTGGGAACTGGGAGGGGACAGGACCAGGGCAGCTGACCCAAACTGACCAAAGAGCTATTCCATACCATATAGCATCGTGTGATTGGTTTTTTGGGTTTCCTGTTGCTTTTTACGGAAGAGGTTAGCCAAGAGGAAGGGTCACTTCTGGCTGTGAGCCCTTGCTCCGCGTATCCTTTTTGTTTATATATATATGTATATGTATGTATGTACTGGCATTTCCTTTACTTTCTTTACTATCCCAGTAAATAGTGTTTATCTCAACCCACGAGTTTTACTGCATTTTTCTGTACTTCTCTCCCCATCCCATTTGGGGAGGGAGGAGTGTGAGTGAATAACTGTGTGGAACTTAGCTATCTGCTGGGTCAAACCACGACACATCTTTAGGTAAAAATTTTTTGGGAGCTGGAAGTCTTAAAGGTCTCACAAAAAGCAGAAGAGATCCATTTTCCATTCTTTAATGCTTATTTATCATTTATAAAGTGCCATAAGAATTTATTTTTCAAAGTAATTGGAGACATTTTTATGCGCTGTCACCCTTTCAGAATAGAAATATTAGGTCCTCACTCTGTTTTCTAGGCTGAAAGAAACCTTGACATCTTTGGAGAAAATCCAAAGAGAAGTTTCACAGCTCCACAGTTTACTGGCTAACTGGCTCATACTGGGACATACTCATAAATTAACACTACTTCATTAATTAGTTCTACAAATTATGATTCCTTTCAGATAGAATTTGGATAAGATCCCAGACCTGCCAGATGGGTGAAAAGGATTCATTTTCTTTCAAAGCTACAGAGAGAGTGCCGGACTCTCCATTAAGCCTTGTAGGTGAATGGTCCTGCTGGCTGCATGAAGCTTAGTTGGAGTGATCTTAGAAGCTGCATTTAAAAGTCACTGTTGTCAATTCTGATAAATTCTGCAATGTTCAGAGAAGAAATAATTTTTGGTTTGTGCCCTGTGTATGGTAATCAAGACTAATTAATGATTAGCCATTATTTTCCTACGATTAGTGGGAATCTCCCTGACGGTTTCATAACACATACCCCTGAGCAAAAATCATCAGACTGGCAAAAATGTTAGTGCAGCACCCTTGAAAATATGTTTCAGACTGACTGAAAAACCCTGAACTGGTTATATGAACACATTTTGTTCTTAGTAAATTAGAATATTCAAATACAAGAAATTAGCATGAAATAGATCTAGTAGCCTAGACAGGCACTGCCTTTTTCTTACCATTATAGTGTCTTCTACTGGCATTATAGGAGCTGTATATTTGAATTTCCTGCATTCGTGATGAATTTGAAGTCTGTTCTTTGACAGTGAGTGAAATGAAAAGCTCCTCCTCTGGGGAAAAAANNNAAAAAAAAAAACCCCCCCCGTGGGAAAAAAAAAAAAAAAAAAAAAAAAAAAAAGCTCCCAGCAGTGAGTTCACCAAGTGTAAGCTGTCCTGGAGGTCCTGGAGGTCATCTGCTTCAGTGAGATGTCCTATTTCTCCCAGTACAGACATAATCAGAAAAAATATATTACTACAAGTTTAATCCTTTTGTTTGCTTTTTCAAACTATTAAAAATTTCAATTTAGTAGTTTACAATATTACAGAAACATGAAAGTATCTTAAATTCACTCTGTCTGTAAGTGGAGAAGAGTTAAAGCATCTAATCACTGAGTTACCACTTCAGCTGATCATGCACAAAAAATCTCATTTTCGAGCGAATGACCAGACCCATGCTTAAATGCAAAGGCTAGATTCAAAGGACAGGAATTACCTCACATGGTTGCTGTCTAATAGCACAGGAGTATTTCCTTCTATTAGCTACCCAGTGGCACAATATGACTAGTGAAGAGAAACTGGCAATTCCAGAGGAAGATTTTCCTCTCTTAGAATAAGTGGAAACAAACTCTGGAGACATCTCTTTCCTACCACTGAATCTAGACAAATCTGCAATTACTATCCTAGGTAGAACCCCATCTTTTTCCAGGGGGATGAATCCTATTCAGTTTATCCAGATAATGTTGCTGTCCTTAGGATGCTGCATTTGGAGGGAAACAAATATTAAGACTGTCTTTAAGCACACACAGCATGACTATGTGTAGCATTAGAATTATGATGAATACCTGTAAAAACTTCCCTTAACTTCATATATATTTTCCGAATAATACAGCAATGATTTTTGAAGATTTTCAAAAGATTTTAAATGAACAAAATGCTTGAACTGTCCATTCAAAATTATAATATATATATTTCCTTTCCTTCATTGTGCTCATACAACAAGGATTTTATTATCTTAAATGTATTTTCTCTTCATTTTCCAAGACAAAAATATCCATTTAGAAATGAATGTAGTATGCAGCAAAATAGTTTTGACAGGGCCACACAAGAACTGAACTGTTTTCTCTGAAGAAGAAACTTCCAAATTTTAGTTTTCTAAGGGACTTTTACTATATGAATGGTTACACAGTAGATAATTTTGATACTTGTAAGCAAAACAGCAATAGCTGGAAGTGCAATACCTGTGAGTACAACTTATAATTTCCTTTATTCAGCATTACATCGAAGCACTGAATTTGAAAATGAATTAACCCTGAATCAATCAAGCCAATTTAATTCCAAGCAGAGTACTAACCCTTTTACTTTTAGAAAAAAAACTCCAAGAGAGATCAGTTGAATAAAACTACACTATTCTTAGCTGCTCATGTCATTATTTGCAAATAATGTAGAGATTAAAAATATTTATAGAAGTTTAGCAAACAGATTTAACACACTGGAATTCTACATTTCAATATCATTCCAAACACGAAGAATATTAAATGTTTAAAAAAAGAGAAGTAACTAGTAAATCTGAGCTATAACTAAGCCATAAGTAAAAACTGGCAGTGTGTTTTCAAGCAGATATAGCTCCCTGGATGGTGGTGTAAGGCATGAGGGTTGCAAGCCAAGCAACTTCAACCACCTGTGAAATGCAGTAATCTCCCTAGAAGATCATCTGGAATTTGTTATTACTACAATGAAAATCTGTTTTCTCTATTTCTCTCATCTGAGGTACTGTCCAGTGTCTGCAGAACAGAATCAGCCCAGAACCCAAGGCAAAGGCAGAGGAGTAGAGGTCACCACTCCTCTGTCCCTCCTCACATCTCAGTATACTCATCCATTGCTTCCCACTCATACAAGTATTCTTCTTTATTTTATCAACGTAGCATTTAGCAGTATTTATCAATATGGATATTGATTCTTGTTTCACTCTACTGATATTTATACTGATATATACTGATACTGATATAATATTGATACTGATTCTTGTTTCACTAGCTCTACATGTTGTTCCTGTCCTTCCCCTGTCCTACACATCTCACAGATCCATGGCCTGCCAAATTTCTACATCCTAATGAAAGACAGGGCTCATAGGCTGCCCAATAAAGTTGCTTGGATCCAAAAAAGCATCAGCACAGCAATTAAGTCATGCATTTATTGTCTTCCATATAGGCCACATTTCAGCACATAGCCAAAAAACCCACTGCACAGAAGGGAATGTATAAAGAATGCTAATAAGAGCAGCAGCTGTTTTTATTTTTTTCACTGTTTTTATCACTGTAAACAAAGGAAACCTTAGACTGACTTACCCAAACTTCTGTAAATTCAGTATTTGCCAATCTTAATACTATAAAAATTATCTAAACCTTCAGTTCATTTGAAAGAGTTGTTTATAGACATTTATCATTGCTACACTACATTTCTCAAAGAAAATGATTAACACCTACTGAAAAAGCCTATTTTCACATAACTGCTTATGCAGAAAATGTATTAGTTTATTGTTCATATGTTCTGCTTTAACAAATTGGTGCCTGTGGGATTGTACCTGAGGATTACAGCAATTAAGTAGTGGTCACTGGCTTCTTTTTACATACAAATGTCACCAGGCAGAGAAGTCACAACAGGCAGTAGCTGTCAGCTGACTGTCAATGTTGGCAGGTGCTGGGCACTTGATACTCAGGCTGTCACTGATGGAGCACATCAGCATTGCTCATGACTGCTGATGTATTGTGAGGGTGCACCAAAAGAAGATCTACTGCTCTGTTGGACAAGTAAATTATCCAGACACCTCTGTAGAGTAGTAGGAGCTAGGGGGTGCGTCTTTATGTCAGTAGAAGATACCCCCCACCAGGGTAAACAGCAACCTGTTTCTTTCCATCAGCAAAACAGAACTTTCTCCAAGAGTAGAAGATAGTTCAGAAAGAGGCCAGTCAAGGTTGAATAAACAATGTTCTTATGATACCTATCTTGTGTCCACAATGCAGTTTTGACTACAATAATTCATTTCATTGCTGGAGAGAAGCACAAGAACATTTGGCATTTTTCTTCTCTTGTGCTATTGTTATTTCCTGATCCACTGGTAGCGTCCATTATATTTAAGATAGAACTAGCCTCACATCAGCTATATGGATAAAAGTGAGAAAGTTGTTCAAGAGAACAAGAACTCCAAATTATATAGTCGAAGTGAACTAGAGTCACTGATCAAAAGGTATTTAAGTAAAACGTATTATAATCTAAATGGGACATAATGAAGCTCATAACTCTGTAAAAGATCCCAATAAATAAAACAAAAAATAAATTATTTTGCAATAATAACAATAATCGCAATTATAGTAATAAATAGAAAGACAATGGGCAGCTTCTAGGAAACTAAAAAGATTAAGTTTATTTCTCATCAGTATGCAGTCCTGCATCAGTAAGATAGCATGAGATTTCTCTCTGAGCTGCGCTAATTCACTGCAAACAGGAGTTCAGGCTCAGCTAATACGCACACACTTCAAACAGACAGGTCAGTAGCAAGGCCAAATACACCAGACGGTTCCAGACAGGAATTGTCCAAAGTTCATACTATCAAGCTGTAGAACAAACTCCCAGTGGGATACTTCTGAGACCACAACATCACAAAGAAAAAGATTCCTGTTCGTTCTGTCAAACAGGAAGGGGAAGAAGGTAATCTAGTGCCTTTTTCTCTAGATCTACCCTAAGTAAGCTTAATTCAATAAACTTTGAGGGGGAAGAGATGAGAAATATACTGCAGATCAGATCTTCAGCTGGAGAAGAGAGTATCATGCATTTTTTTTTTCCTGAGTGATTCTGCTGATTCACCAAAGCATCTCATCCTCTAAGTTTGAGCAGACTTGATGAAAGCCCTTGAGTCACTTTCTCTGTTAGGCTGACATGTCTATCAGATGTTTTCTTCACTCCCCTTTCCTTTCTGCCTTTCTTTATTCCTCTGCACACCTAAATTTTAGATCTGAAATCCTAACTATGGCTTAAAACCACCTACCAAGGCATTGCTCTGCGCTCAGCTTTCAGACCAGAGCTATGAGGACAGCACTCAGCAGCCACACCGCAGCTGGCTGGGGACGATCTGCTGACCTGGAGGTGCCAGTGAAAAGTCTGTAGATGTCTCTGACTTCTAGATCATGATTCTGGGATGCAAACTCTAGGGAGAAAGAAAATAGATGAATAGAGAAAAGGATGTGAGAAAAGTGTAAACTTCTCTTGTTTCTTGCTCTTTACTGTCTGCTTCAGCAGGTTCTGTTGTTTAAAACCAATTACTAAAGATCTCTCTGTCAGCTGTAATAATAATTTGTGATAACTACTTTTTTGGCTTACAGACACAGATAAGCTGGGGGTGGCTATGGACACTGTATGTCTGGGTCCTGAGCATCAACAGATCCCACTGAGGCTGTGGGAAAGGAAGCTTTATTATTTCGAAAATATCACATTCAGAAAAAGTAACCTATAAAATGTACACAAAGGAAGAGGAAGGGCTTATTCAAACTCCATCACTTCTGTTTACTGAGGAGAGATGCGACACGTTCTTCAACTAAGATAATAGATGTTATTACCAAGAACACAGCTGTGGTTTTAAGCCAGCCTGCAGTCCTGCTAGGACAATCATCTTGAATTAACTGTGCAAACAGATACATGTCTGTACTGAAGATTATTTTAACCATTAAGGGCAAGTGTATAATTGTATCATATAGCACATTATTATCTGAGAAGATGACACAAACATGGGGTTGGAGGTTTCACCTAGACACAGAGGCTCCTGTACAAATAACTTGAAACTTAAATTGGACTGAAAAATTGCATACATTTTAACTCTAAGACACTCCATTGCTTCAATTCTATTGTTTTTTCTTGTGTATGAAATAAAGATAAAAGATGTGTTATTCTGCTTGGGATCATATTTCAGATTTTCAGTTATTTTTATTCATGATCAACTGGGCATTGATAGTTTCATTTTCACAGAAAAGAAATGCAATTCATTAAAAAGAAATCTAACTGCAAGCAAAGATTTCCCATTTCCCTTTTGCAATTTGTTACAGTCACAGGTTAAATATCATAGTGTCCTGCCATCAGTCCCCAGGGAGCAGAACCCAGCACCTCCATCTCTGTTTCTCCTCCTCTGGGAGCTGTAGGGAGCAGTGAGGTCATCTCTCGGAGACCGCTCTAGTCTGGACAACTCGTGTCCTCAGCATCTCTTCACAGATCAACCTTCCACCCTTTTACCAGCTTTGTTGCCCTCCTCTGAATGCATTCAAGTTTTTATATAGTAAAGACTAGAAGTACGTGCAATATTTGAGGTGAGGTTGTACCAACACTAAATGCAGTGGGAGAATCACTTCGTTTGACCAGTTGGCAATGCTGTGCTTAATCTACCCTAAAATGTATTTTGCCATCTTGGCTGCTGGGGCATACTGTTGGCTCACGCTGTCATAATTTTCTTAGACAGTTTTTAATAAAGTTTGTTTGGACACTCAATGGCAGACATGGTTAAACTTTTTTTTCTTTTTGCATATTTCCTTTTATCTGAGTATGTTAACTGTCTTCCTTCTTTAATGAAAACTGTCTCAGTCATCTTCATTTTTAGATTTAGATATCATAGGATCTGCACACTTATTTTCTGAAATATATTTACAATGACAGCAACTGACATTGTTTATACTACTTGCTCATTAAAATGTATAAGGACACACAAGACTTACAAAGTTATTAGCTTATCTGGAGAGTTCAAATAAACATCTAAAAAATATGGATAGTTTTCTGAGCTGCCGCAGTTTCTTGCACCTAGGTGTAATAAATCCCAGATGAATGACCTTTCCTGTCAGACCATTCGCATTGGCTGCAGTAAACCAAAAAGAGAAAGTATCTCAATATTTTCCCATTTCTAAGTGTTGCAAGAAAAAATGTGAATGAAAAACATTTTGAATCCCAATATTGAATGAAATCAATACAAACATGCAAATAAGCAGTGACTTTACATACTTGTACAAGAGACAGTTCAAGTGTTGCACAGAATACTTGTACCTGATTGCAAATTCCACCAGCATGTAATCACAGGTCACTGTAAAAACTATTTTCTGCCCATCATAAATACTTCAGGTTCTTATTCAAACATAGTCATGTAGTTCATGTCTTTCACACCGTGCTTTGAATCAGGAACAAGTGAATAATTCTACCATACAGTATTTGCTCCATTTCACCTCTTTTCAAGTTGTCTGGTAGCTTAGAAAGATAAACTGTTCTTTGGATGATTTGTTATTGCAGTGAATTTTTTTAAAGGCAATAGATTTGAACTTTTTTTAGTTATTTTAAAATGGTAATAAAGCTTCAGTCAAAAAAACCATTGTTTTTATTTCCATTTTGTTCAAAAACAACATATGTTGCATTATTTATTGGCATGTCAAAGATTTTTTTTTAAATGAGACTTGTGCCAATCTATATTCTGGTAAAAAATGTATATTAAAAATGTACTAAATCATGCTTTGTTGATTAAATGAAGACTTTCAGATACAGGATACAGAAGAAAAGTACTTCTAGCAAATGCTAAAAGTAGAACAAAGAGAAAAGAACAATTTTGATATGTTTTACAGGGATAGAAAATATACAGTCAGATTTTCCTTCTGAAATTACTCTCTGAAAACTTTTTTTGATGTAAGAACTGGTATTTAGGTTTAACAGTGTCTTGTAATACTAAGAGAGATTGTGTTTCACAAATGTCAGAGGAAATAGGCACGGACAGTCAGACAATGCAGATGTAGGTAGCTTTAGATAGTTCAAGAGAAGGAATTTATAATAAGGAAACAGAGATAAAAATTATACAGCAAATTTCAGTAAAGCTCAGGTTGACTTAAGGAGCTGCTACATGCCACCCAATTATCCTGTATGCTTGGAATTAATGACTTGATGAAAGTGGTTTTAAAAGAATCTGACAGGAGTAGCAGGAAGAAGTTAGCACTACATGAACCCTGACCTGAAGTGGCTTTATTTTGACATGAAGTATACAAAACAAAAGATGGCATCTGTGAAGGATATCAGGAAATAGGAGTAATGAAAGGAAACTATGAAAGATGGACTTATTGGATCACAACAAAATTATGTGAGGAAAATACTACTCCAGACAATGAGCCATTAAACCATAAGAGATAACCAGACAGAAAGAGATGAAAAAAAAATGCATGAAGTACCTTTTACAAAACCGTATTAAATCAAACGAAGAATTACAAATGACCTGACAAAGGAAGCAGTACAAAAAGAGCCTGAAGTTTTAATTATGACTGCATAAAGTATGTAATTTGCATAAGATATGTTGAGGCGCAGGCAGATGATAGGCAAAGTGTAAATCCAGACAATAAAATATATGTGAGAAGACCAGAAGTAACAAGAGCAAGGAAAGACAGAAATCTGTATCACATTGAAAATACAGAAAGTATTGAACTGCTATAATCAGCAGCAATAAGAATTGGAGATAATATGGGAGATAAAAATCAGAAATGTAAAAACAGTCATTTCTAGTGCACTGGGATCTTATCACAAGGATAATACATCAGTACTATCTAAATTGGAAGTAAGCTTTATTGTAAAAAGATTTTTAGAAATTGAAGTCTGCAATAAAGTGCAAAATTTGTCCGCAGTTCACAGTATGTGTTGAAGACACTCAACTGGTAAATGATATCTTAGTAGTAAGAGTACAGTCCATTTCCATCTGCTCAGTAAATGGCTACATTGTCCCAATGATAGGGTTTTTTGTTGTTGAATAGCAAAGGGCAGGAGTACCTGCATACACACCCATGAACATATAATAGCTTTTATTTTAATAGGAAAAAGCATATTTCTGTGTGTGTACTTTATAAACCAAATCTTTAAAATTTAAAATATATTTTTCAACATTGATAGAAATTGTATGAAGTAGTGCACTGTTGCAAGCATTAACTCTCACTGAATATGACATTTCTTTATGGAGAGGGAAAGGAATAATATGTGCAAGCACTTAAAAAAAGTCTAGGAGATGCTTCTGACGAAAACTGGGCTACTTTTTAAGGCGTGATGCTGCATGAAATGAGAAGTTCTGATTGAGTGCAGGCCCAGTTTTTGGGGGACAAGGAACCAAGCATTAGTGCTAGGTCTTAAGAGTGCTAGAAGTAGTTATTTGAGGAAACGTAATGAGCTACAGGATCTAGTTCTGTGTTCCGTCTGTTAGGGATGGGACCCTTCTAGTTGGGTAAGTCAGAATAACAATGCAATAGTTCAAGGATCACAGACTTCACTATCAAGCCAAGGAAATTTAAACTGTGATGCAGCATCCCTCATCATGCTGTAAAATGAAATCACACATGACATCATAGCTCATGTGGGGCCCTCTGACTCACTCTTCCAGCAGTTACAGCCAGACATAGGTTAAGACCATAATTCTGAAGAGATTACACTTCAGTCCATGATGGCAGAATGAATTTTTCAATTTTTTCATTGCAAAGAACTTAGAAGACATAGGACTGAATCAAGTAGTATCTTTATACTACTTTGTCTAAGTTTCTAACAGAAACTGGGTCAAACCACAGCATACTGGTATTAGTATCTTTATACTAATACAATACAGTAGTTGCATTTCTACACAATCAGTTTTAAGTAGCAAAAAATATATATATCATTCTTTATATTAGCAAATATTGCCACAACTGTAGACACAAATTGGGATCATGTAAGGTAGTCATATGTCCTTTTCATTTCTAATTACCTGTTGTCTATGTACTTTATGCAGATTTTGAAGCGTGTTTAGAGATTGTGCAGAGCACCAATGCAAGATTTTGAAAAAGGTAAAACACTGTTTTTGCTCATCATGATCAAAATATGCCCCTAACAATTGGCTTAACTCTCCAGAGTGGCATGTAAATAAGGAAAAAGCTGAAGCCTGCTTAGTAATGAAATAGAGTTGCTCTAATCTCAGTGGAAGGTAAGTATCTATGTGCCACATTTAGTTTGTGAAATTGTAACCCCTTTTTCCTGAATAAACAGATGCATGAAGATTTGAGAGGTATTCAGACATGCAGTCACAGTTTCTCTGTACTCTCTGCTGCACAGGGCTAGGTATTTAAAGTGAAATAACGTGACTGGTACCTGCTTTATATTCACATCTATTCACCAGTGGCTATCTCAGAGTTACAGTGCCCCAGATGGGAATTCCTATTGATTCTGTGTAGAACTAGTATTAACAGAGACTAAAGCTAACAAAAGTCTCAGGTAATAAAGAGAAGCCAGTGAATGATCTGTTTAGGAGTTTCTTTTATGCTTCAAGCTCTTCCACCTGAGTATTTGTCTCCTAGATATCAGCAGCAGTTGCTGACCACAGATGCTGAAGAACACCTGGGGATTTTTTGTAGCTGGAAACCCTTTAGGAACCTCAAACTTCAGTTAGGAAAGACAATAATGTGGTGTGGAGAACAGATTTTGTCTCATGGATTTGGCAAGATAGTTAGGAATTTCATCATCCTGAATTTAAATACTATTGCTAATACAACATTTGGCAAGATTTCTCTGGAATGTTGTCACATCTCAGAAAGTACGAAAACACGGAAAGATCAAGAACAGGAGAAAAAATAAACTTGAGCTCAGTTACTTTCTTTTCTTTTAACTTCAGCATCTAAAGGTCATTTTTTTTCTCTCCAAGTGAAGAAAATCTTTCCATTTCCAAGATTCTTACAGAGCTTTTTCCCCGTATATCATCAGCTTCAGGCTTAATTTTATTTACAGCCAGAATAAAGATTTCCATTTGGAATACGAACCTCAACAAAACATAGCTTCTAAAATTAAGAACTGTAGTTTAAGCCAGTCACTTCTGTCACCCCTGCAGAGATATATGCGTCTTCAGCGCAGTGATTCATTCAATGTACTGATAGGTGTCTGAGACAGGCAGGACCACTGCTTTCACACTCTTGGGAGATCAAGTGCCTACATATTTAGAAGGCTATCACTGTGCAAGATGAATCCCACTTTTATTCATGGGTGTTAAGTATTCAAGAGCTTTACTAGCCTCTCCACAACAACACTAATAGATATGGCCTTGACTGAGTATATGTATGTATATGTGTATGATCAAGAAGCAATAAAAACCCTATCTTGCTCTGAGAGAACTGAGCCAGAGAGAGTCTACTGTATTTCTTAAAGACGTTTAGGAAATGGCTGCACAGCCAAGACTAGACCTTAGCTCTTGTCAAGTACCTTTCCCACTTAGCAGTCCAGCTGCCATTTGCCTCCAACAGTTGACTGTTATTCAACTTGATGTACTGAATTTTTAGGTGTAGAAACATTCATAACATGGCTTTGAAAATAGTGCATACATCCAGGGACTATAAAGGATTTAGCAAGGTTTTATGGCTTCATCTACCGAGAAATCACCAGTGTGGTGGTTAAAATACAGAGAACTCATTAAGGGAGCTGACAATGATGCTGCTAAAGTTTTACTTCATAGCTAGCAGCTGTGCCACATTAAAGCTAGTCTAGACATCACTGACCAAACTGTCTTTATGCAGCAAAGATACCTAGCCTAAGAGAAAGAGTGTTTACAGAGTACACAATAAAAAGGATTTTGCACTCCTTAATTGGAATAGACAAGAATTCATAGGCGAGGCTTGTACTGACCCTAGCAAGATCAAAGAATTACTGTGATGTGAATGTGCTATTTTCTTATGCAGCACTTCTTAGACTGCAAAGAGTAGCAGTTTTTAAACATAGTAATTGTCGTGACTTTCATGTACCTCTGGGGACAGAGTTAATGCAGAGAGAAAGGAAGTTATACAGAAAGAGGGAAAACAAGAGTGTGTTAACAGGGTTATCTTCTGAAGAATTTTAGAAATATGTCTATTTAATTATGTGTTCCCCAATACATGGTTTCAAAAGAGCTGTAAAAGGTAGCATAACAACAGAAAGAAGAAAAAAAAGCAAAACAGGTGGTATGCAACAAATTAAATACTAAAGTGGGAATAAAATATTCTTCATCAAGTCACTTCCACTAGTCAAAACTTTAGACAGAAATGATGAGGATAACTGCAGTGGTACTAACAACACAGAAATAATGGTTGATGTGATTTGAGTCAGTGCATATTTACCCTTTATCTGCAAGAGAACAGATATTTTAGCAAGTTCCAAAGTATTAAACTGTAGCTTCAAAACACATTCCTCTCTCTAGTAAGCAAGTTTGAAATCTAAATTCGTCTCTCTATGCTGCATTTAAGTCAGCTACTTTTTTCTTAACATCTACAGAATTCACAGGAAGAATATACTCCCGTGTTTTTTATTGAGACATAGATCTCAGAAAGTACATTTTACTTACAATAAGTTGTAAGTGACTGTTTGTAAGAAAATAGGTCCTTTACCATTACGCATATAGGTGTACGTTTTATAATAAAGTATAGAAAATTACAGTATTAAAAGAAAACATGCACAGTTCTCTCTGTGACTGATTTATCAGAAATTAATAGACTTAGTACACTATAATTACTTCCCAGAAAGGTGACAGGCTATAATGTCAGCAACCTAACCTAAACCACATGCTCAGTCACTCACTATAAAATGCTCTAAATTTACAGCCTACTTCTCAAACAAAGCACAATAAAAATACAGATTATTTCAAAGAAAAAAATCTTCCCATGTTCAGAGGAGGGTAAAACTAAATATAATTCACTAAATCACTTATTCTTCAAATTCTGAAACTTTTCTTCAGACAGCATGATAATGTCAATCTGAGAAACTCAACTTCCAGACACAAAGGTTGTGAATGGAAAACAACATGAATTCTGCTTTTTTTCTTATTTCATCCATTAGAACAGCAGAATTGAAAGAGAGACAGAGTATAGTGTAGAATTTTGTGTCTTAGTTGCTCATTTTGTTGTGAAAAACCACACTATATACACATTAATGTAATATGCATTTCACTTTGGGGTTTGGGGGAAAGCATGAAAAGTCCTGAAGGAATCAGTGAAGAATGAAAGATTCCTACAGCACTGTCTTACTTTAAAAGACATAGCCATTGTAATAAGCAGGTCTAAACTGGTGTAATGATGCACAGCTTATATTTTCAAATATTTTCCCTATATAAAATACACCAATTTAGATTTGGATTCCTAGATTCTTCCACCTACTGATTTATAGCTCAACAGCTCAGTTTCACATCTACTGTACTTGTCCCACTGTGTCTACATGAACAAAGCAATGACAGCAGCCTTACTTGGGTAGACACGAATAACAGGAAATTGAAAACTAGAGTAATACTAATGCAATCACAGCAAAAAAAAAATTCTTAATCTCACATCATAATATTGTAGAACTTGAAGTAGAGTTAAAGAAGAACAGACAACAAAACTAAAGGAATACAAGTCAAATGAGCCATTACCCGTGAAGAGGAGATGACCAAAGGAAATCTCTCAAACTGTCAAGCAGAAAGATTAAGAGAATACATAGACAAATTAATTAGGCATGACTGATTTCTGGAAAGAACAATGGAAATGGGAGGCACCATATAACCCTTTGGCAAGGCAGATCGAAAAAAGAATGTGGAAATGGAGTGGTGTGATTAATCAAAGTGAAGTGCAGATCATGGAACAAGAAGTTCAAAGGAGATTGAGAAAATCACCTAAATGGAAAGCACCAGTAAAAGGATAGATTTCCCAGTCATCATCTAAAGGGCTTTACAAACTAACATCGTCAATTCAGAATATATATAAGAAGCTGGCAAAAGTTGCATTTAATTAGATAATTGTAGGATGATTAAACTAATTGAAAAGATGATAAATGTCTACATTAGAACTTGCTCATATGTGCTACAGTGCTCCTAGAGCATGTATATGACACAAATAAAATTTGGATGGACCATTCGATGGAAAGGAACTGGTTGCAAGATCATACCTAGAGGTGAGTGGTCAGTGTATCAACATCTGGATGAAGATCAGTGATCAAATGATGTCCTTCATCTGTACTGGGACCAATGCCCTTTAAAATCTTCATCAATGACATCAACAGTGGGATCAAATGCACCCTCAGCAAATTTGTGGATGACACCAAGCTGTGTGGTATGGCTGACATGCCAGAGGGACAGGATGCCATCCAGAGAGACCTAGACAGGCTCAAGCATTGAGCCCAGGAGAACCTCACGAGATTCAACAAATCCAAATGTAAGGTCTTGCAGCTGAGTCACAGCAACCCTCACTGTCAATATGATCTGGGAGAAAAAAGCATAGATCACAGACTTGTCAAAAAGGACGTGGGGGTACTGGTGGATGGCAAGCTGGACATGAGCCAGCAATGTGCCCTCACAGCCTAGAAAGACAGCTGTATCCTGGGCTGCATCAAAAGCAGAGTAGCCAGCAAGGTGAGGGAGGTGATCCTGTCCCTCTGCTCTGTGCTGGGGAAACCTCACCTGGAGTACTGCATCCAGATGTGGAGTCCTCAGCACAGGACAGACACGGAGCTGTTGGAGCACATCCAGAGGAGGGTCACAAAAGTGTTCCAAGGGATGGAACACCTCCTCTATGAGGAAAGGCTGAGAGCTGGGCTTGCTCAGCCTGGAGAAGACTCCAGGGAGACCTGATAGCGTCACTTCAGTATCTAAAGGGGGGCTATAAGAAAGAAGGAGACAGAATCTTTAGCAGAGTCTGTTGTGATAGGACAAGGGGAAATGGTTCCTAACTAAAAGAGGGGAGATACAGATTGGATACAGGAAAAAGATTTTTATGATAAGAGTGGTGAAGCACTGGAACAGGTTGCCCAGAGATGTGGCCGATGCCCCATCCCTGGAGACATTTGAGGTCAGGCTGAACCAGGCTCTGAGCAACCTGATCTAGCTGTAGATGTCCCTGTTAATTGCAGGGGAGTTGGACTAGATGACCTTTAAAGGTTCCTTCCAACTCAAACAATTCTACAATTTCTATGATTCTAAAATATCACCTGTCCCTTTGAAATGGACCTGCAATAGTCTCAGAGCAAAAAGTCTGTCTTGGCAGCTAAAGGAAGGTAAAGCTATGCTACCTGTTGCATAAACTTGATAATTTCTGGTCAATGAGTTCTTGTATGAGACAAACAGAGCCTGAGGAAAGAAGGCAAGCCTGCCAGCAGTGCAGAATCGCCCTTTCCAGGAAAAAAAAATAAAATATGTTTCAGTACCTCATCACAGGGGATTCCTCCAAATATCTTGAAGCAGTCTTTAAACAAAATTTATCTGAGACCAGAAAAATAGAAATAGGGTGATTAATCAGTTTGAATAGGAGAAAGCTGGGGGAAAAGACATTTTTTGTATGACACTAGTCAAAGCTGAGCTCATAATTCATCCATGTTACAGTCACCCATTGCTGTTCTATTACTTCATTCCTCAATTTCTCCTTCTGCCTCAGTTTTCTCCTTTTCTGTGTATGTCAGTTCTTTCCTTTTCTGCTGCAAAAACTCATGTGGTTCAGTAAGAGAGTTTCTCTGGTTTAATAAATACCTGTAAATTCAGATATTTGGGTTGGATAATTTTCTGATATGACAATACCCTTTTTTTTTTTACGAAGCTCTGATAGCACTGCCAACCAAATGCAGATTCAGCAGGATCAAAATATTTGTTCAAATGTAGAGAGCAAATACAAATTTTCTAAATCTCATGTACTGTTTTAGCTTCATAATGTCCTTCAGTTCTTCTCCTACAAGTGCTTTTTCACTTTGTTCCCCTCACACCATCAAAAACATCTGGGATGTTCCTGTTACTTATGGTCAGGACACGCAATGTAGATATGTCCAAAAGTTTGTGGTTTTGAACTTGAAAATTTTTGCCAAACATTGCTTGGAATCACTATGCTAGAATCAAATTGAATAGAATTGTGGTATCATGTTAAAAAAAAGGCAATATATAATGATTCATTGTAATACTGAAGATACAAGGAAAAAATATGTAGTTGCTCACGTTGTCTTGAGAAAATCATCAATCTTTCGTTTGTAGCTGAGTAAACTGCAGATGATAGGTATTCTAGGCTCTGTAGAGGGCAAGTGTTATGAGGATGTAAGTGTTAAGTATCTTTTTTTATTATTGCTTCCAATTCACACAATGAATTTGGCAACAAGTGAGGCTGCATTGATGCTCAGTTCCTACATAAAAAGTTCTGGCTGACTGACTATCTGAGAAATTGTTCTTTTTCATATAATCTAGTGGCAGGAGAGGAAACAGACCAGTGTAGCAGTTCAACCAGCTCTAGATAATAGAAATTCATTCAGACAATCAGGTGGTCTTCAGCTAGATGAATGTACACAACACCTGGACTGATAATATTCTAACCGTGTGCTCCTCACTACTTATGAATCTGCAGAACTGATGCAAATAAATATAAGTCTTCAAAATATAGCTGCTGTTTTTCTGAGTAGAAAAGGAATAGCAAAAAGCAAGGAGAGGATCATGGAAAGAACTTGCCTTTTTTTGTTGTTTATACAGATTAGCAGTACGCACAACTCAAATATCTCTCCACTTCTTCTCTGCTCTGGAGTTGAGTATCCTTGAAGTAGAGCAGCTTTGCTGCTTACACCTGCATTTTGATAACTTCATCCCTGCACAGCAATGAAGACACTGTCATGCATAGATTTTCACATAGCAGATGAAGTATGTATGTGGGCTGCCGCAAAAACTGTCTCTCCTTTTTTATTACTTTGGCCCACAACATCAGAGGTGGATGTTGGTGGGATGGCAGTAGAGGCTGAACCTTCCTGCCAACATTCCATTCCATGTTGTTGCTGTGTGACAGATGGCAGCAGAGGGGCAATCTGACAAAATGGCATCTGACATGGAAGTGTGTGTGAATCAAAAATGTGTAATTGAACATGTAATTGAAATAAAGTTTCTACGGAAATAAAGAGGAGGCACTACTTTCAGAGCAACCTGTGTATATCATGAGCTTAGAAAATATGTTAAACGAGGAGAGCTTCATCTCCTCTTTGCTTAAAACTGCTCACTGCTTGAGTAGTCTTTGTAGAACTCTTAGCAAAGATCTTCTAAGCAGCTACAGATTTACACTACTCGTTCCCCATGAATTAGGCAACAAGAACACTAATTCATATTTGAAGAGAGTTTAGACATCCACCCTCTGCATCTTTCCCAAAAGGGCTACAAACTTCATGTATATCTCTGCAGAGACCTGTTTTATGCAAAGGTGTCTGATCCAGTCAGCATCCAACTGCCACTAGCATTTTACCAGCTGTGCTTGTGGTGTATTCAAAAGAGGAAGCACTCTAGATTGCTCGTCTGAGCATATGGATTTCCATGCACTAAGTCCTCCCAGACTCATGTGTACAAGCCCTCACAAGGAAGCCTGTTTCCACTGAGGCATGGACTACGACATAATTCCCATAATATCAGAGCCTGTTAATTTAGATCTGTGCCTAGGGAAACACCAGAGCAAGCTGTGGCCCTCCTGCCCTGCTCACGCAGAGCAACAGCACAAACTGTGGCAATTCTGTCACCTCATGGCCAAGGGATGACAGAGGTCTTGTCCTCATTTCCTTTCCTGTTTGTATAGAATGATACCACCTTCTTCTCCGTCTCCTTTTAGCTATCCTTACATTCCCCACCATCTGTAAATGCCAACTAGCAGCATAATAATCAGGTTCCCATTAATTAAAGAGCAACAATCAGACCCATTACTGCAGGAAAAGAAGAAGATATGCTGAGTCAGAACTGGGTCTTCAGACAGAGAAGAGCATCAACTACAGCATCTTCCCAGATGAGATAAGGAAGGTTTTTTCCTGCTCACAGGATGCATGCACTGTGGCTAGAAAATGAGTCAGAGGCTCCCTGTCAGCCCTGCACAAGGGAGAACATGAAGTTATCAGTGCACTCACACAGTCAGATCTCAACATGTCCAAAACAAGGTTATTTCTATGCTGCTTCAGTTTATCATCTTCTGTGGCCTCTTCAGATTTAAAATTTGATAATGGGAACATTTTCTATTCTTTATTTAAGGATAACAACACTTACTGAAACATGCAAAAATTCAAGTTAATTTCTTAAGCTTTTGTCTTAAAAGATAGGCTACTCTTAGTGCTCTGAAAGCAGCCCTCTGATTTTCAAGACTTCTGGGAATACTGAAAACAAAGACTTTTTTCCAAACTTAAGTGTATTGTACCTTTCAAAGTTACTACAGAATTACACCAGTACAAGTGAAAGCCAAATTTGGGTTTCAATTTGTCATTACTTACGGAGTTTACGGATGACCTGGCTAATGTGATCCTTAAATGTTGCCATACATTGACAAATATCCAGAATATTTTGCAGCTAGAACCGTGCCGCAATCAAAATCAAACCATTACCACTTCTGATAGCAGCCAATGCGTCTTGTAGTAAATGTTAAATTTGTTATGCCAGAAGTCATAACAAATATGACACAATGAGTACTTGCTCCTGGATAACCAAACTTTTTTACTTAAAAGTTAATTTTACAATTTAATACATCTTCTTTGCAAAATGACAGTTTTTCATTAAATTTGCCAATATTTTCTATCACAAGATCCTTTCCTAAACTTTACCAGTTCTGTATTCAAAAGAAGCATGAATAATCATTGGAGCCCTAGCTGATTGTGCATACATATGGAGTAGCACAAGACTCCCTCTGTCTTGTCCTAGCCCTTCCCTTCTGCTTCTTTTGTGCACTCCCACTGCTTCCCTGTCCTGGACCTGACTCTCATCAAGGACTGACTGGTCACAGGTCCAGGGACAGCATAGACACTGGGATTTCACCTCTAGGTGCCAATATGAGATAAATTTTTCTATTAAAGGAAACTGAAGCATCAGTCACTCTTCTGAGAGAACAGATTGGATCTGAACTGTAAAAATGGACTTAACCTTCCCTGGGTGAATATGTTAACCACAAGACTATTATTTCAAGACATAGGTGGAGGCATGAGAACAACCACAATTGCACAGAAGTGAGAACAGCTCATGAGGCCAGGCCTTGTAATGAAGACTCAGGTACCTATGAATATCAGAGGAAAGCTTGGCACATCTCTTCCCAAGACAGTGGAGTGTAGGACATGTATCTAACTAGAGCTTCCTATTGTGGCTATAGATGTGGCTTCCTGCTGAAGAAAGTCCTACTTAGACTTTACGGGGAGTCACTCCTGTAGAACCTACTGGTGCAAGCACTTACTAAATCATACTAAAATTATTGTGTAATTAGTAACAAGGAAGAGAGCAATAAAGAATGGAATATTGTTCAGGTATTAGATATGTCAAAGTCAACAGGGCTTGACAAAATGTCCCCCAGAGTACTTACAACAGTAGCCAGAGCAGCCTCAAATCTATCAGCATGTATTTCTAAGAATACTTAGAAGACAGTGAGATCCTAAAGGACTGGAAAACGGTAAAAAGAAAATCATTCTGAAAGAGGAAAAGGTGTAGGCAAGGAATTAGAGACTATTCAAACTAACTTCAGTATCCCAAGGAACAGTGGAATAAATTATCAAACAATCTCTCAGTTCATTAGCATTAAAAAGGTAATAAGTACCACTTAATATGTATTTGTCAAAAACAAATTGTGCTCACGCAATACAATTTCATTCTTTGACAAAATAATTGGCTAAGTAGATGAGTGGGAAGCATGAAATGTGACATGGTACAGTTTTTGACAGAGACCAGCATGACTTTTTCATAATAAAACTAGAGAAACTTATTCTAGATAAAACTGCTGTACAGAAGGTTGAAAAAGGAATAGTTCAAATTCTTTTTCTACTGAAAGGAGATTGAATGGATGCTCACATGTCCTAAGTTTTAAATTCTTCATTATTTTCATTAAAGTGAAAAATGAAACAGATAATACATTGGCAAAAATTAACAGATGACACCAAGTGGAAAGCTCTCTAAACAAAAGACTAAGGTTAAAATGATCTTAACAACTCTGAGAAATGGTCTGAAAAAGGGTTTATATATGAGCTATATCAAGTGAGAAGGGAAAAGAATGAATGCATAAAAGCAAACTATGGAGTAAAAAGTTAACTACTTTAGGAGAGGATGAAAAGTATATGGTAAATCACAGTTCTTCACAAAAAGTAAATCCTCTAACATATACTAAAAGTACTTTTATAGCAATCATTTTACTCTATCCGGGACTTTATTCTGGGCAAGGTCTCTTTTTGAACTCTGCACATGAACAAAAACCTAGACAACACAGAAAATTCATAGGAAAATATTTCAGGCAATCT
This sequence comes from Penelope pileata, assembly GCA_013396635.1. Taxonomy (NCBI): domain Eukaryota; kingdom Metazoa; phylum Chordata; class Aves; order Galliformes; family Cracidae; genus Penelope; species Penelope pileata. The sequence goes on along the minus strand of WBMW01005235.1, from coordinate 26,758 downwards.
AGAAAAATTGAAATAATGGGAAGGAGGAAGGAGAGAGGGGGAGGGAAAGAAAACAACAGCAGTTTTCTTGTAGGCAAAGAAAAAAAGAACACCAAAATCCTGTTAAAAGAAAAAAAAAAAAAAAAGAGGAAAACAGGTAATGAGATCATTTGGAGAGAGTAAGAAGAAAAGTGTGAAGCAGTTAGATGGTGGGAGCGTACCTTTCTTCAGAGCATGCCATTCAGAGGGCCACCTAGGGCAGGTTGCAGGTTTTGAAGATCTCCAAGGAGGAAGACTTCACAACTTCTCCGGGCAACCTATTCCAGTACTCTCCCACCTGCACAGTGCTTCCCAACGTTCTTAATAGAACCTCCTGTATTCCATTTTGTGCCCATTGCTCTTGGCCTGGCACTGAGCACTACTGAGAAGAGCCTGACTCCGTCTCCTTTGCAGTCTCCTTTCATGTTGATAATATCCCCACTGAGCCTCCTCTTATCCAGGGAGAACGTAGAATCATAGAATATCCTGAGCTGAAAGAGACCCACAAGAATCCAACAGTCCAACTTCTGGCTCCACACAGGATCACCCAAAATTCAAACCATGTATCTGAGAATATTGTCCAAATGCTTCTTGAACTCTGATTTGAGAAGCATGGTGCCATGAACACTGCCCTGGGAACCTGTTCCAGTGCCTGACCGCTCTCCCAGGGAAGAACCTTCTCTTAATGTCCAATCTGAACCTTCCCTGACACAGCTTCATGCCATTCCCTTGGGTCCTATCACTGCCACTAGAGATGGGATCAACACCTGCCTATCCACTCCCATCATGACACTTCCTGAGTTGACTTGCTGAATGCATTATATGCTCCTTTCTGAACTGGAGCTATCATGATAAAAAAGCAGAAAACAGAACATTTGTCACAGAAATATCTAAAAATGAAGACACTTCCCAAAATTTTTTTAGACACTGTAATATAACACCCTTTTCCATTTAGGAAACAGATCTTTTCGGAAAAGAAAATATTATTGGCTGTAGTGCACTTCTACTAGTAAGACAGTCCAGTTCCCTCTTTATAGACTTTCTCCTGCTTCTCTCGGGGAAGTTTGCATTTATTTAAAGGATGTTCACTAGTCTTCTTTTTAAAATACTCCTTCTATCATAAAGTATAGACAACAGTAGTGTACATGGAGTGCTACAAACCTTTCTGGTATCCTTTCTTGCAGGAAATTGAAAGAAAATTCAAAGAGCTCTTCATCTTTATATTTATATAAATCTACATAATACATTTTTTTTATTCCTGTTGCTGAAGGCTTGTGGAACAGGTATGAAATCAAATGGTTAGCGCTATCTCATTAGATCTTTGTCTTACATAATGATTGCAAGCGACAACTTTGACTAATGAATTTAAAACTATGACCTTGGGAAAAGAAACAACCTTCCCAGGCTTTTAGATGTTTCTTATGTAAGGCTGCAAAACTTTTTTTAGTAGAAATTGTCTTTAACATACAATATTGCAGCAATTTGTGGATACAAATTGCACCAGCAAGCATACATCTACAAAGCAAAATATCTCAGAAAAGAGAAAGAAGCAGGCTCAAGGAAAGAATGAAGTCCAATACAAACTTCATGATGCAAAAAAAAATATACTGAGTCATCAGTGGAAGAACATATAAAAATTATGTTTGCTTGTCTTTTTCCATGTCCTGAAATCTTCTGCTTTGAATTTGGAGCTGAGAGTTAAAGTACTCTTGTAGAGCCAAGAACTGAGAAGCAGCCCAACTCTATATACAGGATTTTGCTGACATCCTGTAATTTCACAAACACTTAAAATAAAAATTCTGTCTGTCTCTTACAAGAGAAAAAGTGTCTGCAGAAACTCATCATCAAAATACTGTCTGTAGTATTCAAGCTGTCATGGCAATCAAGCTGTCTGTTGCTAAATCAAAGTCTATAGGATATAACATCAAAAAGAATTCTGGGAATTTTGACTATTTCTTAGACAATGGAGAGCTTTGTCATTTCACCCTGCTAAGAATCCAAAAAAAAAAAAAATTACTAAAGAAGACCTTGCAGACCAGACTCGGGTAGCATAGACATTCAGATAAGTTTTATTCAGCATTTGTAATGATGGAACTCTCATTTGTAGCATACCATCATGTCAGCCTTTTCATTCCAGTGTTTAGAGCAATGTGGTGTGCTGAAAGTGATACATTTTAGAAGCAACTTTTCAAGTATGATCAAATACAACAGAGTCAAATGTGGCACATAATATGTATTATCATTTTATCATAACACTAACTTTAAGTTCCAGGTGACTTGAGCAGCAACATGAATTGCATGTTCAACCTTTTTTTTTAAATAGACTTATCAGACGATAACTATAACTTTAGTCAAAATTCACTGCACAACTGATTTACAGTGCTAGATATATTTTAGATCCTTTTAAAGACCTAGTACTTTGCCATGTACTCTTTTTGTCAATGAAAAATACTTGTGTTTTAGTTAGACACCATTTCTATTGCTACAAGATCAAAGACATTAAACTTTACCAGCAACTTGCTGGGTAAACTTTGCACCTGGAACATTATCTGTGGCTTTAGTACAGTCATATTTTCATGCTTCATTTGATCGTGCGTTTATGTTCAGTTCTGCTTGAAGATTTAATGCATCATCATCTGGCATCTATATGCAAATATAGACCGGAAGCACTTTCAAAAACATTCACGTGAAAACAGAAAAGCTTATTGTGCACATGTGCTAAGAAAGGGGTATACACAGAGTTCCTGAACCTACAAGCCTTAGGAGCTGATCTTGGGATTTCCCCCCGATTTTCCCACCAAAGTTCATTAGGCAGCCTGGAAACCCACAGACCCATCTACTTCTGCCCTCTTTTCTCCAAGTGCCAAACTTTCCTGACAAAACAGTGTTTCCCACAAGATGTTACGGACTTTGTGATAAATGATTTTTAACATACATTTGGAAAAAAAAATAATTTGAAAATTCTAGTGAAATACAATGGCTGTTCAGTTGTGAACATGATCGGGCTAATTTGTACTAGTCTTATTCTTCTACGCTTCATCCTTCCTCTGTCCTTTCCTCCTTCCTGACATCCTTTCTTCTGTCATCTTAATCTCCTCTTGCACTGCATACAAAATTAGGCAAAGGCATGGCATTTTTTTAACATGCACTAACATTTTATCATAATGATTTATAGGTCTAATAAAATTTCTTGACCAGCTGTAACAACTTTAATACATGTGGATGACAGGAATGCATGTACTTACCTGTGACTTACCTCACTTTGAGCTCCACAAATCAGACACAAAATAATTTAAATGAGACAATAAAATCAAGGTATTCAGAAAAGTTTTCTGTTGGTATCACTATGATCTTCTTGTTTGCAGTTTACCAGGAACAGTAGGAAGATTTTATTATTGCAATTATGCGGAAACACTCTGTAGGATTTTACTATCTCTGTCACTCACATCTCACTTGTTAGAGTCGGAAGACTGGTGCCTGCAAGGTTTGTGTCTCCTAGCATAGTCCACACTAGTCCTGTCCATGGACAGATGGCTGCATGAATGCAGTGTGTTATACCTTGAAGACTGTTAATTCTTTCTCTATTAGGATAAAAAAATATTGCAGTATTTTGAAATTCTCTTCTTCATCCCTCCCAACTGTCTGTTCCCAGCATTTTCCTTCCATATTCTTTCAGAAAAACGCTCCAGTCCTCTTTTTTTTTTTAATGTCACTCTGAACCTAAACAAACTAAGAACTTTATTCCTGTGGATTTTTATCCCTCAATGAAAAGCATTTTTTTTTTTGACACTTATAACTGGCATCTGTTTGTCCTCTTCCAGAGTACAGTCAAAATTCCTGCCTAAATGCAGGAAATCCAATGAGCTCCCCTGCTTGTACATGAAGGGTAAGCCTATGCTGCATAATGTTGTGTCAGGGAGAGATACCAAAGCAAACTTGTAATAGATTAGCATGAGTATTGAAAACAGCATTGCCTGCATATCGCCTATTGTATTATTTATAGCTGCCACTGTCGTACTTCTTTCAGGACTCAAGCCAGTAAGTATCTCAGAGCTCCTATCTGTACATGCAACTGTGATGAATTAACATGCCCAGCTCAGCTGCATCAATGGAGTCTAAAACTAATCCCACAGAGCCAATTATATGCAAAAACAAAGTTGCTCTGCATCGTCCATTTTCACTGATTAATACACCAGTCACGGAACCCCCAGCACTTTCTACTGTCTGTACTGCCCTGGTAGTTGTGGAATGGGCAAACTGTTCAGCATCCTGGTTAGTGGATCAACAGACCCCTATTAACTGTCCTCAGATCACTATAGAAGCAGTTTGGATTAACTGTAGTATTCCAAGGTTCATCAAGCACAGACACAGTCATCTCTATCACTTTATCTGAATACCTGGGCTATCTCATCCTTTGAGAAAGTGTTGTCCGTCCTGCTGGTTGTGATTTCCAGGCTGGAGTATTTTATTGCAGTTTTGCTGAGGAAGTCTGTGGGAATATCAAGGGCTTTCTACACCAAGGCATTGTGAATTCACACACACACACAAACACACACACACACACACACAGAGGCAGTACTCCATTGTAGCCTTTTCCTTTTTCACAGAATCATAGAATGGCTTAGGTTGGAAGGGACCTTAAAGATCATCTAGCTCCAATCTCCCTGCCATGGAGATAGATCCACTAGATCAGACTGCCCAGAGCCCCACCCAACCAGACCTTGAACACCTCCAGAGATGGGACATTCACAGCTCTGGGTAGCCTGTTCCAGTGCTTCACCACCCTCAGAATAAATAATTTCTTCCTAACATCTAATCTAAATCTCCTCTCTTTGTTTAAAGCCATTCCCCCTTGTCCTATCACTATCTTCCCACACAAAAAGTCAGTCCCCCTACCACCTGTAAGCCCCCTTTCAAGTATTGGAAGGCTGCAACGAGGTCTCCCTGGAGCCTTCTCTTCTCCAAGATGAACTAGCCCAAATTCCTCAACCTTTTTTTACAGGGGAGGTGCCCAGCCCTCTGATCATATTTGTGGCCCTCCTCTGGACCCCCTCCAATAGCTCTATATCCTTCTTGTGCTGGGAGCCCCAGGTCTGGACGCAGTACTCCAGATGGAGCCTCACAAGCACAGAGTAGAGAGGGACAATCACCTCCCTCACTTTGTCTAGCATTTCAGACAGGAAGACTCTATGCTTAACAGTGGCAGGCTGCTTTATTAGCACAAAGCCTCTACAGAATTAATTCTCTAAATTTCCTGGCAAGGTAGTCTCAATGACCTTGAAATCACTAACAACCAACTCAAATGAGACTTGCCCCTGAACTGTAGAAAATCTACTCAATCCCTAGGTAGATTTATTCACATGTAAAAAGCATCCCAAGATCTTGGGACTGTTGTAGTTTGATGTTGTCAATATACTATGTAGATAGATTCTGTAGTCCTCATTATGCTCACCCAGCAAACAGCATCCACTGCTTACCTTCCTGGTTCATGGCATATTATAAACACAGATGTGCTCAACATCTTGTTTTCTCTAGTATCTTTTGGGCAGCACCTTATCTTGGGCAGCCCCTGCAGCTGTGGTCAGAATGATACAGTGTATGTGCATATTTAGTAGAAAACATATATTTCTAGTGTGGTGTGTGCATACCCAGTAGAAAATGTATCTTTCTAGCGAGGCCATAGCTAACTGTTATAGCAACAGAAGGTTACTGAAGACAAGTTGTTGTTACCGAAGTTGAAGTTGTTGAAGTTCTGCGAACAAGTGCTGACCTTGCCAATTTTATACACAAAGGAACAAAGACTGGTTTGCGGTAACCAGAGGGAGTCAGCACATAGTAACCACGACGACGAAAGAAAATTACACAGTGATGAAGATGATCATAGTGAGGAAGATCATCCAAAAGACCACCAACAGAGCCCCAGAGCTGCCCCACACAACTTCAATGCATGCACAGGAGGACATTAGCATCTATTCATTAATTCCTGTGATAGTCTTGCATATGTATAGAATTCTAGGAAATTTAGTGTTTATGCATACTTTTGTGTGTATATAAGGGATTGTGTTCTGTAGGGTAAGTTGACTATCTGGCGGTACAGTGACACCTGGTACTCCAGATGTCAAAATAAATAATGTCTGCTTTCTAATCACCAAACTGGTGTTGGAAAGTTCATTTCCCAATTTTGATGACAAGAACGTGCTGTGAATACCCACTAGATCCAGACGACAGGCCAAAAGGGTTTCTAGGACTGCCAGACCTTATATATTTGGGTGTCTTCTTGTCCTAACTTCAGCCTCATCTATCTAAAAAGTACATTTCTTGTAAGATGAAACTTTTCCTGTGATTTTGAAAGTGAAAAACTTGTTTCTGTAATTGCACTAATTTATTTTAGGATGACAAACAACTATTCCATCTTTCTAGGATAGGAGCAAGCAGGTATTAATTTAGTCAGAAGCTCAACCTGCAAGTATACATCTTTCAAATCTCACTTGTCAAGATCCAATTGTTTGATTCATTCTGCTCATTTCCCCAACCAAGGACCTGGCTCTCACTCACACACCATCACAGAGTGCATCCAAAGCAGAGGATCTATGTCCTTTCCAGCCATGTTTCTAGATCATCTAGCATGCGCTAGGGCCCTCTCAAAAACATGATTGCTGTAAGCATTAGCCAGTTCCGATCCTATGTTTTGTGAGGTTTTTTTCTAGGCACAGATTCTTGCTGTCATGTAACTACAGCTATTTTGAACATTATATTTTATTTCTATGAAGTCATACAGCTAATGCATTTCATACAATTCTACATACTGACACAGTTAATAATAATTTTAATATTTTTTTTTTAAAGATTGACTTTCAGATTGTCTCAGTGAAACAAGATTTATTTCTAGTAAAAACTCGAGCATAATATCAGCCATAACCTTACCAGGACAGTGTTAAGCAATACTTGTGTCTTCCTTGATATTATTTCCTTCATTCACACATTTGTTTTGATGAGTAATTTTTCATTGTTCCTGCAGAATTTTCTGGAAGAGGAAGAACAATAGATGATTATTGCTTATTTCAAATACACTTGCTAAAGTACATGACAAAGTTGTTGAAAAGACAAACAGAAAAGTAGAATATTTTTATTACAAGAACTTCAGTTAAAACATTACATTTCTTGCTCTACCAGCACTTTCACTGTAAACGACTGTCAAGGATTTATTATTCAGTTGCCACATTTCCTTCTGCACTGAAACATCATTTTAGGAGGATGGCTATTTGATTTATATGAATATTTAAACAAAACCACACAGTTCATATGATATTGTCAGTCAGCTCACTGTGAAAGCCATTGTAAAATAACTACAATATTAAATATGGATGTACTTAAAATCTACTGAACAGTTTGATGATACATGTTTTAGTTATTTATACACAGATAGAGGAACTCCATTATTTTATGTCACTTTGAAGAGTAAGTTTCCCTAAATAAAGGCTTGAATAAAAATAGATTTCTTTCTGAGATTTCAACCTGGTATTTTTCATAACCATATTAGTGGGACTGGGAAAAATACAGACTGGAAGAGTTAACAGCCAGGTTAAGCACTGTGGTTTGGCAACTGCTACAGCAGGTGCTTAACTGAGCCATGCGTGGTGCCTCACCCACAGCAGCTCATCGCTCCTGCCAGGCTGTATCAGCAGCGTCCACGTTACAGCCCATTCACAGCACAACTAAAGACAGGGAACAGTTTTCAATACAATTGCTAGCAACTTGCTTGTAAGTTCATGCAGTGTATTTCTGGCCCATTGCCCTCCTCCTGAGGCAATTTTACACTTTCTGGACTGCGGTTTTCTGAAATTCCTGCCTTATTTTGTGACAGTTGCACTAGCAAGGATCATTGCAATTGTCTAATTGCAAAACTACATTTGTACTCATTACCCTTTGCTATTTCAGTTGGGAAATAATCTTGAATTTGCTTAAGATTTGCACATTCATTCAGAAAATAGCTAATTTTTTCATTATTGGAAGTCAATCATTTTCAGACTAGTTGTTTAAAGAATTGCATTCACCTTGTGCTGGAGGGTACCCTCAGGCTGTCTTTCTAGCGTTGCTTTGAACTTTCTTATATTGTCATAATTTATCAAATGAATATAGAAATACTGTACTTTAAAAGCATTATGCTTTATAGAAATAAATTTCTGAGAACCTAGAGTGTATGAGGAATTGTACATTTTAAATTTCCCATTTATAGTCTCTGCATAAAACCTCTTTCCCTATTCATAGTCTTCATTTGGATACTAAATCCATGGTTTTAGTAAAAATTTTTAGAAAAGTTTAATACAGGATGTATCCACATTGACATATGCTCTGGAAAAACACTTGTCTGATCATAGGCAGCTGAACACAGGACTTCTCACAGGACTTAGTCGAGAAGCTGAAGACAGCATTGCCACATCAGCCCTCCCCAGATGAACAGCCAAACCTCAGCCCAGGCACTGCGCTTAGCTCAAATGCAGGTCCTATGAACATGGCTGCATGTAGACACCCCACAGCCACGCCCTTCACACAGCAGCACTTCACCCCACTCCTAGTCCAGAGTATGTACACAAACACTATGCAGTACAAATACCATGGTAAATACAAGAATGTAGATGGTGACATTATTTTTGCCATACTTTAAAGCTTCTGTTTATTGCCTCCTCGTTGTATCTGTCTGATTTCTTACAGAAGCTCACAGGGAGAATTTGAGCAGGTCATTTTGCCTGCCCTTCTGCAGAGACAATAGGCTCCAGGCTGAACCTTTCAAAATAATGCAGCAATTTCTGCTTTAGACATTTTTCCATGGAATCAGACTGAAGTGCTTTTAGAGAGAATAATTATTTGCATTATTTTTATTATTCTTATTCATTCCATGTTCCCTCTCCTGATCCAGAAACAACATGATAGGTCAAATTTCTTATTCATCTCCTATGGTTTCAAAACCAAAAAAAACCTCTCTCTGAACCATCCAAAAAGCTTTAATCCTTAAGCTAACAGCATAATTATAAATCCATACCCTACAGAAATGTTCCCTACTGGCTACCACAGTCAATAGTAAATAATTCACAGGGAGAGGCTCTAATGGCAAACAGTCCACTTAAAAAGCTCTTCACAGCAGACAGCAGGATAACAGTGTAATTCAAGCCCAGAAGTGAGGAATGTCTGGTTCTGGTGCGATTTCCTCACTGACAAAGTGTAAACAGAATTCCGTGGGTCTTCTTGTTAGAGGAAATATGATCAGTGGAAAAGAGCTGCAAGGGTGCGAACAAGACACATAAGTACATATATATTACAAGCTGCTAAAATAAACACTGTTTAACACTGCACTGTATGATGCTTCCTGTAACAAAGCTGTCAACGTTTTGTGAATGAGAACACCCCTTCCCTCATATTAGGGACTACACAGTGTGCATGAGACTCTTGTGTGACATAGTTGGGGAAAAGTGCTGAGGGGAACTTATCCTTGTTTTGCCACCCTCTCTGCCCCTCCACACAGGAAGATGGGAGCCCTGTGCTGAGCCAGTTAATGATATGACATGCATCAGCACTGCATATCTGAACCTGGACCCATCCTGTGGGGACAGAATTGTATGGAAAGAAGAAAGACTGAAACGGAGTGGAAATGAGGTGGGAAGACCTGTCTTTAAGGAGTAACAGGAAAAAATAAATACATTCAAAAGTAAATTCAAAAGCAAAGATACTCCTCCTGGCACTTCAATTGCCAGTGCTCATGGTTCAGGTAGTCCTGGTGCACCATGTTAGGTATGAAGACTCAAGGGCTGTACTGTACATAATCGTAACTACCCCATGGCAGAAGAATGAGAGTCACTGGTACTCTTAAACCTTGAAATCATCAGGAATCACTTTGTATTCAGTGCTGGAAAAAAGCCAGGACCCTAATCTGTCTGCTATAGATTAAAACTTCATTTCTAAACCCTCCTTTATTATAAGCTTTGTCATCTTCTCTATTTTCTGTTTGAAGTCAAATGCAAAACGTGTACATTGAACAATCTCCTAGCAATAACAAAAAAAAAAAAGCCCTCTTTAAAAATCACAATACAATACCTACATTGTCTCTTATTACATTGCCTTAGTCTTACCAGACATATATTTCACACTGTTATTTCATTAATGCTCTCCAGATGAAGTTGTGCAAACAGCAGAAAACCATTAAAGAGACAAAGCGTTGCTACGGTGAATAGCTTACTTGTTCTTCCTTGCTTATCTCTGAGCAATAGCTTTTTATCTTTCTTCTTTTCATTCGTGAAAACTGATTAAACATGGTCAAATTTCAAGTCAGTAAAATACATTAAAATGAGAGGAAAGGAAAGTTTTAATTTTCTAATTTGTTATTCCTAAAAAAAAAAGTCATATCAGCAATGGGGATATTGAATATTATACTTTATTATCTTGATGCTTGGAGCTATAAAATATAGATTATTTCCTGTTATTTAGTCCTTCCTGACAGAACGCAATGTTATTAAATTCACTGTTATGCTGGGATATTTTTAAGGAACAATAAAAATGCTTCACTGGTTTCATTTGTCTTAGGAGTAATATTACACATCTACTTTGACAGGTATGATATTTAAAATTACACTGATTTCAAACTGAAGAAAAAAGAAGAGGAGCAGAAGTAGAGCAGAGTCATTTGTCCATGCAATATTAATTGAAAACTGCATGTTTTAAATGAACTGGGAAACAACACTCTGACTTACTAAACCCTACTCTATATTTTCTAGAAGCATTTAGCATACACTCCAAAAATGGATGTAGAATAAAGTGGACAGTATTTATAGGATACTTGTTTTTACTACCTCAAAGTTGTTTATAATAAAGCCAAGAATTGAAATATCTGGCTTGTCATGGCACACTTGCATTTACGTGCTGTGATTGAGTCCTCAGATCCAATACAAGCTCCAACACACACTCTTCTTCCAGAAGGTATGTCTCATTCTGTGCACTGAAGGAGGAACATCCTATGAATACTTGCAGTGAATATGACTACTGTCCATAGCAGACTTTTCCAAGTTTTTTTTTACTTTTGGTTTTTAAAGTTGAACCCCACAACCATTCTGAAAAAAAGTCACCTTTGACCCACTGCTTCCAAGAAAAAAAAGATACTATTATTGGACATGGTTTCCAATTTATTTATTTTCTTTCTTCTGTGGGAAGATGTGTACGCACCATTAAAAAAAAGTTGTAGTAATTTAATAACTAGTTTTCTGGTGCCAGCTACAAGTTGAGAAATATCGGTCTTTTTGTCTTACGTTATGAATGTTTCTGTTTGAGATTTCAAATCTAAATGCTTAGATTTTGTCATATTTAAGTAGTTTCTCCTGGCAACAGACAAACAATTATGAACCACTCTTCCAGCTTCTACCTCAAAGGACATAGATAATAAATACTTCTCATTTAAACACTTCTAATATAAGCAAACAGTATTTTTCATCTAACTTTTTTTATAAAGTGGTTGGACTTTTTTTAGTTAATCTTTCAGACAGAAAACCTGACTACATGATATATCTCTGGGTGTACCTTTACAGAAGCATAACCAAAACTGAAAACAAAAGTTTATCATGGCAAGTTACATTGCAAGTCTTAACTAAAAGCAGAATAAGCAACTCTCTACAGTGTTGTGCAATTTGTAGAAGGCACTCTAGCTAGGATTAAACAAAAAGAATAAATAATGGCCTTTTAATGCTATGGAGGCATGTGACACTTTATAAACACAAAGGCTAATTCTCTTATCCCATTGGTTTAAGCCTTATTTTCATGTCTGGTTTAAGTTGCTAATCAAATTGTTCCACCATCCATTACACATAATAAAACCAGTCTCATAGGTTGATTAAGGAACATGGCTGGAAGTCACAGCCAGCCAGTTTTATGCATGTGAGAGCAACATCCTCTGCTCTGCTGGTCTATTGCCTCGGGGTCCACTTCTCTTAGTGTGTGTCCCATTTGATCAGTCTCTGTTCTTTGGGAAGGCATCCAAGTTCTAAACAAGAATATTTAAGTGTGTAACTGGCGTGCATCAGTCTACATCTGTCTGCTCATTACCAGGCAAAATGCCTTCTTTACGAGAATATGGCCACTTTAATCAAAAAACGGAAGTACCACAAGAAAAGCTCATCTTTGATTTGCAACTGCTGGGATGTTTCAGTTATACTCCTAAAGCTCTTAATAGACAGAAGACAAAGAACTATGGTAGCCAAATGCAATCACCACTGGAAACACATTGTGAAGCACTGGAATAGGCTCCCCAGAGAAGCTGTAGATGCCCCATCCCTGGAGGCATTCAGGACCAGGTTGGATGGGGCCCTCGGCAGCTTGATCTAGTGGGTGGAAGGCCCGCCCATAGCAGGGGGTTGGGACTAAATGATCTTTAAGGTCCCTTCCAACCCAAGCCATTCTATGATTCAATGATACTAGGAAAGGAAGAACTTCATCTACTGCTCTTACTTACCTTTCCTCATGAATGTTTTCTGACTAAGAGGACTTCTGTGCAGATTTCATCTGCTTCAAAGTGGGTGCAGAGGGCTATGCCTACTTGGGTAGAGCCACAGATGGCACTGAAGCTCTGTTTGGAACCACTGCATTGAAGCCTGTGTGTACTTTTCTCAGTATAATTCCCTTTCATGGCAGCATTCACCTCTAGCTTATGAAGAGAAGTTTTGAACTGGTATAATATTAACTGGTATAATATTAATTCACACCTTAACTAATTAAGTCACATCTTCAGGGAAACACTACACATGGGCAGATGCATCTAGTGAGGCTTTGGTGGAAGGGACAGCTTTCTGGGTATTGACTTTGATTGCGTTTTTTTTTTCTCACCAGTCTTCATGGAATGAATGTTATAGTGACATTCCGGCTATGGATCTTTTTCTGGTCACCTAAGAGTATGAATCACTTCTCTGAGAAGCATGGAAGATAAAAGAAAACTTATTATAACAAATACTTTCATGCTCTTTCTAGAAGCAGACCTGCAGTTTTTATTCTGTCCCAATAATTCTGAATATTGAGCAGAAAATATTATCTATAAATGAGAAATGCACATTGACAGGAAAAAATAAGATGATATACAGAAAAACATAGTTGGTGCCACAGCTGTTTTGCAGTGAACAAAAAAAAAAGTCTCCTTTCATCCATCTGTAATCAGTACATGAATACAATAAGAACTTTGAATAAAGGTTAAGTACTCTAAAGTGGAAAGGGGTCATTGGCTTGTTCTTTTTTGTAGTTTGAAAGACATTGCCCTTGGAAAAATACTAATGTGGAGATGGGAATTTTTCTGCTTGACAAAGAACTTAATCAAGAAGATTTGTGATTTGCAGATGACATAAAAAATGTTGCCTGATTTTCGAAGTTAAAAAAAAGGATGGGGAAGAGATTGTCTAGCTATAGTCACAGTTCACACCATGCAAACACACACAATTCAGCATTTTACACTATATCTGTTAAATAGTACTAGATTCGAGAAATATGGCAAAAACATTAAAAAATTATCATCTGTTCTGCTTTTCTTCAAAATACCCTTTTCTATACCTGTAATCTTCACAATTTGAAGATTTCAGAGATTTAAGACTTCCAGACTTTCCACACCCCAAGCATCTCCATTGTTTGTGTAAAGGCTTAAAGCCATCATGAGCTTCATCAGTCCTTGGGCTGGGGAAGAAAAACTGGTGATCTACAACCATAGGGGTTCATATTTCTGTCTGAGATTTCTGAGACTGAAATATCTGTGCAAGAATGGCACAGTGCCTAGACAGTGAGTTCATCATTGTGTGATGTCTCTGACTTACCATGCACGTGCTAAAGCAAAAGTCATATTCACACTCGTCACCCATGCAGTGCATGTGGAACAGGGCTGACAGGAGCTAGGCACATAAACTCACTGTTCATCCGCAAACAAAGGAGGCATGCAGATCATTATGGCTGTATTTCACTCCTTCCTGCATTAAACTCTGAAGCAGATGGGCTTGAGTTCAGCATATGACATAAGTTACCTGGCCTATTCTCACAGATGTGCTTTGAAAAGGGTAACTGTCTGCATATGTAGTGTCAGCTCTTCTTCTTGCTCTGCCGCAACTGTTGCCCTTTCAAAATCAAGCCTGGATATATTTTCTCTTGAGAAAATACCTTTGTAACTACTTCAACTTCAGGCAATCAGCAGGATTAGCTCTTCTCCAGGCTAAGTGAAAAGCATATTGACTGAGTTTTGACATACCAACCGTCTACCGTCTATTATCGAACTGAAACTAGAACAGATTAGCTTTTCAGAATGAAAGACCTCAGCCTGATGCTATACATCTCTGTGTATAATAAGCTTTCATTCACAGTATTTGACTTATTTCAAAGGATGACATATTCTGTACCTATCATCAGTAGAACAAAGTAATTCAGTTTATCAATCACACCAGTTTATAAATGCAATTTATACATTGTCAAAACTTAGTTTTTGATTTACAAAGATTTACAGTATGTACAAGATCTCTTTCATAATGTACTGACATTTGGTGGCAAATCAGGATTAAGGAGCTCTTGTATTTCTCCTTCCTACTTCCATAATTTACTTCTGCTCATCACAGATGGCCAGTGTGATTTTTGGAGGTCACACAACGAAGATCTTGATTAAAAATAATCCACAAAAAAAGTCTTTCCTACAAGTTCATCCCAATTTCTGCTTTTCCAGCCTCAACAAGGTTCATAAAAACCCCATCCTTCACCAAAGAACAATTTAAACCAATTGATTTATTGCCAGATATTTCTTCAATGTATACTGCATGACTTCTCCCTTCTTAAGGGCTGTGCCAGGTCCCACATCCTCCAATTTTCATACTGGGCCTCTACTCAAAAGACTGCACATCTCTTCATTGCTTTCTTGGTTCATTTCACTGTAGTCATCCTAGTATGGAGCATGCTTTCTTCATACTACAAATGCTTACGGTGCTTGCACATCTAATATACATCTGTCAATAGCATGAACAGAGCCATGTGTCATGTCCACACTTACGGACATGACAGGCCTCACCTTCTCATAATTTATAATTTTTCTAATTTATATCACTTTGTTGTCTGCACTAAACTCAACCCATGATCTCACAGCAACAGTGGGAACAGTAATCCCCTGCCACCATAGTGTATGGCAAAAGGCAAGGCAAGGCAAGGCTTTCTTAGGAGGTCTAGCACATACTGCAAGACTTCTATCACAATATACAAAGATCAGTCCTTCTTAGAGCATTAAAAACAAAGATAATGATCCTCCATATGACCACAATTTAAAAAAAGAACACTGTGGAACACATTCTACAGCTTTTCTGGCAGAAGCAAAGTCAGTGAAAAGACACCCTTTCCTGCATCGCAGACTCATAACTAACCATGATATGAAATACATGATTATTATAGTCATGCTTTCTATACTTTCACTTCTAAATCTACCATTGCTAAATGCAGCAGATTTTGATATATGACAGAAAAGATTAATGAAGTGACTTTCAACCATAAAGCTTTCTTGATCAGTTTTCCTACAGATGAAGTAGGATCTTTTGTGAACATGCAGATTTGATGGTACCATAACTCACATAAGCTGTGGGGGATAATTTAGCACTACTGAAGTATCATCAGGTTACTTCTGATATTAATTATAGACTATAGATAGTTTGAATGTGATTTGGCTCTCAAGACTACTATTCACAAGCCAACATGAGCTGTCAATTTTTTCTTCCTGAAGAAATTTCTGTTAAGATCCATTGTTCCCATGTTCCCATAAAAGCTTTTTAAATTCCATGACTGAGCTTGCAAGAAATCATCAAGTTTATTTATTTATTTTTGTGATACAACAGTTTAGCACAGAAAATATGTTTGATATCAAAGGGGCACTGAGATGAAATGCATCTGAGATCAGATACCAAATTATCAAAAATACATCTTTTTTAAAAGTACTTGAAAAGGGAGGCTGGCTTTGAGTTGTTCCTTATCGAGCTAATCATATGCTGTTTGTGCGGGGTACAGTATCAGTGGAGAATACAAATGAAGTAAGCTTCTCTTTGTGGGAAGTACAAAGACTTTCTTGCATCATTGACAGTTGGGATTTCTTGCAACTATCATTTCAAAAAATGCAAGAAATACAAGTAAGAAAAAGGATAACTACTTCCTGCTGCTCTAATATCAGATTTATATACTTGTATTACCTATAAATATTGTAACTAGATGGCATCAGACAGTGTAAATCATAGGTAACAAAAACAGAGCTCTATTCAGGTATAAGAAGTGATAGCCATTTTTCAGTTAGACCAGTTAGAATCAATTTACTTCTTAATTGCTTCATTTTCTCTCCCACATCCTCAGGTTGATTTTCTACTCCAGACATTGAGAGTTGGCACATGTCTTCTTGTAGCAGTGTCAGTCTCTGTTTCCTTATTAATCTCAGTCTATGAGACTGAGTGAAAGATAACATGATACCTAATAAAGGGCTCTTTGCACATAAGTTTTCTCAAAGAATTTGGAAGTTTTTCAAGAATTTGTTCATACAGAAAAGTCCAGTACCTAAAGTTCTCCTTATTATTAGTGTATTCACATTAGTCATTTCTGGACTACATCTCCAAAAGGAAAAAAATCTTATTTGAAGAGAATTGCGATTTACTGGACAGGAACCTGTCAGTTCAGGGAACCAGGTGCAACTACTATGTTGCATTTTCTGCCCACCTTTACACATCAGAGAGCTCCTTTTTGAACAAACTTGCAAGCCAAGAGGTTATATTTCTAACATATAGAACTTATAGCTCTTAGACTTCTAATTAGTACTCTAGTAGACAGGATATAAGAATGTACAGATGGTCTTGATTCCATTAAAACAGAAGTAAAAATGTCATCACATGCCTTCTGTTCAACAATATTAAGGTTGCAAGTGACTTTGTCTTTCATCTCTGATGTGGTTTAAACCAGCAGCAGCTGAACACCACACAGCTTTTTGCTGACTCCCCCTCCTCCCAGCTGGGATGGGAATTGGAAAAACAGGTAGAACTCATGGGTTGAGATAGAAACTACTTACTGAGACAGAAAAGGAAAATAGAATAAAAATAACAGTATTACATACAAAACAAGTGGAGCACAAAGCAATTGCTCACCACTCGCCAACCAACATCCAGCAAGTCCCCAAGCAACAGCCCCTCCCCAGCTAACTCTGCTCAGTTTTATAGTTAGCATGATGTCATATGGTATGGAATATTCCTTTGATCAGTTTAGGTCATCAAAAAACATATTTCTTGTTATTGACTATAGAAAGAGTAAAAAAATGAGCACACTCCTAACTTAACTATGTCTATAAATGATCAAAACCTAACTAAGATTCAGTTGACGTAGCTAGTAAACACTAGCATAGGAATACTAGGTATACATCATTCTACCCTTTCAAAATGTCACAAAACCTCACAACTGATACCTATTTCAAAAAAAGTACAATTTTAGAGACTAGAAAATGTCTGTAAATTACACTTTTTCACCATTTTTTTTTTACTCATGGGCATATATTAGGCAATTATGACTAATTGGAAGGCTATACTTTTTGTAGACTAGGGTAGAATTATTGTTAACCTGAAAATTATTCCTAAGTTGATTATTCCGAGCTGCAGATGAAGGATGATGTGGAAAGCACTTTGAAAATTACTTTCCCCATCTTCAGATCTTTTAGCAGTCAACTGAATTCTAAAATTTGTTTCTAATATAACAGCCACATGAATGTCAGGAGTTTAGTACAGTCAATCCCAGGTAGGCAGTACAGCTTTTGGTAAGAAACACAAGAATGTTGATATTATTGATTCAATTTCTGCTTCATTCTTATGGTTAGAGACAAAAAGGTCTTTCCTTCCACTAAAGTAAAATTGTAGTCTTTGAACTAAAAATGAACTAGCAAAGCTCTCAGAAAGGAGTTTGCATGGAAAAAGAAAAAAAGTGCTAAAGTTTTTTGCATCACTACTTACACTGCAATGGCCTTTATTTTTTAACTCTTGTTAATAAAAATATTTGTTCATGTGAACACTCCATCATTAGAAAGAAATTTTCTTTATGTTACATGGACCCTAAAAGAAAAGGTAAATAATTTTCTTGAGAAGTCGCTTCAGGAAAGATAGTATAACTACTTTATGCATTAAGGAAAAGTCCATGAAGTGAAGTAGGCACTCAGTTTCACCACTTAATGAAACTTAAAACATATCACTAAATAAAATGCATGTTCTAACTCAGCTAGTTAGCATACATACTTTGAAGAAATGTCCTCTGCTGTGTTGAAAACAGAAATTTCCACAATAGTGCATCCATAATCCCACTGAGGGAAATCACTAGGAGTACTAAAAATCGTATCCTTTGTTGTCACTTGTATATCATGCCTTCTGGACAGAGAGGAAAAGTTGGATCTCCAGGTCCTCTAATGTTGCCATTAAGATCTGTGATGTTGATTTCCCATTTCTTTTCTCATGTGTCAGATGACAAAATAGGACAAGCAAGGTTTGGTTTAAAAATCGTCTTTGTTCCTCGCAAGCTTATCTAGCACACAGAACCAAATCTAGATTTAATGAGATCAGGAGCATGCAACAGGAAGATTGGCTGAATCGCATTGCCAGAAGTGTGTTTAGTATCAGATAAGTACTTTATTCGACAGCGTCATCATATGCAAATCCAGGCAGTTGCACAGTCTTAACGCCTGTTTGGTTTTAGACAGATAGGCTTTTTTGTCATTCCAAGCAAGATGGTCTCAAATTATCATATTACTTCACCTACAGGTCACGATATCAAGCTTGTATCACTATTTTGTT
Organism: Penelope pileata; assembly: GCA_013396635.1. Lineage (NCBI taxonomy): Eukaryota > Metazoa > Chordata > Aves > Galliformes > Cracidae > Penelope > Penelope pileata. The sequence continues at coordinate 7,904 of WBMW01005235.1, read as the reverse complement.
TCTCTAACAATTTAACTTTAGCCCGTGCAAAGTTACTCCTTGGAAAGCACTTTCAGGTGCTTTATATTTGTTTCCCTTCTTACCTTATTACCTCTTATTTCAGAGCAACATGACTTGCATAATTATCTGTGTGGCTAAGTCCATTCAGCAGAGAGAGAAAGAAAAAGAACAATTTATAACTAAAAATCAATGCAACACTTTTAAGAAATATGATGTAATTTGCAGCAAGTCACCTATAAATATGCCATACACAAAAAATATTGCCTTAACAAGCCTAAAATTTCAATGGAATTGAAGTTTTCTTCACTTCTTACCTCCCTTGTCAGGACAATTTAAGAACACCTTGTACTTCTGCTTTGAAAAGCAGCCACCTTAAATCAAATAAAAGTCTCATTAAATTTCCTACATCCTCCTTTAGAGAAATGCACAGTGATACGGCATTTCCCATTGTGTGCGTTTAGTGCTGTTTAGCAAGGCTGTTGAAATGATGCTAAGAGAGCAGTAAAAGTGGGTGCAGAACATATTAATAACAAAATAATTGGAATGTCAAAGCTCATGAATTAACACTTTTCAAATTCAACTCCCATCAGTAGATTATGGTTTTTGTGCCTCATACAAACTATAAACACTGCAATTCATTACATGCATATCCAATATTTTTTTCTGCAGGTATCTTTGCCAGTGAGTGCTAAATTAAGAAATTAGTCCTTTAGAGATCAATAAAAAAGGCATTATTGCTATTCACAAAATCAAATACTCAGAACAACAAACTGTCTGGGCAGCTCCCCTAGTCCAGTATACCACCTCTCCATCTGTGCTTAACATTCCTTCCTTACACACTTGGAGGGAATTTTTCAGGTTAAGCTGAAAATTCAGACAGTTTTCAGCTATTGCTCATTTCTCCTGAGGACTCAAACTTCATTATACCAACAAACAACATTAGTTTTGTAGGGTGAATTGTGGACATTAAATCCTTACTCCCTGATCCAGTCCCTCAAGACTGTATCCTTAACCATTTTAAACACACAGCTTTCTGCTGAACTGTTCCTCTCACACATAAAAGAACATCTCCTTTCTCTTGAATGTTTGTAGAGATATCAAACATCTTTTTGATACCATAATGGACAATGACATACCTATGAGCTAAGATTTTTATAAACTGTAGGAGGGGAGTAAAAGTCTCTTTTGTTGGTCTACACAATCATAACCACACAAAGCAAATAATAAACCACATATCATCATTGCATCCTTTTGACATAATATTTTGAGCCTTTGGTTTCATTACCTGGTATCACACAGGACAGTTCAAAACTTCAGTTCAGGTAACAATTCCTGTGGGTGAAAACAGAGAGACCACACTGAGCGTTATTATCTACAAGATTAGTCCTTTTTTTTTTCACGTAGAAATCCTGACGGAATGTGTCATTGATGAGTTACTCAGGAAAAAAAATATATATATATATCCTTCAAAGAATCTCTTACTCTGAGATAGTATTGCATTGCAGAAGACTCAGTGACTCTAGAAAAGCAGCACTTTTTCTGGCATGCATCCAGCACACAGCCCTTTAACAAAACTGATGGACAATTATTTTCCTAACCCTGTGACCCTCTGTATCATACATTCTTCTAGTCTGTAGAAATGCCTATGTCAAAAGGGCAGAGCCTCTGAGAGTACATAATGTGACACGTGCTTAGCTTATTTTCTTAACTGTATCAAAGATGACAGCTTTTTCTATTTAAAAACACTAATTTGGCTCTGTACAAACACTATATATTCTGTTGCACAGAAAAATACAGAAACAGTAACTTTTATTGTAGTGGTAGTGTGCCACACAGAAACTCAAATTTCTAACTGCCCTGAACATTACAAATCAAATACCCAAACAAGATTCTGCTCCTGTGGCAGGCCATGATATTTTTTTCTCTTTTCAACTCCTAACTAATCATTTAGCATCCATGAGAAAATAATTCCCTTTTCCCCCATTGTTAACACCACCTGGGCTCTTTCCTTGCTATGATACTGCCTTGGACCATCTTACTCTACTGATGTTAACCAGATTTTTTTCTCGGAATCTCTAACTGAACATAAGCAAGTTAAATTCTGAACAATTATTTCTCACTAGAACGTGGCTTTGAAGTTTGGTGCCTTACATTTCAAACATGTAGAAAGGTTTTCATGCCTTTAAAATTGTCTGTTTTTTCTAATTATATCAGCTGGTAAAATATAATAGTAAAATATTTTCTCTCTCTCTGAAAACCCGGCCTGACCTGGATTGCAAAGTATCACATTCATTTTATCATGTTTTTAATGCATACTCTTCTAAGACCTTTATGTTTGCAAATATCAAAGACTTTGCTGAATGTTATAAACCTGATCTCTTACAGCTGCAAGTTTATTTATTTAAATATCAAATATAATGCATTTTATATTAAACAACTAGTGAGGGAACAAAAGAGAAAGTTCTCTTTGTCTTTATTTCCCTAATAGCATCCTAGCCCTGTCTGAAGTCCATTCATCTGAGGGAATATGTAATCTTTCTGTAAATTCCATAAGTGAGTGCTACCTGGTTATTAATACTGCAGAATGTCCAGTGAGAGGAAGCAAAGCTTGTAGAGAGATAACAAAGTATTGACATAGCTTTGCATAAATACTGAATAATGCCTTCCCTCTGAGGGATTTGTAAGACACCGATATCAAAAGACTTATGCATTAAAAATAGCTAGAATGCATATCAGATTAGCCTTCTCACACTTCAGAATTACGCATTTTAGAAGAGCACAAATTTAATGATGGTGTGATTTAGTGATGGTTTGGTGATCGAAATCCCATTTGATTCTTTCTGGACCTCATATGGAATAACCTTTTCCAAGGCAAAACAGATCCCAAAACATTTATTGAAAAATGAAGTGATTAATCTATTTATGAACATATTAACAATTTATTACAAAGAAAACCATTTAAACAAATGGTCTAATCTATGTAAGAAATTTCTGCATCTCTGGATTTTTCAGTCAAAAGACATGATCTCATACTACTTCAGAACTCTTTTCTGTACAAAAACAGCAGGATGAGGCCAAATAACTTTCCTAAACTTCATTTCGGTACTTGCCTCCTTAATACAGATCTCATGTGGTAATGTCAGGGACATGTCTCTTACCCAAAAGACAGTATTTCATTCCATAGGAGGGAGAAAAAAGCTAAGAAACTTTTTTTCGTTTCCTTCAATTGCAAGATTCTTGCACTCTGGATGGTTTTGCCCAGCTTTGTGTAAAATGGCTCAGCAATGGAATTGATATCATTCCTCTGGAAAAACATAGATCTCAACCTAGAAGTGCTTAATGTTGCTGAAATTCTCATGAAAAAGAGATACACTTTGCTTGGCTCACTATTTATCTAATTTACTGATACTAAACTACTGATCCTGCAAGACACCGAGTGCCTTCAATTCCCACTGAAATAGAATATTATCTGTAATATACCATAAAATTGTTTGCTTCTTTTCATTTTAGGAGTAAACTTCATGATATATTAATGCATGTTAAGCCACTGTTAAGTTTTAAACTGCAAACCTCTGTAGGAGTATTCTCTGCTGGGTGAGTTTAGGAGGAGCAGCAGACAGTAGATTTCCAAGTTACTGATCTCCTCTGCTAAAATGCATTAGGGAGAAAGCCAGACAACTTTCCAAGCAATGGAATCCTTGAAGTGGAGGGGAAAATGTCCCTCTGTGTTCATTTTCCTGGTAACCTTCAGTTTGAGCATGACCAGGGATCCCAATAGATCACCTGGTTTACTGGACAACATTCGCCGCCCAGTACCTCAGCCTGGTGACCTCTGCAGAAAACTGTAGTGAGTCATTTCCTCAGATGCTGTTTTTTCTGAATCTCAGCTCTCTTTCCAACACTAAGGTTGGTCTTAATCATTTCAAATGCTTCATTATCTGAAGCTAAACACGAGACATGAGTTTTTGCACGCATTGTGTTTTAGTTACGCTGGAATTACCAAACCCATTAGTACAATGAGATCTTAAATTTCTGGCAGCAGCAACCCTTTTCTTGACTTCATCAGATTTGAAGAATACAGGAGTTAATCAAGTCCTATAGTTTCTCTATTCCAGAAACAGCCTTTGTCTCACACCTTATACCCATCTATCCTGACTGATCACCTCAGAGTGGTCCTAGCTTAAACAAGCACTAAAAAACATACCAGTAAGCCAGGTTCCAGTTACTCTTTCCCACACCTTAAAATCAAGCTAGCTCTAAGCTTAAGCATCACTCACTGTGGTGACTCATAAACAAAATAAATTACAGCTCAGCTCACAAAATAGCATGGATACAAGTCTTGGAAGCCATGTCTCACCTCTCCACTGGACCCCAACTTGAATACATTCTTGAGTTTCTTTTTGACACCTGGCATCTTTGAGGAAGTTTTCAAGTCTCCTGCAAGAGGTAGGATTGTTTCTTTTCTCTCCATTTTGCACATACTCAAACCTGTGCTTGACTTTAAAGTGAATAGTTTCATTATCGTCAATGCGACAACACATTCATACAAAGCTAACCCAAGTATAATTATTTGCAGCCTTAATACTTACTTTATAATATCAACAAGAAGATCATAACTGCAGTGTTCCTTGTAATAAACATGTTTTTAAAGACATTTGTACAGCTTCTCCTTATTTCTCATTACTACTCATACTGTCAGTAGGTCCAGAAACTTCTGTAAGAAATATTGTGTGCAATAATTACAAAAATACATACAAAATAAACCATGCTATCTTGCATACCCATATCTATTTATTCTTGTATATATACACATTTGATAAAGAAGCCATAAGACAAATTCTATAGAATGTCCAGTTTCTGGCCTAAAATAATGTATCTTAGTTGTCACATTTTTTGTAACACATTTTATTGATAAAACTGTTATCTAGAATTTGTACCAGAATTTATCATAACTCAATCCCAAAGTTTATACATTTTCCTGTAATGAAGAAAAAAGGATGAAAAGTAGAAACTAATTCTCTGGCCATTCTTTGGGACAATACGTGGACTTTCAGTCTCAAAATTTTATTTTCTGAACTGAATCTAGGCATGTCTTGTCTCAGCATAGAACAGGTGCTCCTCCACAATTGTCTCCCAGATGGCTTGATCTATAGAAGTTCTCAAGACACATAAATATTTCATAGGGGTGGGCTCCTTACAGCTTGCAACTGTTTATGCAGATAGAAGTCAGCGGTCATTACAGAACTCACACAGGAACTGGATAGTTCCCTGTTTTGCTTATAGTTATACATGTCTTCTGCAAGTACCCTAACCATCAAGGACACTTAAAGCCAAGACTACTCCTTACAGTGAATGATTAATGACAGATACAGCCTGAAAATCTGGGCAGTATTCCTGAGATGAGTGTGATAAACACTGATGTACAGGTCTATAGTTTCTCTTCTCTCTCCCTCTCCTAAGGCACCTTGATTGGTCTTCACCTGCTAAAAACCTAGGACTGAGACCTGTAAGTTTGAATATTCATAGTCTGAAGTACTTCCAGAGTGACTGCTCCAACTGAGAGGCTAGATTAGAAGAAATATCCTGTTGCAGAAAAAACAAACTTTTCTTCCTGTAAGGAGAGAGAACATCTTTGCAAAAAAGAAAGGTTATGTATACCTACCTTCAAACAAAGGTTGCAGTTTTGGATTTGAAGGTACCAAATGCAACCACATCATGGAAGAGATTAGCATTGCAGACACATGCCTGTGTTCAGTGTTTCCATTTGGCTGACTATGCAGCTCCGCACAGATACCAACAGCTTTGCACCCAAATATAGTGATTGGTTTGTGCCTTATTCTGAGGGACTTGTGTTCTCATGAGTGTTGCAAAAGGGAGCATGGGCAAGAAACACAGTTATTACCTGCAGAGCTGTTGTCTAAAAGGCAGATTAAGCACCATCAGCCTTGTCATATCCCAGTCTCTACAGTTACAGATCAAGTTCTTTATTGGATCTGATATCTATTTCTTTCAGCATTATACTGTCATATATAAATATTCCTTTTCTTTGGGGAGAAAATAGGCAGACTGTCACGTGCTTGATAAAGCCCATTAATTTCTACAGTTTAAAAAATAATTAAACTGATGTAAGAACAATTTACTATTCTTTTTCATACTGAAAACAACTATCACTGACTTTTCATGAGAAAAGAAGGCCTCTGTTTTTAGTATCATTTTCCAAATACATAAAAAATATTTTCATTCTGAGCTTTCATCTTTGCTTCATGCCAAATTAAAAATGCAATCTATTTAGATCTCGCATGGTGGCAGATTTATGCAGTTGAACCACTGAGACAGTAGATTTAGATTTTCCATTCTTCTTGTATGCAGAATCTTTCATATGAATTAACTAGGACAGGATGGAAAATCTATAAAATTCACTAAAATATATATGAAACGTACAAATCAATGTTTGCATCTCAGTAAGGTTTGTTGCTACAATGTAACAAAAGAGCACTGTTTCATAAAATGAAAGGAAGCAATCTTGTGAAATGTATGAAAAGAAAAATCGTGTCACATGGTCTATTCTATCAAAATAGGGCATCGTTTTATATACTGTGTCAAAATTAAATTAAACCAATTATTCTTTCATGTTATTCATTTGCACTTCAAATTTTCAAAGCCTTCACTTTTTCAGTTTCAGCATTACTACTGAAGAAAACTAACATGGCTGCATAGTTCAGCCTTTCTTTAATTTTCTGCTGATAGATTTTCAGTGCAGCTCCATTTTTTCTGCAAGTGATAGCAAATTACCCCATACATTCCTCATCCTTTCTTTGTGCTGCAGCATTGATCATACTGAAGGCAACACATTTTCTTAATATTAATTTTGTAAAAACCCATTGAGCAACCATGACACCAATTCATACACATTTGTGGACCTCAACAGGATGAATAAGTAGTTAACTTTCTGGGCAATGATAACAAGGCTCTGCATACGAGAAAACATAACATAAATATGAAAGTGAATAATTTCATCATTAAATCATCTTGAATCTGATTTACATATAAATTATATAGTTAATTGGGGGAAAAACCAAAAAAATCATTTGGAATTTGATCTTTGCTGAAAACCGTTTCGCAGGGGGAAAAAGAGTCAGTTCAGAGAGATTTTTGATAAGGTTGTTTATAATTTGTATAGATCCCTACTAGCCCACCATAGAATCATAGAAACAGAAGGTTGGAAAGGACCTACAAGATCATCTAGTCCAACCATCCTCCTATCACCATTACTGCCCACTAAACTACTAAATCATATCTCGTAGCACCTCATCCAGACGCTTCTTGGGCACCGCTAGGGACTGTGACTCCACCACCTCCCTGGGCAGGCCATTCCAGTGCCTGAGCACTCTTGGAGAGAAAAATTTTTCCCTGTATCTAATCTAAATCTCCCCTGGCACAACTTGTGGCCATTCCCTCTTGTCCTGTCATTAGTTATCTGGGAGAAGAGGCCAACCCCCTCCTCACCACAACCTCCCTTCAGGAAGTCGTAGAGTGCAATGAGGTCTCCCCTGAGCCTTCTCTTCTCCAGACTGAACAATCGCAGCTCCCTCAGCCGCTCCTCATAAGACTTGTGCTCTAGACCCCTCACCAGCTTTGTTGCCCTTCCCTGGACACGTTCCAGGGCCTCAATGTCTTTCTTGTAGTGAGGGGCCCAAAGCTGAACACAGTACTCAAGGTGCGGCCTCACCAGAGCTGAGTACAGTGGGACGATCACCTCCCTGCTCCCGCTGTNCCTCCCTGCTCCCGCTGTCTACACTATTTCTAATATAGGCCAGGATGCCACTGGCCTTCTTGGCCACCTGGGCACACTGTCGGCTCATGTTCAGCTGAAAACCAACTAACAACCCCATGTCCTTTTCCTC
>WBMW01005234.1:410492-448828 GCA_013396635.1 Penelope pileata | reverse complement strand
TCGCCGAAGCGAAAGGAAACCCAGGAAGCAGATCCCACCCCGACCCCGCGGCGGCCGCCCCTCCTCTGTTACCTGTTAAGGCTCTGCGGGAGGAGGAACGAGGGGTGCCCGCCTGGGCTCCGCCTCCACTGGGAGAACGGGGCATGCGGCCTCGCCGGGTGCTGCCCGGCCCGGAGGGGCTTCGCTTTCTGCCATCGGGGTCTGAGGGAGCCCCGAGCCCCTCCTCCGCCGTGCAGGGGCCGGGAGCCCCGCACCCCTCACGCAGCCTCTGGTGCGGTGCTGAGGGGTTCGGGCCCAGACTGACTCCAAACCGAACAAACCCACAGCCCGTGGGAAGACATCATCACCCGCTGCCAAGGATATAGTGCTGAATCTCCCATGCGTTCATTTTTCTGAAATTCTTCTCAGATGCTGCATGTCCCAGTGGAACAGGCTGCCAGGTGCCTGCGAGTGGGGCCTGTCCCTGCTGGAGCCGTGGGACAGCCTTTCCCGAGGGGTTCACACACCGCTCGCCCTTCCCAAACCAAACAGTGACATTATCCCTCCTTTTGGATTTGTATCTCCTCCATTAGTGAAAAAACACAGACCCATAATGTGAAGTGTGGTGGCACTGCAAACCTCGCTCCCTTTCAGCATCCATCTTACCTCTGGGATCTCTCTGAGATATCCAGACCTGTTTGAGCAGTCAGAACCTCCTTTTGGAGCATCCCACGAGTGTTTCTGCATCACCAGACGTTACTGTGCTGGTAGAAGCATCAAAAATACAGGAAAAAGCAAAACTTGGATAATAAAAATGAATCTTGTTACCTAACAGAAGGCAGTTAACTGCATCAATTCTTCCAAAAAATGAGTTATCATCACTACTACCACTTCTTATACGAAACCCAAGTGGCTGGATTTCTTCCCCAAAGAGTGAGACATGCATGCTGAATTCCATCTCCATGTCTATGCTACTCCCATACCTGCAGCCCCGTCACCAATCTCAGGCCTGATGGAGGTGGAGGGCCCTCCACCTTCTCTTCCCATCCGTGTTGCAGATACATTTTTGGTATGCTTTACTATACTCTGTGTGATAAATGATGCAGTCCATGCGAAAAAGAATGGACTGTGGAGTGCAAGGTGTTGATGGCCCTTTCTTGCCTCAGCATTTTATAGGTGCTTTATGATCTTGTGATTTCTCCCTGAAGACCATGTGGCTTCATGCATTGCCCTCAGTGTGCCCGGAGCATTTACACCTCTGCTGTGAGACAGTGCTTGCACTCAAACCTTGTGCTTGCAGGCTGTTAGTGACTGCCAGGACCACAGAAGGAAAAACATACACTCCAGTCAGATGCATTCTGAAAGTGACGTTGTTTGTCTAATCTTTGTTGTTTATTTTCTTTTATTTTCCCTCTTCCTTTTGAATACGAGGAGTTGGCCATAAGTGATGGCACACAACTGGGGAGACCCAGACAGTGAGATAAGTAATATGTTCATCACCGGGGCTAGGTTAAAATCAGGGAAACTCTTGACATGTGGAAGACACAAGAAGGAATTTGCCACTATTATTGCTTTTGCTTTGCATAGCTGTAAATTGGACATCACCTTGATAACTTGAAATCATGAGGATCAATTTTGATGAAAGAAAAGTCAATAACTCACCAGTTCTTCCAAGCTTTTGTACTCCTAACAGCCAGCACCACGTTAGTCTTAGCCAGCCTAAGTTGGAGGGAGTTATCCTCTGTCCCACTGCAGACTTGCTGTGAATTTTGCAGTGTCTTTGTGGTAGTGGTGGATGCACGTAGCAAACAGGGCGTTTGACACTGCTGTGTGTAGGAGGGTCTATAACACTGCATCTCCCACTTCCTGAGACAATCCTGGTGAGCAGAGGTAAAAAAAGAGGAGGAACCTCCCTGAATGGTTTGCAGAAGTGCACCATTGATTTGTGTGATAGGGGAGAAAGTGCCAGACTGAGAACCTGAGCAAGAGGCTACCAGTAGGCATCTGCTTTTGGGCTCAGAGAAAATTCATTTACGGAGTCTTGGAGAATCTGGAAGAGCTCTTCCTACCTATTTCTGCAATCTAGTGCTTTCTAGGGAAAAGATTGATTACTGACAAAATTAAAAAAAAAATCAGCTCACTTTGATTATTTTGTGAAATACTGTGTGCCTCTTTCTGGAAAAGGCAGCCCACAATTTTGTGTTTAAAATCTCTTAAGAGAAGGACAGAACTTAACATCAGTATAATTTGACTGGTTCATTAACTTGTAGCTTTTGCATCTTGAACTGTCAGGAGTGAAAACCACCATAAATTATGGCATCATGAAAATAGCTGGAGATGATGCATGGACTCTGCTGCTGCCTCTTTCATACACTGACTGATATGGAGAAAGGATTTCCAAACATCTGTGCTGCAGTCTGAAAAGTAAGTATTCAGGATTTTCACATCCTACTTTTACTTACATTTTTAACCCAGTGTCTGCATACAGAAAATGCCTAGTGGCACCTCGACACATCCACGAGCCCCATGAGAATGGAGAGGGAAAGACAGTTTCAGGGCCAGGTAAAACCTCTTGTGCTGTCACTGTAACTAAATGGAATAAATAATGTGGGAGGATTTCAGACCTGCCATGAACTACATTTCCAACTTGTTGGAAACACAGAAATCTATAATAGCGTAAAATATTGAGTTTGTCTAGTGAAAACAACATTTTTTTCACAATAGTGTGTTTTTTATTGAGGAAATTGAGTGTTATCACAGAATGTTTTCATTTCCACAGAAGTACTCCAATTTTTCAGTGTAGCTGAAATCCAAACTAATCAAATCTGATTAAAATAAATCAATTACAAGAAAGTGATTTACTGAAAATAGATTTGCTAAGAACCTTTTACTAGGTGAATTTCTTTTTGGATTTGATTTACTACATATAATGAATTGTAAAAAAAAAAAAAAAATCAAGGTTTCATGTGAAATAAATCAGAATTTTAGATCAGCCCAAACAGGAGTAACTGTTATTGGAACTTTTGCAGAACAGATTGCTTACATTTAGTCATCTGTAGTAAATACTGACGATTTAGTACCTCCCTTTTTTGGAAAAGGGCAGGGCATTGCTGGTTTCTGTATCTACAAACCACGTAGCCTGCAGCTTCCTAATCCTCTAAACCTCCTGGTAGACACTGCTTAGTTTTGTGCCAGAGAAGAAATAGACAAGTAAGACCTATTAAAGTCAAGATGTGAAAGCACAGACATCAGCACAGTACCCAAGAAGGCAGACACCAGTAATGAAAATAAATCTGTGGTCCATGCTTGCTTGATGAAAGACAGGGAAGCTTTAGGAAGAGAAAACAAAACATGAAAAGGTCTTTCCCACGCCATGGGGCTGCTGGCCAGTCTGACAGCTCCGTTCTGTTTCAGAATGGTGTTGGGGATTTTCATTTCCTGACGTTGGGCCTGAGTGAGGGAAGGTAACTGTGACACCTCATCAGCATGGGCTCCAGTTTTCTTATCGCTGCAGGGATTTCCTTCTGCTTCTTAATGTTCCTTAAGGCGCCTTCTCAGAATTAGGAACTACAGCTTCTTTTTGTACGAGCATGGGCAGAACACTTTTTCTACTAGAACTGCCCATGAGCTAGCACACCATGAGCTTAACTGAATGAACTCACTAGGATTGAAAGGATTTCAGATTTTTCTCAAAATAAATCAGCTTCTCCTCCCTAATTCTGTTCCAGAGCACAACAAAATAAAGAAGCTTTGTAGCTTGCTTTGAAAGTTGTTGGACAAAATCCTCCAAAAGCAGCAATCTGAAGTTAAGAAATCTGCCTGAGTAGTTCATTCAGCCCCTGGCCCGGGGCTCAGCTTCCACTGGGACAGAGCTGCCATGTCAGTCTGGGCCTTGTACATCTATCTTCTGCCCAATAGTGCTGGATTGAGGGTCATGGCAAAACCATAAAGCTGTGTGGGAACTGTCAGAAGAGACATCTGTTTTCTTTTCTTGGTCCTGAATTGATAGAACTATTATCTCAACTTGAAAAGTGCCTGGAGATACGTCAGGGGCCTTACACAGTACCCTCTCAGTAAAGTTTATGCTCTATATGTGCAAGAGGGACAAATGTAGGCAGGGAAGTGGAGACATCACTTGCCTTGGGCTACTCAACAGGTCAAATGGCAAAGGTGGGAATTCCTGTGCTCCCCCTCCACAGCTGGCCAGCAAAAAGTGTGAGACGGGGAGTGGAGAAAGTGCTGTGTCTTGGTGTCTCGTTTCTAAATGGGCTACAGAAATGGCTGCCTGGAGGGTCTCCCACTGTTGGCCACTGAAGATACAGGACAGGAGTTTTAGAGAAGTTATTTTTAGTGAGCTCACAGCATTTGGTGTGTATATAGCCACGTATACGCACATACACGGCCAGAGGAAAAATCATATATATACATACAGGCTTTTGACTCTTGCTGCTGTGTGGACCCTTTCACATACCTATTTCCTTCATTTTATAATTCTACCTTATATGCCTCTTGGAGCAGGGATATATTGTAAAAGGAAAAATAAGGTTTTCTCTGCAGCTGTTGTCTCCCTACTGTCATGCAGACACTGAACACTGTTTTGCCAAGAAACTTCTCATTTTTACCTCCTGTTGGTTGACAGTAGCCTTCAAACTGTTTTTTCATCTCAGTGAGAAACAATTACATACACTGTGTTTCCAAAATGTACCTGGCACTGCAAAATAAAGCTTGAATCTGATTCTTTATCTCCACAGATGCAGAGTGCTTACTGTCAGATGCACATGAATGCACTTTGTGTAACATGCCAGCTTCTCATGAATGCAAATTTGACTGAAGCAAGAGTTAAATTTTTGATTAAAAAACTAAAAAAGGTGTTACAAGAAAGCTGTAAAAGCAATGAAATGTGCACATATTCAGCATTAAACTCTTAGGATTTTATTTGAGCTATTTTTCAGCAGCAGGAAGGAAACAATGGTTTGTGGAATGGGATTCTATATACACTTGGGGATTTGCTGGTCGCTACAGAATGCAATTGAAATTTCTAAGCATGTTATAGGAGCTAATTTATTCCCCCAGTAATTTAAGAAACCTCTTTGTGCTGTGGCCTTGCATTTAGCAGTTTGACATCTAAGGGAATGCCAATGAAATAAACTTCCTAACGAAAGAATCTGCCATATAAAGAGGGACCTTATAGCATCTATTCTTCTGCAGCATTATCTTTCCTCTCAGGAAATGAATTGAGCTGCAGCTATAAACTTACATGGTAGTGTTTTTCAAGCCACATGCCTCGACAATTCTTGGCATTGTGTGGCTGGTTTATTAGATTTTGCAGAGCCTGTATACTAGCTATTCATGCAGACTTTTCATTTAAATTCATCATGACACAGGAAGGCTTACCACAACAGGAGCTGTGAATTTTGATCGAGATCTTTCTGTACTACAGAGAGTGGCAAGAAAAACTGTAAGTGCAAGGGAAGATTCTGAAGCCCAATGGACCATGGATAGCTATGGTGAGCTCCCCATGTGTAAGGCAGCATCATCATCATCTGCTGTAGTGTTCTGCTCATGTTGCTATATAGAATGTATCTATGAGGATACATATAGAGAGAGTATCTGTAGTGTAATGCTTATGTAGTAAAATACATGCATTCTAGATAAACATTTATTCCAGGTAGAATCACAGAATTGTGGGGGTTGAAAGGAACCTTCAGGGATCATCGAGTCCAACTCCCCTGCTAAAGTAGGTTCCTTACAGCAGGTCACACAGTTAGGCCTCCAGATGGGTCTTGAATATCTCCAGGGAAGGAGACGCCACAACCTCTCTGGGCAGCCTGTGCCAGTGTTTCCTTTGTCTGGCTGTAAATAAGTTCTTCCTTGTGTTAGTATGGAACTTCCTGTGTTCCACTTCCTGCCCGTTGCCCCTTATTCTATTGCTGCATGCCGCCGAAAAGAGTCTGCCCCCATCGACTTGATTCCCTCACTTCAGATATTTTTAAATGGGCACGATTGGGGATTCCCTCTCAGCCTTTTCTTGCGCAAGAGATTCTCCAGGCCCTTTGTCATCTTTGTCGCCCTCCGCAGGACTCTCTCTAGAAGTTCCCTGTCTTTTTTGAACTGAGGAGCCCAGAANTTCCCTCTCAGCCTTTTCTTGCGCAAGAGATTCTCCAGGCCCTTTGTCATCTTTGTCGCCCTCCGCAGGACTCTCTCTAGAAGTTCCCTGTCTTTTTTGAACTGAGGAGCCCAGAACGGGACACAGTAATCCAGGTGAGGCCTCACCAGGGTAGAAGGGGAGAGTCACCTCCGTCGCACTGCTGGCCACACTCTTTTTAATGCATCCCAGGATAGTGTTGGCCTTCTTGGCTGCCAGGGCTCACTGCTGGCTCATAGCCAACCTGTTGTCAACCAGGACCCCCAGGTCCTCTTTGCAGAGCTCCTCTCCAGCAGGTCATCCCCCAGCCTGTACTGGTGCATGCGGTTATTCCTCCCCAGGTGCAAGACTCTACAGTTGCTCTTGTTGAACCTCATCAGTTTCCTCTCTGTCCAACTCTCCAGCCTGTCCAGGTCTTGCTGAATGGCAGCACAGCTTTCTGGTGTGTCAGCCACTCCTCCCAGCTTTGTATTGTCAGCAAAGTTGCTGAGGGTGGACTCTATCCCTTAGTCCAGGTCATTGATGAAGACATTGAACAAGACTGGACCCAGCACCGACCCTTGGGGAATGGGATTTATGGACTCAATCCGTAGGGTTGCAGACTGGGTCAGACCATGGTGTTTGAAGGCTCTACAGAGATCATCGTGCCCACCTTTCACAACTACAAGCAATTGTGTACTTGATCATTAACACACAAGGATTCCCACATTGACTGCACATGCAGCAGCCTCAGAACCTTTCTGTTCACCTCTAACAAATAAAAGACATCAGGTTACTGACCAAAAGGCAAAGATGATCCCAAGACCACCGAATCCTCTGTGGTCTTAAAAACCTTTACTACTGCAGCCTGTCCCACAAGGCAAATTTCAGTCTTTTTCTGGACTATAAACATGCTCTTGTGCTAACTCCATGGTGTCTCATGGACATTATAGATGAAGAGATGTACAGGATTCTTGCTGATGGTCACATACTCAGACAGCGATGGACCTGGGAACTGGATCCATATGTCCTGGCTGTCAGTCCCTTGCTCACTTGGTCATCTGTCACTGGCTCCCTTTGTCACAGTTTATTTCCTTGACATATGCTCTCATGGCATTATTCTTCAGCAGTGAGGGATTTATCTGTCATCAAGACAAAAACCATCTGTATTGTGCAGTTAAAGCCTCAGACCTTTGGACCTCTTTCCTGGCTTTGGCTAGTTTTAAATGATAATGATGATGGTTTACACTTATACCTCTTAAAATGAAGAATGAACATGAAGACAGAGACACTTCAGTCAGTAAATTCTCCTGTCCTCTCTAACATAAATGTCAGTTGTTTTTTTCTGTTTTCTTGTCATTTCATTACTCATGCCCTAAGCATTACATTAACCCTACAGTGCACGTGCATGACCCTCAGTGTCTGAATACTGCAAAAGAAATGAGCAGTACAGCAAGGAAAAGACACTATTTGACATCTTGATTTCTACTAAACAGAATCAATTTGTAGTGAAACATAAGCTTATAGTTTTGATTCATTTCAAAATTGAATTGTTGTCTACATGCATAGGTTCTGGCCTTCCTCCTCTAGGAGGTGTAATAGGTTTTACAATCAGCTTGAATAGGACTTGAATACTGCTGTGGTCCAGCTGTGAATTTTAGTCATTTTTAATGTGAAAATAGTTCTCAGTACAGCGCAAGAGCACATTTTTACATTGAGCATGATGATACTGCTTTTGATAGTAGGTGGATAATCTTTTTCCATGTAAGTCAGGTTGTGATTTGAAGAAGCACAACTGACCTTCCGTCTAGCGATGTGCTACAGGCCTGACCCGAACCCATATTTGTGCTAGACATCTCTGTGCCACTGAAAGATTGCATTAACAATACGGATAAATTAAAAGGGTGCTGAGTGAGAGTTTACAGCCCACAAAAATGATGGAATGTCCTGATAATGCCTCGTGATATTAAAGAAGTCAAGAAGGCGATCAAAGACTCAGACACATGAACAAAAGCTGTCACACAGGTTACTGAGGGGTAAAATTATTGTGCCAGCTGATCCACCCCTGCGCATCCTCACTCGCTGCTGCTCTGAAGGCAGTTTGAGGCAGCTTAACTACAAGTGAAAATACGCTGCAGAGATCTGTGTTGCCTTGGGGTGAGCAGACAGTTGGGTTAACCCACTTCACTCTTAATTCTTGCATATGTTATGGCAGTGGGAGCACGGGCATGTACAGCTGCTGTCCAGCACGTGTCACAGATCGTGGTAGCCAGAGTTTCAGTGGTCCCTTTCAGCTCTATGACAGTAACATATTTACTGTCGTACCGGTATTTGCAGAAGAGTTTGGCCAAAGGAGGGTTTGGCAATGACTTGCTGCCACAAAAGTAAGCAGTCTTCCTGAGCAGTCTTCTTTGATTGTGCACGATTGCAAGTAGCACTTTACCACTGGAATTATTTTAGGTCATGTTCTGACATTGCTGCATCTTCTAGGGCAGCAGGAGTCTATATGATGAAGGGAGAAAGCAGGGTGACATGCTTTTAATGGAGGATGATCATTTATACTTCATATTCATTGCCTTCTTAGCCAACATGATTTTTAACGCTTTACTTAAATGTGTGAAAAGGTGAGTGGAAAAAATTGCTGTTTTTGAATGCTGATAAATGAGAAAAAACCACCAGGGTGCATATAAATGGGCATTCTGACAATGCCTGCAAAGCCAAGTCAACCTGGATATCACAAAAGAGAAAACATCATGAAGAAACCTGCATGCCTGTGCATGGAGCACATCTTTGCCCTGCTCTCTGTGACCAGGCAGTTGCCATCCCCTCCATGTGAATCTCATTCCTAGAAGGCAAGCTTTGTGAATGTCAGTCGCAGCATTCCCCAAGTGCTATGTTTGTGTATGACTCCATACTCACCCCGGTCCCAAAGATTATCTCCCTTAACAGCCAAGCCTCCAACGTGAACTGTAGTAAGAGTAAGGAGTGGAAAAATTCATCTCTTGGAGATTTTTCAGGCTCTCAGGGTAGCTGGTGTCTGCATGGCACAGGGCCCATTTAGGAGTTTGCTTTAATTCTTCTGGCTGCAGTATATTGATATTAACGCTGCGATTGGCAATGAGCAAATCTGGAGGGAAGCAGCAGCCGCCACATCCCAGTAAAATTGCCTGCATCGGAACACGTGGCATTTGTAAACTCTTTGGCAAGGGGTAAATGACCGCAGGGAATTTCCAGCAGATAACCACTTCCAGAGGGCAGCAGCCTCCTGCTTAGCTCTGTGCACCCAGCTCGTGGTGCAGAGCTCTCCAGAGGTGTGCTAGCAGGGTCAGGCTGATAAAGCAAGCAAATAAAGGGAAAGTGAGAAGTGGCCTGGAAGGTCAGCACAGGGCAGGGCCTGACAACTCTGCTGGGGCCGGCGCTGGCCCACTGCTCTACCTGCAGTAGTGTCAGCATGAGTGTTTTGTGTCCTGTGCAGTGATAAAAGAAAAAAGGGTCTGATTTCATAATTGTGGCCCATAAAAGCATGCTATTTACATAAGTAAAGCAGAAAATGTTGCTGGTTTTCTCATTAAACATCCTTTTTTTGGCAATGCTTTCTCATTAAACACCCTTTTTTGGCAGTACAAAGTCTGCAAAGCTTTCATCTGTTCTTCTAGTCTTCGATCAGTTCCATAACCTCCAAGATAATCTTCCAAAAAGCCTTTGGGTCTGATTTTAGGAGACTTTGAGTCTCTTATGCTTATTAAAATAAAAGAGGACAACCGTTTTTGAAGTCAGTGGGCTTATAGTTCTGGCTGATACAAATTACTTTGCTCTTTTGACATCAGTATTCCTCTTACTTACACAAGCAGAAGTTTGCTTTAAGAAACTTACATCGCTGACTTGATTACTTCATTCCTGACAGAAAGGATTTTTCCTGAAATTTTTTACTAAGAAATGCGTATTTATTACAGAGACAAGAAAAGCTCAAAATAGGAAATTAACACTTCAGAAGGCCATTTCACAGAAGAGCAGGAAATCTTGAACTGATGAAAGTAATCTACTAATCAACTGATCTAGACAGCCTGCTGAGAAATCTCCCCAGTGTTCTGCTGGGAGGCCAGGGACAGCAGTTTGGGCAGTGCACTTCGTGTCATACAGTCTGCGTGCGTGGCCCAGCCGTAGGCCTCAAGCGAAGGAATTTCCATCAATGTGATCATTTACTGATCAGAACTGCTGCCTGTCGTTAAAGAGTTGTGGCCAGACAAGTTCCAGCTGAAAATGGGCTTTGCCCTGAAGCTGCTGGGGACTGGGCGTGTGTTCGCTTCTGCTGACTCTGCTCTGGGAAATTGATTTTTGGCACAGGGGATGGACAGCTGGCTCTGGTAACATCCAGACTTCTGCAGCACACGTTGCCAGAGCTTGTGGCAGATCACAGAGAGGTTTTTTTTTTTAAAAGGAGGGAGAGAAAACAGCCGTCGGAATGCTGTACCAGAGAGAGAGGAGGATTTTTTTTTTTTTTGCCAAATGTAAATTCTTTAGGTCACAGTCGGGAATTCTGACATTGCAAAGGGAGTGTAAAATGAGATGGCAAAATAAGAACAGCCATCACTTGTTGCTGTCATGTGCCCAGGCTGCCAGCACACCAGCACAGGCCACAGCAGCCATACAGAAGTCTTAGCGGCTTCCAATGGTGTTTTCAACCCATGGAGAATGCTGCATGGGAAGGTTGATGCTTTATCAGTTACCATCAATTACCATCTATCAATTACCATCTACTGTTTGGGAAAAGCATAGATCATCGTAATGGTGCAGTGTGCAAAATGGCTGATTGGCATCACTAATGAATCTTCAAAGATGAACTAATTTAAGTTACTTACAGGGTAGGAGGGGAGGATGCAGCAAGCCAAAGGCCTGTCCTTAGAGAGCTCAGATTGCCACCATTGCCACCCATTGGCACATGTAATGCTGATGAATATGTTCATTTCCAGGGCCTGAGCAAAGCAATTCATCACAGCACACAAAAACCAGCAAAGATTGAAGCGAGTGATTCTTCAACAAGGAGACATTCCCTTGGAATCCTAAAATGCATCTTGATATCAAAATAACTTCAGCTCTGAAGCTGATAGCAAAATAGATGTCTTTATCCCAGGATCACTACAGCCAGCAACGTAGGGAATAGCTGGAAAAAGAGAGGTACACCAGGTTCAAAGGGCATGGATGAATTGCAGATCGGCTCTAACATCTGAAAACCTACTAAGGCCAAAATATTTCTGTGGGATAAATCATGCACCCAGAAGCAGTGTGTGGGTGGGGTGTTTCTTCGTAGTATGCAGTGGTGGATATTTCACTGAATCTGAGCTGTGAATGCAGGCACAGCTATTAGATACCCACCTCACCTTTGGCACCTGATTAGCAGCATTTATGAACACACTTCGAGAGATTGCCCAGAGATCCGGTGGAAGCCTCATCTCTGGAGACACTCAAGGTCAGGCTGGGGGGGCTGTGAGCACCCTGATCCAGCCGTGGGTGTCCCTGTTCATTGCAGGGCAGTTGGACCAGATGGCATTTAAAGCTCCCTTCCAACTCTGAGGATTCTATAGTTGTACGATAAAGGCTCAGAGCAGTGAGCACCCTACTGTTATGGGGACAAATTTGGAACAAACAAGAGGAAAGTGACATCATCTTTTCCAAGATCACCTGTTCAAGTGTCGAATTGCTGATGTGGTGTAATAAAATTTTGTGTAACAGAAGAAAATGAATGAATGATCTGCTAAAGTCCAAAACCTGTGACAAGTCTCATGTGAGTACCTTGTTCATTCCAGTTCAGAAACAGAGTTTCAGGGACATTTAGTTACCTCCTGTGGCAGCTGTCTGCCTCCTTCAGAGCGTATTTAAATCACTGTTCGCAGTGGGAAGCTCAGCTGCTCATGCAGCCGGAGAAGGGCTTCAGCTGACAGCTGACTCCTCTTTAGGTGTTGTATCACAAGCAGTAAAATCTTCATAGCTGAAGAATTAGATTGGGTAAAGAGTGAGGTGTACATGTGTGTGCCGGAAGGAGGGTGGAAGAAAAGCCAGCACACATAAGCAAAGTGCCTTCGGAGAACTGAACGTGCCATCACCTCTGCTGTGACCGCCTGCGCACCAGCAGCTGTAAGGGGAGTGCTGCTGTGCAGATACAGCAGGGACACTGCCTTCCCGTCCCCCTCACATTTCCTCCAGCCTGCATGCTGGGTGACACAAGCTCAGCTGCATTCTGCAGCCCCTGTGAGTCACCAAGCTACAGCGTCTGACTCACTGCTGAGCAATAGCTGAGGAATTAGGAGCTTGTGTGTCCGTGGTGGCTGTGTGCGCTGCGTTAGACACAGCTGTTGTCCTGGGAACCCTCCGAGTCATCCCTCTTTTTCTGCTTATTTATTTATTAATGTATGTATTTATATTTATTTATTTTTCAGCAGGGTTCATGGACAGGGTGTTCCTGCTTTCTGGGTTATTTTGTTACCCTTGGGTGAAGAAGTGGACAAACAGTGCAAAAAAAGGGATTTTATTCATTGTGGGAAAGTGAGTGCGTATACAGGGGAAAAAAATGTGTTCCACATTCTCTCCACATGATGAATTTAAGATTCATGTGAAGATAAACCAAAAATACCCATGAAAGGGCTTGGGTTTTTGCATTTCATTTCCACAGGAGATTCCCAGAGTTGTTTGTTTGAAATAAACAACTTGAAAGGAGACCCTCTGCCCACTCTCTGATGTGAAGTAATTAATGGCTGCATCAGCATTTCCACTCTTAATTCTGCTTTTCATATGGTTTGTTTTAAAAATTTGCTCCAGACATGGACTTAACATGTAGCAATACTCTGCATTCAGGGAAGCCTTTCATCTGAGCAGCTCAAAGTGCTTTGAAAGTATTAATCAATTAAGATTCCCAACATCGTGAGAGATAAAAGCATTCCTTCAGAGAGAAATTGAGTCATTCGTAGTCAAATACCACGGTGACATTTTGCCTAGCAGTATGACAGATTTCTGTTCATTAGTTCTCTTAATCATTTCAGTCCATCACTGTTTCCATGTCCTATTTAAGGATGCCTTTTTTATTTTTCATACTGTGAACAAATATCAAACAATTATGTAATTAAAACTAAAGATACGGCTTACTGACATGAGATAACAGCAATTAATGTGTAATAATAAAAAGGATCTTGTGGTCTGTAGAATCATCCTGAACAATTGTTACAGATCTCATTAACGAAGCAGTGGGAGTCACCCACTGCTGATCTGCAGCCATCCTATGGGTGTCGAGCATCAAATATTAACAGCACACTGCAGCTGCACTGCAGCAGAGTTTAAAGCAGACCATGCAGATGGAAGAGGAACTGCAAATTGTCCTGATGTGGCAGAACTGGCCCTCAGTCTTGTGAATTTTGAGAGTCTGGATTGGGCACAGTCTGGGTAATTTAGGCAACTAACTTACACCTTAAATTTCCAAAACCTAATAAAATTCTTCCCCATTATGGGCTGGGGTTCCTGTAGAGTCACTGGGGAGAGCTATGGGCTGCTGAATGCCTCCAGTGGAAAAAGTTCACAACACAACATGACCGAACTGCAGGAGAAAGTCTTATCTTTATGGGACAAAGAAATGAATGTACAAGTGTCAATATTTGTTCTTCTTGCTCATTCTGCTCCTGCTCACGTACAACAGGTGCTAAGATGCTTTGGCTGTGGCAGGGAAGATTACCCAACCTAACTGTGCGTGGTGGGACGCTGGGACTAAGCCTGTGAGTGTTCTGTGTATTATGGGGATGATCAGTAAAGGACCACATCAGAAATGATTGCTGTCCCGTTCCAACCCTGCCATCTGATTTATGGAAAATTGCAGAAGGCAGTTGCAACAAGCAATCAGAAGGAAAATTGAGTTTATGGGAAACCACAGGATTACATAGTCCTGGTGAATGCACAGCCAAGAGGTTTCAAGTCAAATATTACAACAGTATAAATAATATGAAGTAAGCACAAAATCAATGACCATGAGGTGAGGTGCCTCTCCTGACCATCTGCCCAGCTGTGAGCAGTTGGCATTTCCCCATCAGCGTCATGGAACAGCATGGCACAAAAGCAGCCATGGCACAAGGTGTGGGACAAGCCAACAGGCACTGGAAGAAACAAAGCTGCGCTATGGAGGTCCTGATCATTTCCTCTGTTCCAGAATTCATGAAATTAAACCAGTTTGGACATCAGTGCTCTGATATCCTACATGATTTGTGACATCCAGTTTGTCACCGATATCCCTGTTTGGTTTGATAACTGCTTTGGAGGCAATTTCTCACTGCCACATCACTCCATGCCTTATTTCAAGGAGCTGATCCAGCTAGAAAGTCTGCTGAGCTGAGTGTTTGTGGTGAGGAGCATCAGGCTGTGGCGGGCAAAGGTTTAATGCTATCAGAAACCATCTAGGGACGAGACAAACCAATACTTTATGTAAGAAGCATGAGCAAGGTGGGCTCCATCTGTGGTACTGCAGAGGGACAGATAGGAGGGTGAGTCCTCATTCGCCCTATTCATTTCTCTTTCTGCATGTTTTCTCCTGCAGCTAAAGGAAACATGAGGGTGAATTACTCATTAGTTCTGTTCATCTCCATTTCTCTTCCTGCGCATGTTTCCTCCAACAATTTCAATGATCTATCAAATTTCAGTAGTCAAGGACCATCCCATGCACAATCACATCTGCTCCCTGTGCTCCTCACACAGCCTGATCTTCAAAGGAGAGATTAACAACTGGTGTTTTCCATGGTATAGAATCGTAGAATCATTAAGGACCACTAAGGTAATCCAGTCCAACCATCAGCACATCACCACCATGCCCACTAACCCGTGTCCCTGAGTGCCACATCTCCATGGTTCTTGTGTGACACAGCTGTTACCAACGAGCACTGGTATCTCAATCAATTTGCCTCCAACCAAATTAATTTAAACTTCTTATTGCTTACTGTTGAAATGCCCCAAAAGACTGCAATGTCAGAGTTTGCACACAAGCCAGCTGCCTGACCTTTATCAAGAGAACATGCATTTCAACCTTAACTCTGGAGAGACATGAGGAAGGGCTGTACTGGATTGCTAACAAGTTTAAGAGTGCACAATGTGCTGGAAATATTGCAGAGCCATGTGCTGCTCTGATGGCCTTGAGGGGGAGTGACAGCCTGGCTATAGAGCTGCCAAAAAAACAGCAGTGAAATAACAAATACACATTGGATTTGGTCCTTTTTTCATAGTTTCTTTTTCTGGAGTTTATAACTGAAAAACTTGAGGCATGAAATGATCCTATTTGTGTTACTGGTGTGTTCTTCCTGAGGAGCTGTCTGTAAGCCGGTCTTTAACTTGAAATTCTTGCTGCAGTCTCCTCTGATTCCCTTTCTTCAGTAGGGGACCTCCACCATACCTGAGCTGTGACTTTGTTAGAGTCTGTGTCAAAGGAGAGAAGTTTCACTTGCCCAGCCCAGTACCCTAAATCTGTTCAGACTTTTTATAGGTTCTTGTGTGTAATCATTTTTCCATTGTAGTGCTGCTAGTGCAGTACATACAAACAGAAATAAGTGGAGGAAGCTGCATGCAGCCAGAGGAGGTGGCTGTAGGATGAGGTATGGCACAGAAAGCAGCAGTGCCAAAGGGACTGCTGTTGGCACTGCAGCTCGAGGCATCTCCCGAACTGCACAGAGTTCAGACTTTGCTTTATGTGGAAGCTTACTTTTTGTTGTTGTTGGTGGTTTTTCTTCTGTCTGGATTCATCCAGGGCCATTGTTAGTGACATAAACATCCTTGTGACAGATGGCGTGGGGCCTGCCCCGGTGTGACCGAGGGCAGCGCGTCGCTCCCTGCCCTTAAATAGCACTGCCTTTAATCCCCTGCGCTGGGTGACGTTCTGCATTTTACAATGTGCCAAATGCATCTGGCAGTGTTCAGATATGGGTTATGAGAACGGTACGTATGCAAACACATACAACTGCTCTGAGCAAGGTCGGAACGGTTCACAGTACGTACTTTGGCTCGATTTGCAGATCACCTGCAAAATCTACATACATAAAATTGCAAGCAAGACTAATAAAAGATTTAATGA
The DNA here is from genome assembly GCA_013396635.1 of Penelope pileata. Taxonomy (NCBI): domain Eukaryota; kingdom Metazoa; phylum Chordata; class Aves; order Galliformes; family Cracidae; genus Penelope; species Penelope pileata. The sequence goes on along the minus strand of WBMW01005234.1, from coordinate 432,635 downwards.
GCCTTGACCAGCAAGAATAATTTATTGTGATTTGCTTTAATAGTCCTCTCACTGCTCTTCCCTCATGCCAATAAATATCTGCTGTTACCTGCACACAAACATCTTTATGATGGCCATGAATCACGCTGCAGAAGAGGCACTCCATGGGCAGTGTGATTCTGTAGACACCATGGGCAGATTGGACATTTTATATCCACACCCAGCACAGTTGCCTTGATGCCATTTCTCTGTGTAAAAAGCTGATTTCAAAACACAATGTGATTTATAACGGGCTTATCCTTTCTAACACCAATGCCAGAAGATGAGATGCCTTTGGTTTGCTTTACTTATTATCAAAGTTACTTGTCTGCTAGAAGTCCCGCTTGAACACTTGAGACTTACGCTGGGGAGCACAATAACAGGATAAGGTCTCATCAGCAGTGAGCAGGGAGTTTTGCTAATGGAGAACTTTAGCACTCAGCTCTCCCCTGGCAGCAGCCCCTCGCACATTTCATCACCAGGCGCTCGGGAAGGAGCCCGCTGCAGTCTGCTCGTGTTCCCCATGGAGGATGAGTGGGCACTGCTGCTGTTCCCAGGGCTGATGCTGTGAACCCATGTCCCAGCCAACCCCAGCAGCTTGGTCATGGTCTGAAGCCCCAGACACAGCAGCATCATAGGGTAGCAGGGACCCTTTAGCATGGGATGGAGAATCATAGAATCATTAAGGTTGGAAAAGACCTCTGACATCATCCAGTCCAACCCTCAGCCCATCCCCACCATGGCCACCGAGCCATGTCCCTCAGTGCCACATCTCCATGTTTCTTCAACACCCCAGGGACAATGACTCCACCTCCCTGTGCAGCCTGTTCCCGTGCATCACCACTCTTTTGGAGAAGAATTTTTTCCTAATATCCAACCTGAACCTCCCCTGGTGCTTTCAATATGCACAAGATTTTGGACGTTGATGGTGGATGGGAGCGACAGCTGCACCAGTGAGTGGTCTTTCAGAAGAGCTTTGAAGAAGGAGGAGGGAGGATTCTTAGAGTGCAGAGAGCCTGAAGTTGTGGTATGTGTGATTTTTCTTCTCTGAATAACAAAGCTGTGACCACAGGATTTGCCCAGGCCAAGTCCCTGGGACACTGGAGGGAGATGATGAATGATTACAAACAGCTGTAATACTGCTTTTAAATCCCCATTAATTAATCCTGTAGCAATTCCATTGTCTTCCTTGCTTCCTCAAGCAGGAAATTTTCCTTCCACTGTCTGAAAGCCGAAGACAATTTTTTTTGGCTTATTATTATACATCAAAAACTTATTTTGAAATGAATTTCTCAGATTGTCTTGCATGACACAGCACCTACCAAATCAACCTGCAAATGGGAAGAGCAGCCACAATGCACTAAACAAATCACTCCACCTATAGGAAACAGCTTGTAGTGCATAGCCATCCCTTTGGGCACGATCCCATCTGGTTGCCAGTGTGGGGTGTAGCTGGGCACCTCGGCTGGGGTGCTGGTGCCAGAGCTGGGACCTCAGCAGGGTGATGGCATGCATTATCCCCATGGCCACGACTGCCTTTAGCAAGTCTTCCACAGCTGGAACTGAGAAGCATCCTTGGAAGAGGTGCCAGCAAGGAGATTTTTCCTAATCCTAAATTGCTGGCAAGTCTACAGCTCTGTGGGTACTGATCCTCTCAGTGCTAATGCACAGGTAACAGTGCTTAGGACACCTAGGAGGCTGTGTGCTGAAAACCCCAACAATTTAAAACCCTCATCTGCAAAATAAGGAGGCAGGAATGCACTAGAAATAGGTGTTAATCATGTTGTTCTCAGTCTGTGCGTCACTGACTCATTCCTTCCATATTGACAGGCTACATCCAGAAAAACAGCGCTGGATCTTAGGTCCTGGCAGAGACACAGCAAGATGGATCTCACCTCTTTTCATGGATATAAAAAGGCCAATAGCAGAGGCATGGGGTGGGAGTCGGTCACCTGGCTTTCTACCTGCCAGCTCAGCTTGCTCCTGAGTGTGTTAGACAAATGTGTGTCAACTGGGAGAGCCTGGGGATTTCTTTGACACAAAAATCACACGGGAATAGTTCCTTACAGCAGAGCCAAATACTCTTAATGGAGTACTATACAGAGAGGAGAGGGATGGGAAAGAGCAATACCTGAAGGATGCAGCTGCTGACAGGAGAAGGTCCCAAGCTGCTTGAAAGAGTTTACGTGAACCTCCACAGCCAAACCTATGCTGTCCTGTCCTGATGATAAACAAGCTCAAATGCCTGAGCTATGACTGGCACTTGGACTTCTGTAAGCATAGAAGGGGCTGCAAGGCCCTCTGAAAATTGACAGGTCTTCAGTGAGATGGGCCGTGTGTGGGGTTCCCCAGCGGTCATGTAGGAAGCTGGGGTAGAGCTGTGCTGTGCTCATGGGTTTCTGGAGCCCCAGCAGCTCCCTAAGCCCCAGCCAGCCCTGCTGATGGCAGGTGAGGCCTGAATTCCACATCTATGTGTGTCTCAGTGCTATTACTTCACATTAATCATAGAATCATTAAGTTTGGAAAAGACCACTAACATCATCCAGTCCAACCCTCAGCCCATCCCCACCATGCCCACTAACCCACATCCCTCAGTGCCACATCTCCACGGTTCTTGAACACCTCCAGGGACGGTGACTCCACCACCTCCCTGGGCAGCCCATTCCAATGCATCACCACTCTTTCTTAGAAGAAATTTTTCGTAATATGATGGAACAGACAGGAGCACAAACACCTCTTGTACAAATCCACAGGGTTATGAGCAGTTACAAGGATACAAAATGAACCTCAAAACCTGACCACGCTCAGTCCCAGCTCCGCCTGCAGTGTGCTGCAGTGTGCTCCCTCGAACCCGTGGGGAAGGGATGGGAGAACAAACACTAAGTGCCAGATGTTGTATACATTGCATAACACGTTACTGGAAAACAGCACAGGGTGAATGAATAGCGCAGTAGTGGATGGTACAAAATAATAATGAAATACACAAATACAAAGCAAACAACTCTCAGGCAAGGAGGACGGCTGGGCTGAGAAATTGTTACCTAAAAGGACCAGAGGAAACTCCATCGCTTGTTGGAATTCCAACCAGACTGGACAGGCCACTAACATACACCCCTTGGGAACACTCCCTGGATCACTTTCCCATCTTTTGGCAATTAAAAGATTATAGAAATATTTTATAATACCTTCAATTCATATACAAATTCATTGTCTTTTGATTTGGTAAGAGAACTTGTCAGAAGCAGACTTCCTTATTTTCTCAAAGACTTTTCTAATGCTAGGTAAGAAAGAATAAAGAATGAATCTTTTCTATCTTGCCAAAGAAAAAAATCTTCACTCTAATAATGATTGTTCCGCTGGAACTCACTGCAAAGTAGGCCTGCCGTTAATCTCTTGGTGTATAACAATGCACATTTGTCCAGGCCATCAACCCCAGCTCTGAGCCTCATGCTCTAACAGCTATTAGCAATTCTTCTAGGAGAATTTTCTTCTAGAAAAGCTCCTAGGAGACTTCAGGGTAAAGGGACCAGCAGGTACTGAGATTGCATGGTAACAGCCAGATTTCTGGGTTAGGTCATGAGGAGCACAGTCCATTGCATGGCTTAAACCCAAAATGTGGTTTATACAGACAGCTTTGTGCAGCATAGGCTATCTCTTGGCAGCACCATTGACATTCATTGGTTCTTTTCCTTGCCTCTGCTTTGCTGCATGCCTTGCTCCTTGCTATTGTTTCCCAGCTCCCACACAACTGAACACAGCATGGAACAACACTCACACCGAGGCTGAGCCCATTTCCTAGAGAAATGCCTTTGAGATCCATGGAGAAGGTGGCAGATGGAAGGAAAAAGGTATGGAAAAGGAAGAAGGAAGGGTGAAGACACAGGAGTTGAGTATCTATAAGTTGTCCTGAAGAATCCAACAGAAACACCTAAAAGGGGAGCAGGCATGGGAAGAGCTGTTGCAAAGAACCAGTGGAAACGAGTGCACAAAGGCCAATCAGCTGAGATGCATCAAGTAGCTTCACCCTGATGCTAGGAAAAAAGCAGTGAAAGGGAATGATAAATGAAGACAATGGTATCCCTATGGCCTCTTTCACGTCGGTGTCCTTGCACAGAGGCCAGGATGCAGTTTCGTATTGTAGAAGAGAATTGAGGCTTTGAACAAGAGGACTGCCATTTCAGGCACCCTACTGAGAGCGCTGGCATATGGCAATTTCACCTATCACACCCCCGAGACACAACGGGTAACTGCCCCTGCCATGAAGGTGGATCCGCATGTTGCTTAGGTAATTAGATAGGTTTAAAACAAACCTGGGATAATTGTTGCATCTTGGCTGACAGATGACGAAGTCACAGTAGTCATATTGCTTTAGTTAAGATAGTCCTGTAAACAATCATGGCTTTGGTTTTGGCACTGATCATCTCTGGTCAGTTATTCCCCTATATATCCTGTGGGCTGACTGTTTTCTTTATAACACACACTGAGCTTCTTCCCAGAGTCGTTTTTCCTCCTTCTTTGGAATGTGTATTAATAAGAAATATGCAGATTATAAAACTGCCTTAGGAACAAAAGAGAGAGGACTGAGTTTCACAACTATAGCTATACTTTGTCTAATCCAAGCCCAGATCACAAGGTATCCCTTGTGTATTGTAAAACAGCCCATGCATATGAATTATAAGCCACTTAAATGGAGGAGGAGTTAAGGATTGTTAAGTTTTCCCTTATGGTCTGAGCTTTTTGAAGCCTCCCCTTTCCTGTGCTGCAGGCAGATATTTGAGTTCAGCCACGCGTTGCAGCGGACGTTCCCTAGCAGTCAGTACCGTGGGAGACACCCTCGTTCCCAGCCTGACCAAGCAAGCAGTCATCAGCATTCCTGGTGTACTGTGAACAGCAGAATGACAGAACGGTTAGAGGTGGAAGGGACCTCTGAGTCCATCTGCTCCAACCCCTGCTCCAGCAGGGACACGTCCAGGTGGCTTTGGAAGGTCTCCAAGGAGGAGACTCCACAGCCTCTCTGGGCAACCTGTGCCGGTGCTCCATCACTCACACAGCACAGAAATGCATCTGGTGTTCAGAGGGAACCTCCTGTGTTCCAGTTTGTGCCCATTGCCTCCCACATCCCCTGTGTTAGTGAGGGACCAGGTGAAGCATGAGGAACCCTGCTGAGCCAGGAAATGGCTGGGGGACGAGATCAGGTGGCCTCTAGAGAGAGGTCCCTTCCAACCACAGCCATTCTGTGACTCTGTGAAGGTCCTTTATGCAATTATCTTTATATAACCCATGTTTGAGCAAGGTTGTCTAAAATGGGCCCCTTTGCCTGTTAGCTAGTGAGGGAGATTTTGGTTACAAGCTGAGAAGGTTTCAAGCCCTTTTCTCATCACTCTCTTGGGAAAAAACCCTACCTTCTATCCCATACAGCAATTTCCTGCTGTGTTGCCCCACTACTATTGCATTTGGGAATCATAGAGCCTGTTTTTGATACCCACTAGAATAGTCCAGAGGTCATACATTTTTTATAAAACCATCTCAACACTGATTCTTTTCCTAACAACAAAAAAGAGCTCAGTGTCACTAGGCCTTTTTTTTTTTTTTTTTAATAAGCTTGCTCAATTTATGATGCAAAGGTAATTTTTAAATAATTATTGTGTTGTCCCTGTGTTTAGAGAAACACTAAAGCTGCAGGATGCCCCGTAGCCCAGCACCTAACCTTCTCATGGTTGAACCAGGGTTTGTGTTTACAAAGCAGCATCTGGTGTGAAAACAGCTCCATCACTCTGTTCTCCGAAGTTTGATCCTTACCTATTCGAAAGCCAGTTGCTCCCAATTCTAACTGGGCTGTCAGATACAATGGCAAAAGTGGCAAAATGCAACAGAAGATAGGGGAACTTTACACACACAAACACACTCAAAAAATGTGTGGCGTGTGTACCTGTAAAGAGTATATCTGAGGCACATCTCTGCTTAAATAGTGTTTTTGCATGCTCTGAATGCTGTACCCTGGAATGAACTTTCCCTTAGAGCAGATGTGTAGGGTTTTTTTTTTGTACTCCTAAGTGGTTTTTTTCCCATAAAAATATTTTAATGATTTTAGTCCCCTAAGCCCAAGAGCTCCAGATGCATTTTTTAGTTGTTTGTCATAAGGACTATCCTGTATAAAAAATAACCATGCTTTCAGCCAGAATGAGTTTGCACAAAGCTTACTGTTAATTTGAAGTAGAAATTTTTTTCATTATAGTGAAGCAGGTCTTCATAGAAATGCCATTTGTGAAGCTCTAAAACCAGCAATGGTAAATCAAGATTGTTGCCATCTGAAATGCTTTAACTGATCTCTAGAAGGTGAACACTAGGTCCTATCAAAGGCAACAATAATCCTTCAATTGATTTCAGCAGTTCTTACATTTTGCACAGCGATCCTGCTTTCAGCTTTCTCACCTTTTGACTTTCTGGAATCTTAAATTATTTCTTTCCTTCCAGAATCTCTTTTACCTACCATACATTTACCAAACTGTTCTGCAAGGTTAGGTTAATAAAAGTCAAACATGTTTTTCCTAAGATCCTAATAGATTAATGAAACTAAGCACTGACTTTTCCAGCACTGCTCACCTGCCTGTGACTTGTTGCTAGATTGACAAGACATGGACCTACATGTCCAGCTCCACATTCCTTCTCCTGGGAGTATCCAACTTCTTTGATAGCACCTGGATGCATACACAACAGAGGAACCCAGTGGGATTGCATGAGTGTATGGAAATATATGCGTGTACTTAAGATCAAGCTGAAATTGCAGTGATTTCAGGAGGCAAAATTCACTATGATGTTACTGGGAGGAGGATTTGGGTGGCTCTCTTCCAGCCCTTTCTCCCAAATATACCTATCTATCTCCACCTCTTTGTGGAGAGCGCTTGCAGAGGGATCTGCTGGAGGGAGCAGACTGTTTCAGGTCAGACGTGTCTAACAGAACATCCATCTCTCCTTTCTCTATAGGACGGTGTCATCAGTTATCTAATGCTTTTTCAGACTGCTTATCTTTCACTCTTTGTTAATGATTTTCCCATAAGCAACACAGTTTGTTTCTGGAATTACTCGAGTGATGCCCACTTAATTGTCTTTTGTCTGTTTCACCTTGCAATGAACTCAGATAGAAGCAGTGATTTACCTAAAAGGAAAAGTTCTTTCAGCTTTCAGTTAAATATTTACTTATGCCTTTTTTGGCTTGCCTTGGTGACTTATTCCCATGCCCTTTGAGACATCACTATCAATTCCCACTGACTTTATAGACTTCTCTGCTCATTCAGTGTTACTCAATACCGTTTGGACTCATTTTCTACTACTTGACTGCAAATATTTTCATATTTATGTTACAAAGGCCAATGGAGACCTTGTGAACAATTTCTTCCCGTTCTTACAAAAGTACATGCATGAGTGGTTAGGATTCAGACATTTCAAACTGGGTTCAGGCTGGGCTGTAGGACTGGGACAGGATTAACCTAGAACTCAGGGTGATTAAGAAATTACAGAATGAGGGACCTGGGTCACCCTGTTGTCATCAGAGCACACTTACTGAGTATCAGTAAGAGGAAGACCAGCGCTGAGGTACCTTGGGTCCTCTTGGCTTTTCATAAGACCATAAGATGAGGCAGTGGTAGGGTGTAGGAGGCTTTATTCATCCACAGAAATATTTCTTCTTAAGACCTAATGAAGACTTTTCCTGTGGTGATAGGCATCACCTGACACAGCTCCAAAACTTCCAGTGGGAATCCAGTATTGAACTTCTGTACCCAAGCAAGGATTTTAGTGCTGTGAACCTTGACTTTAATGTCTGTAGTCCAGAAAACCATTTTATTTATACTCCTAGCCTGTTGATGTAGCTGAACAGAGAAGCTTTTCTGTGATTTCCACTCTTTCCCAGCAAGGATCCTTCCCTGTCCATTCAGTTTTAGCTAAAGGCTCAGGATCTCTGCGTGGGCTGGAGGTCAGTAGGAGTTGAGGGCTCGGTCAGCTTTCTGCCAGTCTTCGCCTCCCCAAATGATTTAGCGTTACCAGAGTTGCTCATTGCAGAAGGTAACGCCCAGGCTTTCTGAAATACAATATGTATAATTTCTGTTTGTTCCTTGCCTTTAACTGACATTTATATGGCAAACATACAGTACTGAAACAAAGCAGAAATATTACCGAATTGTCTCTAAGATTTTTATGAGTTTTATCTGTGTATTAAATATGACATTTCTACCAAACCTAGCTGTGCATGTTTTTATCTCAGTATTTGATTTTACAAATGCCAGTGATGCTGGTTTGCCTTTCTGCCTTTCACTATCAATATCCTGACCTTTAGGCATCCACATGCCCAGCCTGTACCCACAGATTCCAGGGTTCAGTGGCTTTCAATAGATGAAACAAAAGGGAATGAAGAGTGCTGGTAAGAAGCAGAGCCCTTAAGATGATCCTTTCCAGCATCCGAATTCTTTACACAGATGGCTCGCAGGGGCCAAAAGGTATCCTTTGCCTCTGTGAAAATATCTGTGCACTGTCAGTCTGAAGACCTACCTTGGGGTGGTGGCTGGTCTAGGCAATCCAAACCCTCCCATTTGATTACTCACATAAGAGTGCCTCAGGTTAGGAGATACTTGTGTTTACCTTGAAGATAACAACTGATCAGGTTCAAGTTAAGCTGGCTTGAACAGGCATTGAACATGCCCACAGGCATGGAAAGGTATTTGGGAGGGAGAGTGCTGAGCCTTCTTTGTGCACCTTTAATCTTAGGTTGCTGATAAAGTTTGGGAAGTGTGCAGAAAACCTCATGACACTGCACGTGCGTTGACACAGCACCAAGCCCTTTGTGGAAATGTTCTGTTCTACTAAAAGAGATTGAGCCAGTGTCTACACAATTATGGGCTTTCTTCAAAATACACCCAGTGATGCTTTTCACAGGAGGCTTAATTGGTCCTTGGAGCTTGTTCTTACAAGTCCCACTGGCTACATCTATCATACTAACTGCAACAGAGCAGTGACTGTTGCCTGGCATGAAGCCAAGGGGCATGTTATGACTCATATCCCCATGACTAAATTCTTTTCCCCCTAAAAACAGGGTGGCCACACCCAGGCTGCCTATTGGGAATGGTCCCAGGAATGTGCTGTTCTCCATGCTGGGCTCAGGTGTTGTCTGCTAGTTGGTGTTAATTCATGTCAAGAGACCATTAAAGAATATAGATGATCACATGCCAGTGTTAGAACTAGTGTCATAGTCCTGTTTAACTTACTAGTCTAGACATAGCCATTAATATCAAGAGTTTAGCAAGATGCCTAAAAGGGACAGTGTATTTATATAGCTAATAAGAATATCCAGAGGAACACGAAAAGTACTTCAGAAGAAAAAAACAAAACTAGATCAGTTTTTTTTCTGGGGGGAGTGATAAAGTGCTAAGTTCCTCTGGGAACAGATTACACAGAAATGCTTCTTACAGGGTTTCTGGTATCCTTCCCAGCAACATCTGGTGCTGCAGGTTCTTGACAAGAGGATGCTGGAGTTGACAGTCCTCTGCCCACTCTGTCCACCAGTCCTGGTGCTAGATGCCATGCAGTGTTAGCAGAAGGCATGTAGAGCTTGTGAAAACAGTTCGGAGAACCTATGATTTTCTTGACTTGTTCCCTGATTTGAATAAGGTAAAGCTTGGAGCTGGAAGTTGATGGCTAGTTGGCTTTTGCCCAGTGAGTGCTACATGCACACTGGACACAGCTGCTCAGTGAGGTGTGCTGCTTCATATCTGGGCTGGTACATTGACATAGTGCTGCACAACACACACACTGCTTACTGTCTCGTCCAGACTTGTCATAGGGGTGTTTGTCTCATGCTGCAGGATGCCGTGTGCATCTCCCCAGCTGCCCACAGGACCTCAGCATGACTACCCTGGGTAATGAGATTGAAGCTCCATGGTCTAAGTTCCTAGAGAAAGCTGTTCTCTTTGGATTAATTCATTTGCTTCTGGTACAGATTAAAACTTTGGTTATCACCTGTACAACCTTCAGTGGCTGAGGACCTTTTTATACCAGTGACTCTCTCCTTCTGTGTGCCACATGGATATTGAAATAATGCTGGAGAATCACAGAAACATGGAGTAATTTAGGTAGTTAATTTAGGTCCTTTGGAGATCATCTAGTCCTACCCCCTGCTCAAAGCCAGGTTGATTGGACCATGTTGCTCAAGAACTTGGGTTTTGAGTATCTCCAAGGATGGAGATTTCACCTTCTACATGGGCAACCAGTTCTAGGGCTCCACTACCCTCACAGTGAAAACATTTTTCCTAGTATTTGATTGGAATTCCTGCATGGAAACTTTTGTGTTCAAATATCAAAAAAAAATCTATTGGGTCCCTTTGGAATCCACTGCCCTCCTTGATCTGAACTACCTCAGACAGGCAGTGAAGCCATGCTATTTGCATATGTGTTGGGAAGGGCTGTTGTGGCTGGGACTGAGGGTCCTTTGGGGACACTGAAGGACGGGGAAAATGTTGATTCAGTTTGTAATTCAGTTTTATTGCCTTGCATTTTTATATTTGTGGGAAATGTACAGCTAAGTTGTGTCTGTTGTGATTTTTGAACTGAGTTCCTTAACTGATTTCCAGCTTAAGCATTTTCCTGTGTTTTCTTATTTAAATGTAAATAAACAAAGACATGTTGTCTCTCACAAACACGCATACCATGATTGCCTCCTGGGTCCCTTCTTTTATCTCCAGGATGCAACTTAGGATCTTGTTCCAAACATGCCTGTGGTGTGACAAGTTTGGGTCTTTAAACGGCTTCCACTCGGGTTTCCTTTTGTGAAAGTCCTTGAAGAGCAGCAGCCAAAGAAAAAAGGGCTGAAGAAGCTGCGTGGAAATGGCACCTATGACTGACCCAGCCAAGACACTGATCCTTCATAGCAGCCAACCTGCAAGATTCCCTTGGCTGGAAATGACAATAGATTACAGGAATTTTAGAGTAGCCACAAACAATATCTGCATCCCCTTTCCCGATGGCAGAGTCTGGGAGATAAATGTAGCTGTTACGTGAAAAAGTACAGTGATGACTAAGTGAAGAATGAATCTTAGCAAACAGTCTGCACAGGAGCGCTTGTTTCCACATGGAGCTCCAGTATTGTCCTGCTCTGCTCTGCGCTGGTGCAGCCTCACCTCGAGCACTGGGCGCAGGTCTGGGCATCACAATAAAAGAAGGACATAAAACTATTAGAGAGTTTCCAAAGGAGGGCTACAAAGATGGAGAAGGGTCTGGAGGGCAAGGTGTGTGAGCAGCAGCTGAGGTCCCTTGGTTTGTTCAGCCCAGAGCAGAGGAGGCTGAGGGGAGGCCTCATGGCGGCCTACAGCTCCTCACAGGGAGCGCAGGGGCAGCGCTGAGCTCTGCTCTCTGGGGACAGCGACAGGGCCCAAGGGAACGGCATGGAGCTGTGTCAGGGGAGGGGCAGGTGGGGGTTAGGGAAAGGTTCTGCACCAGAGGGTGATGGGCATGGAACAGGCTGCCCAGGGCAGTGGGCACGGCCCCACACTGCTGGAGTTTAAGGAGCATTTGGACACCGCTGTCAGACACAGGGTTTGGATTTTGGGTGGTCCTGTGTGGAGCTAGGGGTTGGACTTCATGGTCCTTGTGGGTCCCTTCCAACACGGGATATTCTATGATGCCTGTAGCAGGATCCTAGGGGCTGCATGTGTAGGTCTGTGCGTGGTGAGGCCCCAGCTCACACATGGTGCAGACACAATGCCTCTCAGTGTAGGAATGAAGACCTGGATTGTGAAATCTCTATGGGACACCCTGAGCCAAAATGACTCATGAGACACCATTTCCTTCAGATGAGTGGCTCTACCTTTGATGGATTGTAAGTGGTCTGCAGGTATTTCATGCATAGTGCCCAATTACACTGAAGAAATATTACCGTGGATAACATATCTGTGTGCCCCTTTCATCACAAAGGCAGGTTTCATGTATGAGGTGAAATTGGAAGCCACATCCTATATCTCCTGCTGACTCCAAATTCCCATCAGAAAAGCACTGTGTAAATATAGAATCAGACCTAGGCAAAAGCCAAATGCAATTTATTCGTGTTCTTTCTTGTGAATGATATTCAGGCTATTAGCTTAGCACAAAGCCCAGCCAACACTTAAGCCAACACTTAAGCCCCTTGGTGGGATGTTTAAGTGGTGTCTAGGCTTTGTGCTGGGTCTCTGCACTAGCATGAGTTTTTACCAGTAGGGAGAAGGGTTGCTTTGTCCATGTTGAAAAGTACACAGCCAGCCTTCTTTGTAGTACGTCTCTTAATTTCTTTTTGATTTAATCCTTTGCACTGAGGGGATGCTGCTTGCCCTAAAGAAACAAAAGCTGCCACTCTGAAGCATGTGTCTTTTACCATCCATGCAATCCAAATGGTTATATTCAAATCAAATTAAAACATTTTAAGAACCAAATCTGGAGCACCTTTCTTAAAGTTTTAGTTCCTTTCATTAATATTTTAAAGCAGTTAAAAGCAGTATTGTAAGTGCTAAGGATTAAGCACTGTAGGCTCAGGCATGCAGATACTCCCACATCCCTCCTCATATGGTCTACCTGAGCTTTGACTAATGGTAACCGCAAGTCTTTGAAGAGAGCACCTAATCCTTAAAAACTGCAGTAGCTGTGTTAGGTATGGCTCATCACAGAAATGTTAATATATGCAAACAGAAGTCCACTTACAGTGCTAAATGTACCTTCGCTTTGCACTGTATGTGCAGGTTTCCCTTTGCTGCTATTCTCATGCCACGAGCAGTTGCTTTTTGGATGTTAGGCTATTGCAAGCTGGCCTTGTTGCCTTTGTGCAGTGTGTTTCCAGCGATAGTCTCAAGGATTTGGGCTGCAGAAAGGCTGTCATGTAAAAAGAGGAGCTGAAAAAGCTCAGAAAAACTGTCAGCTGGACAAAAAAAACAAAGCTTTGGTTTAGTGGCTTGGTAAATATTCTGGGAACTACTCTTCTCTCTGTGGCATTAGGGGGACAATCCTCCCCCGTGTTCCCTGTCTCCCTGCGGAGGTGGCTATGTCTGGTACTCATCAGAGGGTGGTTAAGCCAGTGGGACCAGAAGAGCTCGGATTATGGCTGTGAGGCACTGTGGTCTCAGGCGGGGGTCTGCGACTCAGCCCTCCTGGCTTGCACTCCACATTTGTCACACTAACTCAGGTCAGGCCAAGAGCAAGTCCTGGGTGCCCAGATTCCTCCTACCCATATTTTAGGTACAGACAGTGCTCTCCAGCACAGAGGCTTGGGTAGGGGCTGCAATGGGCAGCACTCAGTGCAAAGATACTGTCATACAAGTGATGAGGGAGAAGTGTTTTACCAAGCAGACTTACAGATGCCAGATTGGGAAGAGAAGGGTGGAAACAACAGTCAGTAACCAGCCAAGAGGTGACACTGGGTAACTCCGAAGAGCATGGTGAGGAACCCTGACACAGCAACTGCTGAGAACATGATTTCTTGCTTGATTCTGGAAGGCCATGAGCACAGGTCTGCCAGCACAGCATGGGCTTAATCACTGAGCTTAAATCCATAAATAAACAGCTGCTTTCCAAAAGTACTGAGCACTTAAATGAGATTCTCTTGAGTTCCTCTGAAGTATTTGGTTATATAGAGCCTGGAGCACCTCTGCTGTGAGGAGAGGCTGAGAGCTGGGGTTGTTCAGCCTGGAGGCTCAGGGGGATCATCAATGTCCATAAATACCTGACAGGAGGTGCAAAGAGGACAGAGCCAGGCTCTTGTCAGTGGTGCCCAGTGCCAGGACAAGAGGCAATGGGCACAAACTGGAACACGGGAGGTTCCCTCTGAACACCCAGAAGCACTTCCATGCTGTGCAGGTGATGAAGCACTGGCACAGGTTGCCCAGAGGCTCTGGATTTTCCTCCTTGGAGATCTTCCAAAGCTACCTGGACATGGCACTGGGCACCCTGCTCTGGGTGTCCCTGCTGGAGCAGGGATTGGAGCAGATGGACCCAGAGGGCCCTCCCAGCCTCAACCGTTCAGTGATTCTGTGGTTCTGTGATGACCTGGGAGCCCACCTGGACTGGGATGGCTTCCAGCTGTGGTCCCCACAGAGACACCTTGATTTGGAGATCAGCTGCATTTACCTGCCTGGATGGCAGCTGCACTGTGCCATCTGACCTCAAGGCTAGCGCAAAGTGCATTTACTTTGCTAACAGAGACCGGGTCTAAGATCCAGAAGGATACAGACACTTGCAGAGAGTGAGTCAGCCCACCCAGGATCTGGATCACTGCTGGAGCTGTCTATCTGTCTGTCAGTCTGTCTGCATTGGGAAATGAATGTGTTATCTTCCTGTGCAGCTGCCTCAGCTGCAGGCGTAGTCAGGTCAGGCAGCCAAAGGTATCCAAGGTATATGGGATTAGACTGGAGGAATGTATGTTCCCTTGTAATTCACTGGATGAGAAATTAGTTAAATGACTGTTATTGTTTCTAATACTCCTACCCTGGGTCTTCAGTAACTGGAATCATAACATTTAATGCTTTGACAGCTCATCTGGATGCTTTTAGAATAAGAAGCTAATGCTTTGCATTCACCCAAGGTCACAGAATGCTTCATAAATTGTAATTCATTTCCATAATGTTCTAAAGAGGACTCTTGAGTAGCAGTGCTCCCACTTGATGAATGTGTAAACTGAGGTATGGAGAGCTGAGAGGACTTTTATCCTTTTTCCTATATAGCTGGTCAGAGATGAAGCTGCAAGGGCAGCCCCCGGGGCTTGAGTCCTCATCTACCAAACCTGCCAGCTGAGAATGCGTCTCACTTTATTTTAATGAAGCTCTGTTTGCCGTTTCATTTTACAGGCTGTTAGCCCAGAATAATGGAAAGTGGGTGCCCTGATGGATGACAGGAAGCTTGTGCAATTTGCTGAAGTACAGCTAATAGTTGGCAAGCTGAAGATCAACTCTCTGTCTGTAAATACAGTTTGGGCCAAACAGAGTCACTTTAAGTTTTCTGTCCTTGTGTCAGCTTCAGTTCAGCCTGGAGGCTGAATCCATGAGTGCAGAAGCAATCCTGGCCCTGCAGCTTTCTTATAAAAGATATCTCAGGCCTCCAAGACCATGAGCCTTTCACATCTGGTCAGAATAAAGTCAGACAGGCAGCAAAGGGCGAGGTCTGATTTCTGTCCTGTGCCGGAGTTTTGCTGTCCTCAAGCTCTTCTCCGAGGTGAATTTTCTTGCCAGACATTATCAGCTTCAGTGGTTTGGCTCAGGTTTTTGCTCCAGAGTCTTTTGTTCTGTTGACTTTTGGATCAACTCTGCACTGGCTCTGTTTTGAAAGTTACTTTACCCGTATTAATGTTTAACTTAAACAAGCATTAAATCATAAGTCTAACATGAAAATGCTTTAGTCTCTGGACAGTTCCTTTCCTTGTTGCTTTTGAGCTGTACATGAGGACAGCTTCACTTGCCAGGATTTCTTCTGTCTGGTGCTGGTCTCATGACACTGTTATTATTGCTGTTTTAATGCAGTGGAAAACAAAACCAAACCAAATCAAAACCAAACCCACTATGGTATTGTAGGCGATACTGTGGGCTCCTGTGAGTCAGAGTGGTCCGAGGGTGAGGGATGGAAGCCCAAAACATATTTATTTCACATTATAACCATCCTGTTTCCACAGGGAGTGTTGTAGGGTTGGGGACTTGGAGGTGGATCTGCAGGATCTATGAGGAAGGAAAATGTCTTACTGTTGTCACATACCTCTTCTGATCATAGTCCAGACATTAGAAACCAAGACCAATAGGAATGGCAGAGAAAAACAGATACAGGAGCATCAGGACAGTTTCTGTAATGAAGAGTAACTTAACTTTCCATATTGGTACCTACTCTGTGCAAACTGTCCAGGGAGCGTGCTGATCCCTTGGTTGCCTTTCAGATCTCAAAGAGGAACTTCTAAAGGCATCATGTCAATGTCCTTGTGGCTCTCCCTAATTAGTGAGAACAGAAACATGGACTTTGGCCTTCTCCTTGTCTCCTGCTCCTTAGGCAGGACAGTGGAAATAGCAGCTAAGGCCTCTCCAAATTTGTATAGACCTGCTTGCAGACATATTTGCCTGTGGAGAAAGTTTTTAGAGAAAGAATGACTTATTTAATCTTTATTTCAGGCACATCACAAACAACCCTTGATTTCAAGTACATGAAATGTAATGATGACAGTCACCTTCTGCCTGGTAGTTCTTGGTCCCATGGTAAAACTCTCCTCCTCATGCCGTGTATGAAGTCCCTGAAGAAGAGAAGTAAGAACATGGAGCAATCACTGAGCCTGGCTGTCCCCTGCTTTGCTCATGCAGGTGACAGTGCCATCAGCTCACAGTCCTTCAACTCTCTCCTGCTGTGTTTCAGCTGGGACTCATTTTGAAGGAAATGCTGTCACTGCTCTCAGCAAAAGGAAGGCAAAGCAGCCAGGGAGCAAGGAGAGGAGCTTCACGCACTAGTCCCAGGGCACTGTCTTGCTTTTTTGTCTCCCTCTATAGAGGGAGCACCCAGCTCTCTTCCTCGCCATCCAGGTTCTGCTATGGTTTACAATAAGCTTGCAGTGAAGTGTGATATTCCCGAGGCATTTTATAAAATCTAATGATTAAAGAACACACTGCTTAACCTGAGCCACTCTCATTGAGGTGCGCAGCGGAGTAACTGTTCTATCAGCACTGGCAGAGCTGATAAAGCCAGAGAGCGATGGGCATGTGTCCAATGGTACTGACAAAGCAGTGCAGATAAGTATATTGTGTTTAGATTGGAATTTGTCTAAGACTCAGAATTTAACTCTGTTTTGTAAAAAGGTTGCAAGGTCTTTAGGGAGATGGCTGGTTTGGTCTTCAGATTTCTATCTCCTCTTCCAGCAGTACATGTGCTGTAATGTACAGGAGATGTCTGCCCGCTGTTTAGTGATACAAAAGTCACTTTCCATGATGACTGGGGGTGTTTTTTGGAGCCTGTCTACTCCCTCCTGACTTCTGCTGCTGACTGGAGCAGATCACAGCTTGAGGGTAACTCTGGCATCTCTGCCTGGTTTCCCAAACCAGAGCCAAAAGCCAGCAGTATGAGTGAGGCAGGATCCCGTGTGACACCGTAACCACTGCTTTCCTTGGGAAGATATTTCTCATATTAGAAAGTCCAGTGAGTGGGAGGGGGAAATCTATAGCAGCCATTTGGCTTGAGGCTGTGGAAAAGATATGTGATGCAAGCTTAATCCTGGCCTCTCTCACCTTTACTTGGCATGGAAAAACTGTCTCCTCTTTCCACTGGCAAAGACTGTGCAAATGGTTATCTGTTAAAAGCTGCTGTAGCTCTGTGTTTCCTACCGTGATTTGTATTTTATTAGATGTAAAACCTCACAAACTTTTGCTTTGTCAATGCCTACAAATAAAATGTCTGGGCAGAATCCTTCCCCCAACACCATCCCCCCAGACAGGAGGAAGTTCCCCCAGTGGAGCAGAGGGGTGGTAAAGGAGTTGTGCACATCATTCCTGGCTCCATCCAGCCTATGGAGACAGCCTGCCAACCTCGCTCATCGATAAAAACGTATTCCATTTTCCTCCCCACGACATGAGAAGTTTAAATTAATCATAGCAGCAAACGCAGACAGAATCTCTATTGACCGATTTTGGCTGGAAGCACATTTTCTGATTTCCAACCAAATTTTTCATGGAGGTTAAGATCATTTTATGATGGAAGCATGTCTCTCTGTTTTTATGAGAAGACAGCTGGATTCTACAAAACAGGTGTGAGTGCATGCTCCTAAAGTTTCCATCTATATTAAAATAATAAAGAGAAGAGATACAAGAGAAACTTCTCTCAGTGAAATTGACACTATCAGATCTAGCTGAAACCTCAAGTTTCCATTCCACAAGAAATGCCAACATTTTAATTCCAGTTCTATTATGGTAAAAACAAAGAATGCTATTCTGGCTGCAGCTTTTCGGAGTATTAATAAAATGCAATATAGAACAAAATATGTCTGGGGACAAGAAGTCATTGTGAAATGAAAGTCAGTTAAAGTAGTTAAACCAAAATATCATCAAAGTCAGCACTGTTACAGAGGAAGTTTTCAATGTGGATGAATCAGAAAGGAAAAATGTGTTGTCAGAATATTTTCAGGCAGTCGTAGATGCAAGCAATGCTTTAATTACAGTGGCATTATGTTATAGGTAGACAAAGATGTGGCTCTTTTTCTCTTATAAAATCCAGATACTAAGACAAAATGTCCTTTGGTATCCTTTGGTATCCTTTTACATAGTGCTGACAGTTTAGTGAAAGCTGCAGCAAACTTACACCAGAGGGGCTTGGGACAATTCCGCAAATAGGTGGATAAAACCTTCCCATTTCCAGGAGAGTACATTTCCAGGAACAGGGTGAGAAGACTTTCAGCAAGGAAGTCTCCAGCTTTGAGGAGAAGACATCAGCATTACTTCCTATGATGGAAGAATACGCTTCCAGAATTTTCTAGGATTTTCTGGGAGGTGACCACAGAGGCAGCTGCTCTCCTCATCAGCACTGCTTGGAGCTCATCCTTGTCTCTGGATGAGACAAGCTGTGTAACTGTTTCCCCATTGGTATTAGCCCTGCAGATACCTTCTGCCTTGTGTTCAGCAGGTTTGCAGGGGTATATACACAAGGCATGCACCCAGCTGAGCTGCCAGGCTTTGAATCACCTGCTCCCACCACAGGGATATTTTCAGGCTGCCTGACCCAGAAAAGATAACGTATCTGAGCCACAGAGCAAGATAAATGCTGACATTTCAGAGCAGTTGGCACGAACCCCTGCCTGGCCACCAGCTCCTTGTCCTTGAGACAACACTTCAAGTTCACCTGGGATTTGGATTTGATTGCTCTATCTCAGCAATTCCTTCGTGCCTCGCAGAGCACTGGCTGCTCCCTGCACAAACTGCATCTCTCAGCTGCAGGTGGCTCGGTCCCTCATGGCAGTGCTGTGCATCCTTCCTAGCTTGTGCGGCCACTTTTCTTCATATGATGGTCTGGATCCTCTGGGGGGAAGTCCAAAGATGTCAGAAATACCTACTCCTGTCTCACTTAGTGATTCACTTACTGCCGTTATCTTTCTTCTGCTAGCAGTCAGGAGCAGTGCCTGGATCTTTAACTTCACTGAGTATTTGAGGTTGGCCGTAGTCAGCTCTTTGGAGAAATCTCTTCTGTTTTGGAGAAAAATGCCCCGGTGGCCACAGTGGGACCCCTAAGTGAAAAAGACTTTGCCAATCTACAGTCTTTCCCAGTTAAATGCCAAAGGACCTCTTTCTTGGAAATCACTGGAAAACAAAACTACAGGATTAAGGACATCTGCCTCTCACCCCAGTCTTTTGTGTCCAACTCCAGAAGGCTATTTCTGAGCAGCTCTAGCAGGACTGGTATCCAAGTAACAAGGAGGACACAGGAACCACCAAAAGCAGTAAAGCATGGTACTACATATATTTAAAACATAGACTAATAAAATAATCAGCTGCTTCCATCACTCAACATTAGTTTTTCACCTGCTGTAAATTACTATAATTGAATAGGCAAAGTGGTTGGTCAGAATCACTTCTTACAGACCTTAAGAATGTTCAGATACAAACTCTAAATTTAACTTGGCATTTTTTTATGGTAGGTCTCTGAAAGTAGTGCTCCTTCAAAGAGTGGCTGCAAAGCAGCTTTCAAAGTTAACTTCTGTTCGCAGCTGCTGTATGCTGCCATGGAGAATGATGCTGCCTGCAGCTGAATAAAGTCTCCTGGGCAGCTCTTGGGCTGAGGGAGAAAGGCCAGGAGGAGGCATGGAAGGTTGGTGGAGACAGACTATCCCCAGGTGTTTCAGGAAAAGTACAAGTAAGGGCAAAGCAGCTTGGACAGGTCAGTAGAGTTTTAATTCCATCCATTTATCCCATCCCTCTGTTTCAGAATAGAGGTATCCCAGGGTCTCTTTAGGAGACCCACAGCTTTGAAGTATTCATAGAATCACAGAATAGCTTAGGTTGGAAAGGATCTTAAAGCCCACCCAGCTCCAACCCCTGCCATGGGCTGGGTGCCCCCCACCAGATCAGGCTGCCCAGGGCCCATCCAACCTGGCCTTGAGCACCTCCAGGGATGGGGCACCCACAGCTCTGGGCAGCTGTGCCAGGGCCTCACCACCCTCTGAGTAAAGGATTTCTTCCTAACACCTAACCTAAATCTCTCCTCTTTTAGTTTACAGCCATTCCCTCTTGTCCCATCACTATTCGCTCATGTGAAAAGGCACTCTCCCTCCCGTTTAGAAGCTCCCCTCGTGTACTGGAAAACTGCAATGTCTCCCCAGAGACCTCTTCTCCAAGCTAAACAAGACCAATGCCCGCAACTTTTCTTCATGGGAGAGGTGCCCCAGCCCTCTGATCATCTTTGTGCCCTCCTCTGGACCCGCTCCAGCAGCTCCGCATCCCTCTGGTGCTGGGGACCCCAGGCCTGGATGCAGGACTCCAGATGGTGCCTCACAAGAGCCCCTTCCTCAAAGGCTTTTCAGCTTAGAATTCACAGTAGTAAAATGCCTCCTTTTGCTGTGAAAAACCTGTCCTGCTTCTACTCTATCAATTAACCAACTGTGGTTTCATAAGCTGCCCTCTTTTCCTCTACAGATGCAATACTTGCATGAAGCAATTGGATGTAAGTATACCAAAACACAAACTAATTACTGACTGACATTCTCAGACACAAGTGATTTTTGCATCAGAGGATGTCAGGAACTTGTCTTCTTGGCAATGTCTTTGTAATTCCAGTTTTATCACTGATTTCAGCAAGTGAACAAGATGAAGAAAGTTATCTAGCAGAATGCAGGGGGAATGAACTGCGACAAGGGAGGATGGAAAATGTCGGCTGGCCTGCTGGGGAGAGGTCTGTGAGGCTGAAGGATAATCCTCCAGGGGAAATGCTCTGTGGAGGATTGTGGAGATAATCAGTTTGCAAGGGACACCTGGAGGTACCAGTCCCACATCCTACATGCTGGAGCTCTCTGCACAGAGCACAGCCTTCTTCCCACCTTCCCTGTCTTTCCTACAGTGAGCGTGCATCTATGCAGCTCCATCAGAGTGCATCTGTGCCCTCCAGCCACGCCAGCACCCCACCACGTCCCCGTAACAGTGCTGGCATAGCTCCGCAGTGGCAGGGACCTCTGGCTCCTATTTGCCTCCCACGGATTATTATCTCCCCCCATACATGGACCTATCTCAAAGTCTTCCTCAGCAGTCAGAAAGGATGGCCCTTGGAGGATTCTGGCAGGGTCGGACAGTGACACATGGAGCTCTTCATTTCTGTCACACACTCAGACCTGGTCCGAAGCAGCAGCAGAGTTAGGAAGCGGGCACTCTGGGGCCGGTAATCTAAAGCCAGTCTTCCAACAGCACCACTTTCTGACATGTTTATCAGCAGAAAGGCCAAAGACTGAGCGAGTGAGAACGATCCCGTTATCCCCTCAGCCCAGCACGGAGACTGCTGCCTATGGATGGGGCAGGCTGCTGGCATATGGGAGACAGCCCAGGGGAAAGTCACCTGCTGTCACCTAAACCAGGAGTCTCCTTTTAGTTCCCGTACTGGAGGTCTCTGTCGGACCGTGAAAGGAATTGGCCACCACGAGGAAGCAAACAGCTCCTGAGATAGTTTTCAAAAAGAGAATCAGTTTAACCTCAAATGCTGCTGTCTTCCAGCTCTGCACTTCTTTCACTTTCTGTCCCTCGAACATTTCCTGGAAGAAAGGAAATCAGGCCCACGGATTTATTTCTGTCTCTTAAAGCACATTAGAGACAAATTAACATTTCTGTCCTTCGCTGGATGTCACATGGGGGTTTATTATTGGAGCTCTGTCAGTTTCCTGCAGCTACTACAGGAATATGAACTATGAAAGAATATGAAATGTAAAGGTGAGTTAAGCACTAAGGTTAGGGGGGCAGCTGAGAAGTAGAACTGAATGAGAGTAACAGTGCCTACTGGGCTGGGTTTCAGGGGACCTCAGCTTTGTTCCAGGTTGTTCCAGATAAAACTTTCTTCTACTTTAACTGCAAAATAGGGCAAGGAAGCCTTTTTTTTTTTTTTTTTTTTTTTTTTTTTAAATAATATTCTGCCCCG
>WBMW01005234.1:362148-410453 GCA_013396635.1 Penelope pileata | reverse complement strand
TTTTTTTTTTTTTTAAATAATGCATAGCACAGCGCAGCTCCAAACTGAATTGGACTTGTGGATTCTAGAGAAATACAAATAATATATGTGACAATCTAATACAATGCTGTCCTTAAGCAGACAGAGCTCCTGTTTGTTTCAAGGAGAATACTGTGCCCAGGATCAGGTCGTCAGGTCCTAATTAAGGCTGACTCATCTGTCAGTTTCCCCTGCCGAGCTCAGCGCAGGGGCTCAGCTTCGTCTCGCCCTCCTTGTGCTGCGTGCCACCCTCCCGACAGAACGCCCACATTCACACGCAGCACAAGAGCATTCACGACGCACTGCTTTAATTCTGGCCAGCCCTGGCATTCCCCTGGCTTTGTTCACAGCTGTGCCTGCTTCGGTGCCGTCCTTTATTGTGAGCCTAATAAGTGCATAAAGGGCGAGGAGCGGGGATCCGGGCAGGCTCGCAGCAATGCGCTCTGAGGAGCTGGTTTGCCCGGGCAGACAGACTGGGTAAACAACCAGCTCCAGCTCCAACGTGCAGGCCCTGTGGAAGAACTGGATGCTTGGCACCGGCCACTCTCCATGACATTCAAGATTTGGCTTTTCTCCAATCCAATATTTAAACATTCGTGATCGTTTGTCCAGCCGCACGGGCTGAGCGAGGAATTTCTGCTGCATTCTATTTTAGTCAATGGAGATTCGGCTGATATTTACCAAGAGCTTTCAAAAGAACTGGGCTTAGCTTTACAGCAAGGGTGAAAGAGAGTTTGCTTGGAAGTCACGGAATGGAACAGGTCGGCAGCTACGCACACTTAGACAGAGTGTAACTTAGAATCATAGAATCATTAAGGTTGCAGAAGACCTCTAAGTGCTGTCATGGGCCCTTCTGTGTTCACTGCCGCTAGCAAACAGCCAGCTTTTAACGAGACATAACAGAGAATTTGTTATTTTAGAACTGCCTTTCCATTCCTAATCATGCCTATTGTAGTACAATGGAGAATTGTATCCTTATTCCTTATGCCAGCAATGCAGGAAATATTCAGCAAGTGCTTGCTGAGTATTTCTTCTAAAATATGTCAGCAGTGTGGCTGCAAACCAGGAAGGTTAGTGCCCCCTGAGCCATGCATACATGTTGTACCTTTTGAGTCAGGACATCATGTTCATTATGATCTGTGCCGCTCATAATTTCAGAATGATAAAGATGTACATCGTGATCTAAGCTGTGTACCACAAACCCTTATGTTTCACCCTACTTTACTTTATCAAGCCCAACTCTTTACACTAGGTAACTTGATTCAGGCCCCAGGAAACTGCTCTGCTGCACACCATGGCTCTACCAACCCAGCTTCGACACAATAAGTCAATAAATAATAAAGTCTAGTAAGCAACAGATAAAAAATGGCAAGAAAATAATCTTGTTAAAATACATTTGAAGAAAATGAGGAAAACTGGTTGTTTTTCTTCCACTGTTTCTTTGAGAACAGGATCAAGCCATTCTTCCCCAGAGCCACTAAATATGCTATTTATTGTTTTCTTAGGCCATGTATGCATGAGACATTTAGAAAAGAAACAAGGGCTGCATTGGGCAGGTGGATGCAGATCCCTCAGCCTGCAAGGCTGTGCACGTTTCCACAAAGAACTCTCAACCTGCCCAAAGGCACTGGACAGTCCTTGCTGGGTATCGTGTGAGATCTTTGTTGGACCAAGGAGTTGGACCTGGTCATCCTTTGAGCAGGGGGTCGGGCTGGATGCCCCCCAAATGCAACGTAAGTTACTCCACGCTTCTCTAAACTGATTTCACGACTAGTGAAGGCCTGCATGAATCCTACTGAGGGGACAGCTTGTGTACTGCTGAGAGCAGAGATCTCAGCAGGGAGCAGCTAAGGAGGTTGTTCAAGTGATGTGGAAGAACTGGTAAATGCTGGACAGAAGCTAGGTAGCAGCTAGGTAAACAGCTCAAATTAAAATTCATGAGAAATGTTGGGCTATTTTTGCTTCTATGGCCTCTGAGAAAGGCTTATAGACTTCTCCGGGACCAGACTGTGGCGGTAAGCTGATAGGAACAGAGCAGACTGAAAAGGTAGAGAAAAATGTGCTCATTAGCACAACATTAAAACATCCTAAAAGAAACGAACACAGCAACCAAGAGACTTACAAAGAAGAAAACATCCCATTTTAGGCTAATACTCAGAGTCTGGATAATAAGCAGCAGGAATTTGCCTGTTCATTAACACGCATAAATTTGACTCCACTGATGTTACTGAACTTAGTGGCAGGATTTCTGTGATCTGGCAGTTAAAATCACTTGTTATAACTGAGCCAGCAAGTAATGATCTCAAAATAGCAGAACTGGTATTGTGTGTCAAAAATGGCTTAGCTTCCTTCTGTCACTGATAAGGGAAAGCATTGATCTCAAACGTTTCTGAACCTCAGGATAAATGTCTGCTCAAAGCACCTCTCCACAATGTACAGAGCAAGAGGCTTAGGATGATGTATTCCGAATTTCCCGCAGTGACAGTGGGACTTTCTAAAAATTACATATGACAGTTTCCTATATTGAAAATCCACACTAAAAATATATATTACCCTTGCCAGCTAACAGAGGTATCATTTCAAGAGTTAAATATCATTGCTACAGCAGTTACTAAAATTAGATGTTTTAAAAGGAGTTTTAAAGAGCTTGTCTAGAAGCTGTTTTGACCATTACTGCCAGTTTTCAGTTAGTCCTAAAGCAGGAGGAAAACTGTAAAGGCCGGGGAGAAAGTGAAGGTGATACACATTTGAGCAGGATGTACAGAACTACCCAGAAAGCTGTGGGCTTGTCCACTTGATTCCAATCTCAGATTGGCTCAATGATGAACCAAAGGCTGTAATATCTCTCTCTACACTGCGATAGTTTTTAGCTCCAGACTGACTGCTCTTTGAAGTGTTTCTATCTCAAACAAGACTGGTGAGCAGGACAGGGAGGTCCACCATGGAGTGCAGGGTGTCAGGCTGGGGCTCAGTGGTTCCTTCCAGCTACAAAACCCTCTCTGTGTGCACAACCTGACTGTGAAGTGAAGACAGACCAAAGTGTTTTGCAGCACTGAAGGTAAGGTAAAAGCTGGTACTTCTGGGGTCTGTCTTCACGGCCTATGCCCACTGCTCCACGCAGTCATTATATATAAATATATATACATAAATGCAGGATCCTATTAGTCATACAGTAAGATGAGGGCAGTGTCAGGGTCCTTACTTCTGAGTGTGGCTGAACTACCACTCATAGAATATCTGTGAGGATGTCCGTGTCCGAGGCACTGCTCGTTCCTTTCCTGTCCCAGGAAGTCCTCTTGCTGTCGCTAAACACAGGCAGATATCTGTACTCTGCTTGTCTTGTTCACGTTTTCATTGAGGATGAGAATAAATTTCTGTTAAATTCTACGTAGAATCACGGAATGGCTTGGGTTGGAGGGGACCCCAAGGATCATCAGGCTCCAACCCCCTGCCACAGGCAGGACTGCCAACCTCAAGATCTGGTGCTAAGATCAGGCTGCCCAGGGCCCCCTCCAACCTGGCCTAGGACACCTCTAGGGATGAGGTGACATATACAAGTTTAATGCGTCACTCAGCCCTTGGTACTGACGTCCCAGACTCAGGTCCGTAGTACCCATGTATTAATATGATTTCGCTTCTGTGAGGCTACCTACTCATCATGAAGAATTAATTTTGTCCGTTTCAATTTTTCTTCTTGGCTTAGAAGGAAATTCAAGTTAACTGAAAGAATGCAGACGGAGTGTGTAGAATTGGCACTCAGAAAGCAGACTTTTGCTGAGTACCTTGGAGAATATTTGCTGAGTACGTCTGAGAAAAATATTTACAGATCCCCAGTAAGCACCTGGTACATAGTATGCAGCGGGACACAGCTATTTTTAGACAGCCATCTCTGAGTTTTGAAATACACTAGAAGGCACACCATGTAGGAAATAACTTATAAGAAATCCAGACATGCTATAAACATTCCTTCTCGGATCTGTCTCTGCCAAACATCTTATCAAACGATTTTCCTATCTGCCAGGCTTTGATCTGTGGATTGAGGTAATTAGTGCTAAGAAAGACATATTGGATGGTCTAAACTGCTACACGTTGTTCAGGATTGTTCCCTTTCCCGACGCTATGCCTCACACAGTTTATACACCCTTCAGAAAAAGAAAATCCCCCGGGAAAGCATTTCACAACCATTTTGCAGTCAGATTTTTTTCTGGTGACACTTAGCTCAGATATGTCTTTCCTTATCTCGTTGCTTTATACTCTTGTCATTACACTCTTTACTGCTATGTTAAATAATTCCTCCTTAGGGCCCTATATATTCTGCGCTACAAGTATAGATTGTTAGATTCCTCTCTTGCTAACCTATACAAGTTTTCTTTATTTACCTTTATTCTTTTTCTTTTTTTTCTTAACTACCTCAATTTGTCTATGTCTCACGTGGAGCTAGGTAGCCAAAAGTGCACGGAGTGCTGCAGCTGCAGTCACAGCTGAGATGCATAAAATAGCAATTATTACCTCGCAAATGTAAGATGTCATCTGCCAAAGGGAAGGAAAAGGATCATAGGTTAGTGAAACATGTTGTCTGTTTGGGAGAAAAATCTCCTTCTCTGTTTTTATAGCTGGATACGCAAGATTTGGAAAACAAGCCAAGCTCATCTTAACAAGATGTGAAGAAGAGCTTCCCAAAAGCAATTCCCTGGTGAGGAGCACTTAACTCTGAATGGTGTATTGCCATCCGACTTTATAAACGAAATGCCCTCTCCACGTGAGCTGTCTGCGCTGCCTCTACTGACACCCAAGAGAAAGTGATTGCAGAGTGCAGCTCACCCCATAAAAACTGCACCATCAGCCCTGGTGTAATGGATTGCCCTCTGGAGATGCCCCTTCTCCAATTTACAGATGGCCTCGCTGAGGGTACTGGCATAATTTTAGGTGGCTAAAATTAGCTGAGGTCAATTTTGTTTACTTGTTCCCAAGCTAATCATAACTGACCTCTCCAGGTTCTAATAGGACTCCTCTTCATGTTTCAGACCATAGGTCCCTATCACACTATCCCATACGCTGACCGTGATGGCTACAGAGTCTTCTTTATGCTCTGGGCCCTTGTCTTCATTCCCCTTGGGAGTGCTGATTCACAGGCATCATGTGGTTTCTCCGAAATTCTACCAGCGAAGGCTGATTTGACTGAGAAATGAAGGCAAAAGAGCTCATTAAAACAGTCCCTGCCTGTTTTTCCTTTCTGTTTGCCATTCTGTGAAAGTCGAGGGGACGCACCTGCTTCAGGCATCCCCACAGCCCTACGCCCATCCCAGGATGCTCTTGTCAACGCCAGCACCTTCAGCCCTTGCTCTCCCTGAGGGAAGATTTAGCTACATAGGCTCTGTCTGCACTGCCCGACCCCATGCAGCTAGAACGTAGCCTGAAATAGGATGGGGTCCCTCACTTACGAGTCACACTGCTAAACTCAGAGTGTGTTTGTGTTGAGTGCAACAGGCATCAAACTGAGTCTGAGCTCAGGCACGACGAACCCCACCAGCTCTTGTTGCACAACAGGACTCAGGAAGGCCCTTCCCAGCATTAACCACACAACATCCTTGCAAAGTTGATTGGCAGGTGGTGAAAGGTTGGGCCAAACGCTGTGCCCGAACTGGTGGGGTCTCGCTGTGCAGTGACACAAGCTCCAGCCTTCTGCCTTGCAGTGAGCATTGAACACGAGCTTCTCTTTAAACAAGCTGGGCACAAGGTGAGTATGATCTCAAAGAGTTGCTGAAAAGCAATCTATTAATACCCTCAATGACCTTCTAACTGTACAGTAACCTCATGGGCACATACAGCACTTAAAAAGCGTTATAGCTCCCTATTCTTAGACGAGTGCACTGCGAATCCGAAACTGCCAGGCAGAGCACTGAAACCTACAGCAGAATCTCAACCCAGCACAAAGACACAGGCTAGCATAAAACAAAACAGTGGTGATGAATGTGATCCAGCTTTGCACAACACTGAAGATTCCCTTTTGCAGGAAATTCCTGAGGGTCTCAGTGAGTGCACTTGCAGCGAATGTTTTATTTTTAAGGTGTTATTTTGGGATTACTTCACTGTATTGATATGCTGTTTATCCAAATGGTGAAGATGCAGTGTCTTACAAGAATCTCAGCCTTGTTGGAGTAAATCCAGGTGCCTGTTTTATTTCAACTTGTTTTCACTATTGTGAAGTTAAAGGGGCACTGTTAGTCTAAATATCACTTGTCATAAATTTTTTCAGTAATACGATCACCAGTCACTCCCCAGATCTGTAAAGTTTAGAGCGTATATGATTTATATAGCTGTGAACTTTGAACCAAGCTGAATTCAAAATGTTTTTCTTCATTTTCTTCAGTTAACGTATCTCACAGTTTGATCAAACTTTCTACATAACAGGCTCTACTTCAAGCAGGTATTTAGATAATCTGTCAAACAGAGGAAAATCACCCCAGTGAGCCTTCCAACTGAGATTTCTAGAGACAAACAAACAAGCAAACCCTACAAAGCTTTTCCTAAATGTATTGATTGTCCTTCACTACATATTCAGTCCAATGTTACCTCTTGTGCTTTCCATGTGGTAGTAGATCATTTTCCCAGTAGTTTTAGAAACTTTCTGTAAAGTTTGGGTTGTCTTAAGGCAAAAGAGTTCTGCAGATGGAACTGTGCAATTGAAACCTTCCCCTACTAGTGCAACTAGATGCTCAAATCAGTCCCCTTAACCTAGGAAGAAGATGGACACATTCAGTGGGATGACCTCATGTAACAGTAGGCATATGCAGTTTAACCCCTCCAAACAGACAATGGAAGGAAACAAGCATTTTTAAAGCCTATCGTAACTGCTGTGTTAGGATGCAATAAATCACCCGCCGAGGCATCCCTGAAGGCCTGCAAAGGGAACCCACAATGGTCATGCCTAGCTTTTTGTTGCTTTTATTTGGGCAGAGGAATCCTCTCTAAGGGTACAGAGACCTCTGCCATGATGCACTGCATCACACTGTTGACAAGATTTCTGCCAAGACAAGAAGGACATTGCATACATTCAGCTGTCAGTTCTCCCACTTGGAAATCTTTTTCACAAGACAAACAACTGACTTTGACTCCTGATATGCTTCTTTTAAGAGCTGACAGGGAAAGCATCTTGCTTCTGAGAACTGGGACTAAGTGCCTTCCCCCTGCATCCTTGCATCCACACTCTTAGAAAACTTAAGAGTTCATTCTCTCTGGGTGGTATCATCTTACGGTGTAACACGTCTGAGGCCAATGCGTGGCCTTCCCCTTCCTGTCACCGCAGCACCCACTCATGGGACATCACGGTACTATCATCACAACACTGCAGCGAGACAGAACGTGCTCTCACGCTCGGTGCACAGATCAGGAACCGAGACCGCAAAGAGCCCTCCTGAAGTGCTGCAGTGAAGCAAGGGCAGAGATGGGGATAGGACTTGCTTCTCCAGAGTCATTGCTCACGCCTTCATCACTCCATCACTCTTGACTTCAAAACAGACTGTCTTCAAAGGGTTAGAGAGCATCTCCACATTGAACTTCTTCCTCTCACAGTTAGAAAGACCTTTGGCAAACAGGGCACCTGTGTGCAGGGGTCTCTGTCCCATGGGACAGAGGAGCCTCCCAAGGGAGCCTGCTGAATCGATGCCACTGCAGCAGGGAGCTCCAGCCCTTTTCTGCTGCATTACATCAGCAGTGAGCAATGGGAGGACTCATTTGAGCCAATTGCGGGTTGTCATTCTTCCTTCCAGACTCAGTGGCCTCTGAAATCACTCCATTGTCTGCTGCAGAATCTGGCACAGGCCCATAATGCCAGGTTACTTCACTTCCCTGCAGAATAAAAGATTTCTTCAACCATGAGAAATTATCTCCTGACAGTGCCATTCATTAGGGCTCCCACCTGTAGACTGTTTCATTTTCAGCTTACTCGCAAGGTGCTGAAAAGTCAGCATGTGTGTTATCACTTGACAATATAGCACAGCTAATACCTCTTCACCCTTACGTATGTTGTCACTTATTGCTCTTTGCCTCAACAATGGCTCACAGTAATGCTGAGATCTTGGACTTCACTCTTTTTTTTTTTAAAAAAAAAAAGCTCATACAGCCCAATTTGTCCAGAACTCTTGTTTCTTAGGAATTGTACACATAGGAAAAAAACCTATAATTCATGTATTTTTTTTTTTCTCTGTTGAATTGAAAAGGTAAAGCATTAGATTTTGTTCACAACTGCTGGAGATGACTGGGCAGTAGTTCACTTTACCTTAAGGTGAGTATTAAGGTACCCAAGTGAGCTGACCTTTCTGTGTTTATGGTTCAATGCATGCCCTAAAAATGATAAAAATCTCTTTCTCTTAATTGGCAATTAGAACACAAAGAGTGAACACCTCAGATATAAAACTCTACCTGCAAATGTTTATGGTTTGAAAGAATTGCCTACATGTTGGTTTCCAAACTCTGCTGAGATGCCTTGAGGCACCCCAATTGCCTTCCAGCTGCTGCTCCAGATCTGAAGAACTCTATTCCATCATCCCAGGGCATCCCAAACCCCCAGTTATGTGAGGTGAATCTCATCACAGATCTCTCAGCACCGTCTTGTATCTCTGCCTCTTTATCCGCTGCGAACCTTTTGATCAGCATCATATCTTCCAGGACTGTCTATGTGAATTTGTGTCTGCAGATCAAGCAGTCCTACAGTCACCCAGAATATGAACATACAAAGAAGGAAAAAGCTATGCTAATGTTCATCACTTCTTCACTCTTTAAAACCCATGTGACAAAGAAAGGCTGATATATCTGAGCTGAAACAGGGAAGGGACATAGACGCTTTGTTCGGTGGTAGGTTTGGGGCCATCCAGAAATGACTACTGGGCAATCTGTACTTTATCAGAAGGGTATGAGCAGTCAGGAGGCCTCATCTGGTGTGAGGCTTACTATGGCCAGGAAGACCTGCGAGAGGAAAACTGGGAAGTGCTCTGGAACAACAGAGCAGCGGTGACAGAAGAGGCAGTGTGCCCAAGATCGCTGCTGTCCATAGAACGCAAGAGCCTGCTGGATCATTGCAGCTCTGACTCCCACCACACAGCCAAACCTCGCAGTGCTTTCACCCCATGCAAGATGTGGACATGCTCCTCCATCCATGCAGAAGTGTACAAAGTCTTTCATCCTTCATAGCTGGGAAACACTTGTCTGAGTACTAACAATTTTTGTACCGCTGGCATTTTCCAGCCATCTGTTAAAATCTTTCTGCAGACCCAGGCGAGGTTGGTGCATGGCCCAAGTAAACACAGATTTAAAAATCCACGTCTGAGATGCTCCCCTAGCACCCCAGCTCCTCACACGGGATCTGTGCTCAGGGTTTGAGCTTCACCAGCCCCCTGTAAGCCACAGCAGAGAAAGGAGGTCAGCAGAAGGCAGCAAATAAACAAATTCCTGTGAAATTTATATTTCCTTTCTGGGGCAGCGGTGATCAGCTGGGAATTTTGGCACAAGCCTTTGTGGATTATTCTCTTGGAGTTAAAACACATTGCAGGATTTTTGCCTTCTTGGCTCCAATTTCCACTTTTCTTGCCAGGTGTCATTATAAGGATTCAAGAAGGATGAGCAATTAAAACCCATAAAAAGAATGTGTCTGACAATTAAAGTCAAATAGCTGATGAGGCAACAGAGGTGACAGACCGCAGAGCTCCCGGACCGGAGGTTTCCGTGAGGGAAGGGGGGACCCCAGGGGATCACCCAGGGCTGGGGGCTCCTGGAGATGACTGTACAGCCACCACAGCACCACGACACTGTGACTAAAACCAAGAGTGAGGGGGAAAAGAGCTGGTTCTCCTCAGGAAATTATTTAAAAAAGTAGTACAAAGGCTAAAAAGGGAGGGGTGGTGCCTTGGTGGGGCTCCACAGAGCTGCTGCTGTGCTCCAAAGCCTCCTGTCCCAGGTTTGGGGCAGCCAGGCCACCCCGGGGCTGAGACGATGGCAGACGTCCAGCCACCACAGCACTGCAACACTGTGACTAAAACCAACAGCGAGGGAAAAAAGAGGCGGTTCTCCTCAGTACATTAATAAAAAAGTAGTACAGGGGCAAAAACCAGGGGTGCAGTGACCATACAGCCATCTCAGCACTACCACACTGGGACTAAAACCAACAGTGAGGGGAAAAAGAGGTGGTTCTCCCCATGAAATTACTAAAACACTAGCACAAGGGCAAAAAAGCGAGAGGGGTGGTGCCCCACGGGCTGCGCGGGGGCGGCGGCCCGAGGGANGTAGGTAGCGGGTCCCGCCGGGGACAAAGGGGCTCGGGCTGCGGGACGCGCTGAAATTAGTGATTAACCCCGCTGGCACGAACGGGAGCGCAGCCTCTGAGGAGAGCGAACAAAAGGGATAACGCGCGGCTGTGACTTCGAGGGAAGGGAGCGCCCGGGCGCGGCGGTGCGTGAGGCGGGCGGCGGAGCATCGCGTGAGGGGCTGCGGAGCCGCGGCGGGGAGGGGGGCAAGGGGACGGTGGGAGCCTTGCACGGGAGCTGGGGAGCGCTCGGGCTGTGCTGCCTTCCCGCAGTGCCGGCGTGGGGGCTCGGGGCTCGGGGACGTCTCCCGCTCCGTCTGAGGGCTGTGGGGCAGCAGCAGTTCGGTTCGCCCCCGCAGCTCGGCTTCAGGCAGCTTTTTCTCTCTTCCTTTCCCTTTTGCGACGTTCATCTTCCAGCACGGTGGAAAAACTTTCTTCATTTCCAAATGTAACGGAGACCGTTCCGTTCCCGTGCTCCGTGTCCCGAGATTTATGGTGATTTAACCACCAATTACAAGAACCACCCTCGAAGCAGTGAACTCCTCCAGAAAAATTCCTCGCTCATTAGCAATGATCCATGTCCCTTCGGAACGAGGCAGCCCTCTGCCCAGCATCGCTCTCCGGGCACGAATGCCCGTGGCAGGCAGGGAAATGCCTGCAAAGTGTTTCGGCAGCGCGGGGAGCCCCAGGGGCAGCTGTCACTGTTTCCATTCTCTAAAACGATTTTAATTCCATTGGCGCAAGCGTGATTATGGACAAACCGCTTTCTAGGGGGTTCCCAGGCTGGATATCAGAGCAGGGCTTTGTACTGAGTCAAAGGGTGGATTGAGTTGGTGACACGGTGTAAGCGGAGCCAGAAGAGCGGTGCTGCAGCAGGGCAGCACGCCGGGCTCACCCACTGTCGGCCAGCGAGAGCTGAGCAGGGCTGCTGCCCTTGCAGGGGGAGAGCGTCCCTCAGGGTCACCCATGGAAGCGGCTGAGCGGGGAGCGCCTGCTGACGCTGCCCTAGCAGTGGTGTGGGCTTTTATTTGATGAAAAGGGAAAAGGAAAGAGAAAAGCAAAGAAGAGGCTAACGGGTAGGTCTCCCTTTAAGTTTACGTTACTTTAGTCCCTTCGTTTTTCTGCTTAACCACTTATTTTGTAAAGAGGAGGGATCTACTCAGAGAGAGGTAGTGCACACTAATTGGGATCTTGTTGTAAATGAGGCATTTTCTCTATTTATTGCAACTGAAAGCTGATTTATCACCAGTTATGTCTGTGGATGAGATGTGATTACAGAGACGTCTGTGAGTGCCCTGGTTTGTGAGCGCAGCTTAGCATCTACGGCCAGGTACAAACTCACAGCTCTGTTCTGTTGGGGTTAGGTTTTAGTAATGTTTCAAATAACAGCAAAGGTCTGCGAGGGGTGGGAAAGCTTTTTTCCCCGTGTCTCTGTGGTGTGATTTCAGCACAGAACTGCAGGGCGGCGAGGGGAGGCTCGCTCAGAGGTAGAAGTGCACCGAGTTCCACTTTAACCGAGCTCTGATACCATCTTTCTGAAGCCTTTTTTTTTTTTTTTTTTTTTTTTTTTTTTTTTTTTTTTTGGGACAAACTTGAGCCGCAGCTCCTGTTAGTTCTCCTCGTTGGGCGGCTGCCCTCTGCTGTCTGAAGCCGCCTTTCCAGCGCTGGAGCTCTGCACTGGGGATGGATGGCAGTGAGGTGAGGAGGGCAGGCTGCAGGTGGCTTCTCAGCCCCGCTGATGCTGCTGGGCACGCTGTGCCTTCCTCAGGTCGCTGTGCTGGCAGGCGTGGGGGATCTTGCTGCTTGTGCAGGTAACTAACAAGGTGCTTCCAGCTTTCCCTGCCAGCTGAATGAGCCAAAGGCCAGCATTGGCTCAGTTAGCACAAAGGACTTTCAGATCCAAGCGGCACGAGTGGTGTAATTTAAATAGAGATTACATCTATTGAGAAAGCTGTAAATGTCATCTGCGGGAATTACGTCAGTGTGAGGCAGGTGACAGCAGACTGTGTACAAGTGTGTGCTCTGAGTAATGAGATCTGCTACCTGATGCACAGTGTGACTTAGTCTGCTCTCAGCAGCTAACTGGGAGAGCAATAAAAGCTCCCATGTATGCTCCTCGTTGTCACCCATTAGGGCAGTTAGCAGTTTCCTGGTGCTGGTGTATATTGTCTTTATGGGAATGAAGTAGTGACGTTTATCACTGTTACCTTCTGTATTTTCCTAATCACTGTTACACAACAAATGCGTTTGATGTATGGCAAGTGTTCCTTGTTATGTCAGTTGGATACTGTCTAATTTGATAGCTCACTAAACCCAGCCAGCATCCAGTATTAATCACTGCCATAGAAAGAGCCAGAGGAGGAGCTGATGGTTTTTCTTGAATAAATAAGCAAACATTTTCCAATTCTGTGGCATCCAAGATTTTGCAATTCTGATTCATGCTTCATATGGCTTGTATTTTCCAGCATGACTTGCCTGGTAGGTATAAAATAACACGTTCTATAGAGCTTGGTGTTCCAGAAATAAGTGCATCCCTTTAAAAATGCCCTATTATTTGTTATTAACTATGAAAATCAATAGATATCTTTCTGGAAGAGTCAGTACCTGACTCTGTGGGCATCCGTAACGTCTGATCTGTTCATCTCTGTCTGTTTTTTTGAGTGAAAGTGTTTTGATTTCCTGCATAAGTCAATTGATATCTTGAACATTGTGTGCTTTAATTGTAGCCTTCATTCCAAACAGCGAAAGAATCCAGGCCCCAAGATTTCAGTCGGACACCTTTGGACTTCAGCAGTCTGCTGTCTGAAGTCTTTTTCAGTGAAGCTTAGGGATGGAGTATTCCTCTGAACAGCACTGGAGAAAAAGATTTCTCTTTTTTATTCTTAGATGACTGTGGTTGTCTCCTGCATGATTTGCTTTCGTTTGCTTGGTTGAGGTATTTCAGGAATGATCTTGCAGTTGTGGATCAGTGTAACCTCAGCAGGGTTTAAATATGTGTAAGCTCAACATAATTGTGAAGTTTTGTTTGAATAATCTTTGTGTGAGGGAGATCCTGCCTGCCGGCTTGCCCAGGGCGCAGTGCCTCCTGCAGCGGTTCAGCTGTATGGCTTATTTTCAAGTAAACTAAAGTTACACATTTTCTTGACACAATACTGGTGCACGCTGTTCTCTGCAGCCTGAGGCGCTCTGCCTGGGGTTCATAAACACGTTGACAGTCCCATTTGCCTCCCCGTGCTCAAAGGGAGGTCGGTTTGCATTTCTAATTAATTAAGTTTATGAAGGAATAAGTCAGTATGTTAACTGGAAATTCCCTCAGGAATTGTGAACTTGGTTCATTAGCTGCTCTCGTGTAATCTCATCGTCCTTTGTCATGTAAGCTTAGGGGAGAGCGAATGCTACGTGGAGCAGAAACCTTCCTCTGGTGTGAGCTGTGAGGGGAAGCGAGCCTCCTGCGCCGCAGCGTGCTGCAGCCCTGCTAAGGTTACCTTCTTCTCCCACCTGCCTGTTCCTGCCACCAGCATGACGTCTCTGGCTGGAACAGCAAACTGTGTGGGGTGGCTGAAGGACCTCTCAGTGGAGACAGGGAGTAGGTGGGAGCTTTCTGAGAATTTTGGAGAATGCTGTAATCTAGCTACAGTAAGGAGATGTGTTATTTGCAGAGGATATGGTATCTGGATACAGGAATTACACATGCTTGAATTTTCTTTACACTGCATAAAGACAAATACCACAACCTGTCATGGTTGCTCAGCACACCTGAGGGTTGGTGGCCCTGTGTTCCATGTGTTAACCTAGGATGCTTGTTTCAAGGTACAAGTTAAAGCATTAGCACTGAGAAGCTCGAAGAACTTCATGGTATTTTGCTCTACTCAAGTCGTTTTCTGCATTGCTTAGCAAGATAAATTAACCTTGCAATGAGTTTGGGTGAATAACTGGGCTTCCTTTTGCTTTCCACAGACTGGCGTTCAGAATGGCACGCTTGTCCACTCTCATCCTCCTGTTGTGTGCTGCTAAAGATGTGATGCCCTCCGGTCCGCACTGGAAGCCAACTTGGCCCTCTTACAGAGTTCCAGTTATCCTGCCACAATCTACCCTTAACTTGGACAAACCACAGTTTGATGCTGAAGCCAGACTGGAGGTGGCATCTCCCTGTGGCCCAGCGTGCCACAAAAGTTCTCCGCTGCCGACTTACGAAGAAGTGAAGAACTACCTGTCCTACGAAACCTTGTATGCTAATGGTAGCCTCACTGAAACTGAAGTGGGCATATATATTCTGAGCAACACTGGTGATGAGTCTCGAGGCAAATCTCGAACTAAGAGGCAGATCTATGGCTATGACAGCAGGTTTAGCATTTTTGGGAAGGACTTCTTGTTGAATTACCCGTTCTCCACGTCAGTGAAGCTGTCTACAGGTTGCACGGGGACGCTAGTGGCTGAAAAGCATGTTCTTACTGCTGCTCATTGTATCCATGATGGCAAGAGTTATGTCAAAGGAGCTCAGAAACTGCGGGTGGGGTTCCTGAAGCCTAAGGTGAAAAATGGCAGCAAAGGGACCAACGTCACCAACTCGGCAATGCCTGAGAAAATGAAATTCCAGTGGATCCGGGTGAAACGGACACACGTCCCCAAAGGATGGATCAAAGGCAATGCCAATGATATTGGCATGGATTATGACTATGCCCTGCTGGAGCTCAAGAAGCCTCATAAAAGAAAGTTTATGAAGATAGGTGTGAGCCCACCAGCAAGACACTTGCCTGGAGGGAGGATTCACTTCTCTGGCTATGACAATGACCGACCTGGAAACCTGGTGTACCGTTTCTGTGATGTCAAAGACGAAACGTATGACCTGTTGTACCAGCAGTGCGATGCCCAGCCAGGTGCTAGTGGGTCTGGGGTGTACGTGAGGATGTGGAAGAGGCAGAATCACAAATGGGAACGTAAAATTATTGGAATATTTTCAGGCCATCAGTGGGTGGACATGAATGGCACCCCTCAGGATTTCAATGTAGCTGTTCGCATCACACCCCTCAAATACGCACAGATCTGTTACTGGATCAAAGGCAACTACCTTGACTGCAGGGAAGGATAAAGACAATGAAACTCCTTGAAAGCACTTAATGACTGGTTTTAATTACTTATCTGAGTAAAGACTAGACTTCTGCTGCAAATGTGCGTGATACGGTTTTGTGACATCGGGATGTGATATATAGCTTGTCAAGCAGGCCACCTTGTTGTCAGGACTGTGTGGTGCTGTCATTACAACAAGAAACCTGGGGATAAGGGAACATCTTTTGGGTGGGATAAGGAGCTGGTGGACTTGGTGAATTTGCAGCTGAGCAACTGAAGATTAATTAGGGGCGGATCAGTAAACAGTACAAACTCAGAACCGTCTCCAAAGAATCCTGTAAAAGGGACGCTGTTGACTATCTCATGCCTTCGATGTTTGTTTTAATAAATCCTAGGATTAGTGGAAATGCTTTGATCTGAACTTTTAAAAGAAAATATTTCTATGCTGTTGGGGGCTGAAGAGGGGCATTTAATAGTGTTTGCAACCCAAACATTACAGCTTTGTGTTCCTGCATGAGAAAGGGAGTGTGAAAAGGGCAAGGCATGCGCTGTGGGAGACGAGTGCCGCACAAATAGCATGAAGGGTAAATAACTGCATAACACTTGTAACCTTCTTTCAGCCTGAGTGATTCGAGACTTTATTAGTTACATAGTTAAGAAAATGCTTTTTGAGCAAGCAGACCTTGATGTTTTCAAGGACTTAACTGTGAAGATGATGTTGGTCGTATGAGCAATGCCGTTGCATCCTGCTTTTGGAAAGACAAATCATAGGTGGGCTAAAATCTTTATGGCAGCTGGGGCACAGCCTTACACCTAGAGGGATCCCTGTGAATACACTGTTACAGAAAGCAGGTGAGGACTGAGGCTTGTTTTCTGTTATGTGGCACTTGAGATTTTCTTTTAAAAAAATCTACGTCAGCAACTAAGACATTTCAGAGGGAATCCTGTCTTTGCTCCTGGTGAGCTGAACTGCTGGCTGTAAAGCAGAGAAAGGGTGGAGCAGGACAAGGATTCTACTGAATTCTTCTGATGTTGAAGATTCTTACTCTTCTACCTAAAAATAAATGTGATAGAGGGACCCTAGCTTTGTGTCTGCCTGTCGTATCCCTTTCACAGTATAATTTGTACAGCACTTTGACTTCTGTGTCTCGTATTGTATGGGGCAGGGCCCCCCTCCCCATCAAATTTTTGAGTTACAAATAATCCTTGGCAAGTGCACTGTTCAATAATTCTGCAGCTGAAGTAGAGCCAAATTACAGGATGGAAGATGAATTAGCTGTAAAGTGATGCTCTACTGTCTTTTAAGGATATCAATAACTTGTATTTTTACTATAGCAGAATTTTAGTTTAAAACAAGAAGTGCCTTGCATAGGAAATAATCAGTCCAGCCAAATACTTGCAGCTTAGCAAACAGTATTAGGAAGTCAATGTGGTCTGTACAGGTGGTGTTTCTCAGGTGGGTTGTGCCACATAGTTAAGTACATGCTGCCATGACAATATTATTTGCTTAAATAGGAGGACAGACGCTGGCTCCAGCTCAGTCTCTCTTCCACCCATCTCCCACTGTCTCCTGAAGCTTACCAAGTTGCCCCTTGGTGCTATGGGCAAGGGCAAGTCCTTGGCTTGAAATGGCAGAGCTGGGAAGGAACAAGTCAAAGCAGAGCTTCCCTTTAACATGGAAAATGTTAATTCAGCTAAGCCTTTCTTTCACTCTACTAATTACTATGGCATTTGTAAACATATGCCTGATGGTGCTTTATATTTGTGATGGCTTTGGCTCTAGTTCTGAAAGCCGTTTCTTGCTAGAGCTGCCTGTGATTGTTATTTTTATAGGTGCAGCATACAACAACATGGATCCTTGTGGATTTCGGTGCACTCAGATACAACCAGTTACTAATGCTTTGAAATATGAATAATCACCACATGTATCTGATGGTTTTTTTTCCTGCCTTTTTATTTTAATTTACTTTACTCTATGGCTGTTAATCTGGAGCACTTTTGTTTGAATGTATCACAGTGAATAAAGAAAAGTTATGGAATTTCAATGCAGATATTCTTGCATTTGTGCTATGCTTGCGTTATACTTTCAATCCCATTTCACAATTACTTATTTGTAAACTTTCAAACACTGAAAAGTTGTATTAACATCCTCAGGGTTGTTTATTTAGCTTGTTTTCTTTCCTCTCCACCTGTTACATAAATATTTTTGTTTTCAGTGGGCTTAATTACTGTATGTTTTGGGACAGTAGTAATCAATCTCAGCTTCTGTATGGTTGTTGTGGTTCCAAAGCCAGTCATGACCTCAGACCTTAGTTAAAGCTGAAAATAACTTACTAGACTAAGGAGTCGCATTGTTTTTTTAACTTTAGGGCCAATAAACTTTGGAGGAATTTGAACCAGTAAATATAAAGACATGCATCAGGTCCATCTTCTTCTTTCATGAAATGCAGTAAGAAAAAGGTTCCTCTGAAGCTGACTGAGAGTTGCAGTTTTTAGAGGAACACTGGAATGCAGAAATCTTCTAATTCTTGATTTGGGAATTGCTAACCATACCGTTTCCTGGTCTCTGGATGTGAGCTTGAGTGCATCACTCTTGGTTTCTTTTATGTATTTCCCATCCTCTGGGTCTATGTTCTCGGTGCTTTCTTGGACTCTAGGCTGAGATCTTTTATTCTCTCAAGGTGGCTGGCAGAGAGGAGTTGTGCTGAAGGCGAATAATCTAGCACAATAGGAGCAAGTGAGGTTTTTTGGTGTTTTTTGTCTTTTTTTTTTAAAGATGTGCAGCAAGTGTAGAGTAATCAAGGGGTAGAGCATCTGTACTGTATGTGCTATACAAACATTCCAGATTGTTATTGGAGAGAAAATACAATCTCTGATAGTGTGGACAGAATTTTGGCTAAAGCTCAAGCCTGTCCCACCTGTGCCCGTCTGGGTTGGTGGTAATTTATCCAGCAAATTTGTTCAGAGTGGGGTTGGGTCACTGCTAGGCAGGTTTGGAAACTGCATTCTGTTTGCCTTGACATTGTAAAGGGAGCTCTTTTAAGACTGGGTGTAAAAACTGTAGAAAGACAGTCATGCAGCCAAAACAGTTTGTCAAGAAAACACAGGGAACTAAATTATATGCAGGCGTGACCCTAGAAATCTCATTGGTCAGCTGATCACAACTGTCACTAATCTGCAGAACTGAACTGAGTGCCTCGTTATTCCTGTATTTTAAGGCAGAGCAGCAGATGGGTATAGAGAGGCTGTTTTGGTTGTGAAAAGATTATGATGTTCTGTTCTTGCATCTTGAAGAGACTGATATAAGATAAGTTCTGGTTAATGTGATATAACCTGCTCAGAGAGCCGTGCTGGAGATGGAAGCTAAAGGCTCGAGAAAGCACAGGGCACACCGAGCTCCTCCGGAGTACAACAGTGAGCTTGGTTCACTGAAGGCTGCAGAATATCATCAAGTCTTTTTCTCAGAGGAAAGGTATTTTCCTTGCATCTGTAATTGTTTTGCAACCAAATTCCCAGGCCTGCCTGTTTAGAGGGCAGCCCTCGTCTTAAAGTTGCACGCTGAACTCCAAGCAAGTATAATACATGCTTGAAATTCTTTTCCGTGTTTCCACTTAATCTGCCATTTGTTAGCCTGTGTTGGTAGAGTGCCAGCCCAATATGCGCAGGCCTTTAGAGGTGAAGCTTTCAAAGAGAGGATAAAGTATGATGGGAGAGTAAAAGCTCTGCTTTCTTGGAGTAAAAAGGCAGCATGAGCAGAGCAGCAGAGGAAACAGCAATAAGGGATAGCCTGCAAGAGCGAGGCTTCTAGTGACACAGTTGCTGTGTGTACGCATATGGCTGTGCATGGGTAGTGTAGTGGTTTCAGGTATTCTGCTGTTCACTTCCTTTCCCCATTCCAGTAGGTGTGGAATAAAAACATATGAGCTGAATTATGTTAAGCCTCTTAAAATGAGTGTGTAAATGCCACATCTGAGGCCTGAGTGTGGCACCCGCATGTGGGAAATTTAGGCTGTGACTCATCTGTAGGTACACAGGAAAAGCACAAACGTCAGTGACAAGAGAGTTAGGAATTCGGTCTTTTCCATCCAGAAGATGTTTTTTCCTGTCTGACATGGTGACAGTTAGGTAGCGTGTGGTTTGTGTCTGCTGTTAAAGCCAGTCTGGGCTTTTACAGGTAAATAACAACATGGGAGGAGAACCATCTTAGCATGCCCTAAACAGTATGATCAACACTGATTATTCCAAAAATAAAATAGTGTATTAGCAGATATAATGCAATACCTGGTGCATGGTAACTGATACTTGTTTGTTTGTGCTCTCTGCAGTTTTGGAAATCACTGTTCATAGTGATGTGGGGAGGGGAGAGCGCTTTTCTGACAGGCCCCGCCATCTCCACTACAAAAAGTGTCATTGAAATATTGATGTGAGATAGGTGTGTGAAGGTTGTTAGCTCTTAATTGCAATGACCACAATAAGCTATGATATGATTGTCCACCTTACTCTAAAGAATTTCCTATACCTTTTTTATGCTGCGTTATCATGGATTTGGTGATTTTCCACTGGTTGCGTAGAAAAAGAATTTATACGATCATAAAATAGCTTAGGTTGGAAGGGACTCTAAAACCCATCCAACTTCAACCTCCCTGCCATGGGCTGGGTGCCCCCCACCAGCTCAGGCTGCCCAGGGCCCATCCAACCTGGCCTTGAGCACCTCCAGGGATGGGGCACCCACAGCTCTCTGGGTAACATGTTCACAGTTTAGTGATGATTTAGAATTTTTTTTTGCATCCTCTAATCTGTGATGCAGATGTATTTACTAGTATGGGCAGCTTAGAAGAGGACGAAAATGTTGACCTCTGCAAAAGTTTGTAAAGGCTTGTCTAACATTTGAAGTCCCTTTTTCAGCTCAAATTCTGAGCTGAATTTGAACGATCTTTGCCATCATACAGAACGGGATAGGTTTAAATGGGGTGGTTTAGATGGTTTTAAACCTGAACTAGCTGGGTAGCAGTTCCTTTAGTCCCACTGCCTCCATCTTTCTTCCTCTGTTCCTTGGAAAAGAAAACTTCTTTTGATGGAAAAGAATGGACATCCTTAAAAACATGCACTTCAGAAAACATTCAATTTTATGTTTGTGCTATTGCAAAGCGGGTGCCCACCTGGTGGCCTGGTTGTTCTGGGATGGGCAGGCGGCCCTCACTCTGTGACCAAAAATATCTGTGTGGGTCAAAATAAAAACTGATAAAGTGAAAGACTTTCTGATAAAGACTTGTTTGACATCAGGGTATTCTGACGAAACTTTCACAGTTTCTGTGAATTGTGACAAAGGGCTGTTTTTCTAATGAGACGCTGCTTCCTTTCACCTTTCATGTGGTGGGGTTCTGGTCCCTTTAGAATCACAGATCTGTAGAATATTCCAGCTTGGAAGGGACCCACAATGGCCATTGAGTCCAACCCGTGGCTCCACACAGGACCACCCAAAATCCAAACCCTGTGTCTGACAGCGGTGTCCAAACGCTCCTTGAGCTCCAGCAGCGTGGGGCCGTGCCCGCTGCCCTGGGCAGCCTGTTCCATGCCCACCACCCTCTGGTGCAGAACCTTTTCCCAACCCCCACCTGCCCCTCCCCTGACACAGCTCCATGCCGTTCCCTCGGGCCCTGTCGCTGTCCCCAGAGAGCAGAGCTCAGCGCTGCCCCTGCGCTCCCTGTGAGGAGCCATAGGCCGCCATGAGGCCTCCCCTGAGTCATCAAATTTCTCTTGTCCAACATTCCCATTTCATCTAACTGTGCTGCAGTGTTGTTCAACCCGAATGGAGCACCCAGGGTCTCATTTCAGTGTTGGCAGGGGGACGAGCGCACAACGGGCACCAACGCGGAGCAAGCTGAGCGTGGGAGCAGGGACTGCACAAACAGGTGGGACCACAGGGGCTTTCTGTCCCCGCGGCCTCACAAAAGTTTCAGTCAGCAAAGAAGCGTGGGGTGGAAGAAAATGTCACACTGGGCTTAGTGCTGCACCAACCAAAGCTTGCTATTGTGTTTGCTGGGAGCGGATCCGTGCGCAAAGGGACCCACCGAAATGTCAGCAGTGTGGGAGCACGGCTCCGCAGCCCTCTGAGGGGTCTTTGTGGGCACTGAAAGGGCAGGGAAGGCTTTCCCGGAGCGTGTGGGTGGGGAGAGGCAGCCTTTTGTGCTGGGGGGGCATTCCAGATGTGCGGGTCTCTCTGGAACTCTTCCCTGAGCTGCAGGGTTGGGCTGGGAGAGCTCTGCAGGTGGAGGCCTCAGCTCTGCTCAGAGGCTGAGCTCAGAGGTGTCAGTGACCGCAGCTAAGCAGGGGTTTGGCCACCCTTTCGCCTTCCTTGATGAACCCTTCAATACCACATCCCACGGGAAGTCGTTCTTTAATAGGAAAAAGACCCAAAAAATTAAGTGAATGGCCTGAAAGAAGCTGTGAGGTGTGTTCAGTACCCATGAAATACCTGCTTACAAATGCTGCTCAGAAATGTCTGCATTTTTTCAGGGTATGTAACCACTGCTATTCTCTGCAGTGCTAAAAAGCTTATCCATCTTGTCTGGACTCAGGGCTGTAGGTACCATGGGGGGCTTTTGGGGGGTCTGTGCAGATACCTGCATCAGAAATTCACATTTGCCAGTCTTTATGACAGAAACAGGCTTTCTGTCTCCTAGTTTGGGCCAGGCAACACGGTCCGCTTTTCAGTGCACGATCTTAGACTTTGTATAATGGAATATTTTTAGAGTACTTTTCAGTAATCAGATCCCCGAGTTCTTCCTGTGAGATGTTTATTCTGCTGCTCCCCCCCAGCTTTTAGTCATCACCAAATTTCATCAACGTACTCCTTCATGTACAAACGCCGCTG
Source organism: Penelope pileata (assembly GCA_013396635.1). Lineage (NCBI taxonomy): Eukaryota > Metazoa > Chordata > Aves > Galliformes > Cracidae > Penelope > Penelope pileata. The sequence goes on along the minus strand of WBMW01005234.1, from coordinate 388,197 downwards.
GTAAATATATTTAGTTAAGATTGGCTAAGAGTGATGCTTGAGAAACTGCTTGCAACTTCCCTCTACTCTGACAGTCCCCCTTTCAGCACCTTTTGTTTTTGCTCCAGCCAGACTCTTTAAATAACAATTCACTCCATGGCACCATTTCAATTGCTTTGCTGAAATCCAGTTAGATGAGGTCTACCAAATAGAATTATTATAAATTAAATCACTGCTTGAGCAATGCTAAGAATCTGCAATAAATTACGTACAACATTGCATATTTCAGCACACTTACTTTAGTCTTTATTTTAATATTCAACAGAAAGAAATACTTCAGTTAAGATTGCAGTATTTGGGCATAGTTTTGGTATACTATTATCAAAATAATTTGGGTCCTTATGGGACAAAAAATTATCTAGAGTTCAAGCTTAGCAAAAAGTTTTATACATTCATTTTTGCTCAGCAGTCATCCAGAACATACGTGATGCACTGGTTCTCTTTCTTGGTGTAGCTGATTGTTTAAAAGCTGATAAACCACAGACAAAGCCTAAGGACACAACTTTGTATTATTGGGTTTTTTTTTGTTCTCTATAGCTGCCTTATTTGCACTGTTACTAATCCGAGCAGATGAAAGATCTTTAATATTGTCATGATGATAAAACAGCTCATTCTTTTGATGTCAGATAAAACACGATTTTGATGTAATTCTGAAGCCAAGAATCATAAAATCTGCTGTCACAATGTCTTCCTCTGCACTTGAAAAGGCTGTGAGACATCTGGAAATAAAATAATCTTTTCTTTTGCCCCATGAAAAATAGTGTTGCCATCTTTTTACCTCCCACTTTGGGCTCTTGCAATCTGGAAGGATTATGAAAACAATCTGTGAAGTCAGTTTATGGAAGGCTTTAGTAGAAATCCTCTGTTTGGGATAGGAAATATTTTGCATATTTGGGTGCAAGAGTTAAATCAGGAGTCACCATTACAAATGTCGTTGGCACAAGGTCACACAATCCCTTTATCTCAGCGCTGCTGGTGATGCAAGGAGTATGGTTTCCTCATCCTCAGCTTGCTTCTGTTGCAGCCCCAGAGGGATCTCCAGCACGTTGGGGTGACCTGTGTGAGATGGGTGCTGCTGGGATCCATAATTGTCCCACCACAGGACAGCAGGAGCAGCCTGGGCAGTTTTGGCTTCTTAGCACCAAGCTGGGCTCTGTCGTTTCCAGCACCACCACAGTGCAACAGCCAAAGTCACAGACCCACCTGACCTGAGCAAATCCTGTTCCCTCCGTATGACTATGGTACTTCCATAGCTCCTTGTTGGGTTGTTTGGGTTTTGGTTTTTTTTTTTTTGCTCATCTCTGTTAGCTGCTCCCAGATGTCTATAATGATGTCTTGCAGTACTGGGAAAACTGCAGTCTCTGGACTGATGTGCAGTGAGATTTGTGGTTACGCTTGTACCAAGCTCTGGCCCCATCACTGTGGTGGCTTGCTGTTGTGTGTGTTATTTTTCCAAAACTCTGTTGCTGATTCTGGATGGACCATCCACATGAAACAAGGGAACCATATGCCCAGCATTGCGGAACTGCTTTTGTGAAAGATCTGTAGGCTGAAGGTGGAAAGGGGAAGAGGCTGCAGGACTTAATGAACAATTACACATGATCCCTCTGAATTTAATACATGGAGGCTGTAGATCTTGCAGCGCTTCACAGGAGACCAGCTACCCCTGCTACTATACTCTTTAATAAACCTGAAAATCAAGGTCTGCAGCTTCTGAGTTCTCCACGTATTTTTGTTGTAAGTCCAGTTTGTGCATGATAAGTATCTGCTAAGTGTTCTAACCAAAGCAGAACATGCTATGTTAAAAGGCATATGAAAGAGGAGGCATGGCTTGCTTTGATCTTAGGGACTCTCCTGCTACTTGCCACTGAAGGTTTACATTTGGTTCTCATGCACTATATGCAATCTGCTTGGCTTTCAATAAAAATGACAGACAGGATTAATAACAGCCCCAATATCTCATCAGGAGATGCATTCCAGAAATATCTGTCTATCTGCACAGTCCGTATAGGATTCCTGTCAATAAATTTTTTCTTTCTGCACAGAAATTTCATTAGTTTGGAAAACTGCTTTCCTCATTACCATGGCTCACTTTCATGCATCCAGAAAGTTATTGAAGGAAACTGATAATTTCTAAAGAATAAACCTTTCATACTACTACTGTCTAAGTTTGCCTATTGTTTATTGAAAGAATACTCTTCGTGGCAAAGAATGAGGCTACAGTGCAATGCTCCAGGACATGTTGAAGAAAGCCCATGATACTCTGTAATTAAGGGTTTTTATCAGTGATCATCAACTTTGAATTAAAAACACGTGGGCCAAGAGGATGCTCACATTTCTGAACTTTGGAATGGCTTGGAGATTGCAAACTTAAACTGTTCTACAGGGGTTCAGGTGGTACCCGCACTGGTCATCAGCACAGGCGGAGCATGGTTTTGTATCATGGACACTCCATTGCCTAAGTTAGATCAGAAACTGCATCACTAGATGGTTGTGTTGTTTTTTGAGGGTGGATCAGCAATCTAAGCATGGATGGGAGTTATCTTTGTCCTTATGCTTCTCAGACACTTCCTGACAACAAAGGAATGGTTAAACTTACGACGCTCAGATTTCAATCTCTGCCCTAATGAACAGAAATTCCTCTCCATATTTTCCTGCCAAGTTTTATCTTGTCTGCGCTGCTCCTCTTTCTTCCTCATCACTACCATCTGGTGCTGGAAACATTCCACTTTTTGTTGTCTAAACTGGTTATCAGAGAGTTAATGAGTACCTGGGTAATACGGGATGGAGTCATGCTCCATCCTTCCCACACATCCTGTTTAGTCAGTGGGATTTCCCCCTCTCCTCAGCTTTATTTGTGATGCAGTAAAAATAGATCTGCAAAGTTCCATGCAGTGTTGTGAGTGGAGTTTATTTTTAATCCAACTGTATGGTCTTTTCACAAAATCAGTGATAACACTGCTATAAAATACCTTTGAAGTTTGTCATGCCCCTCAGCCTCAAATGGTCTAACAAAACAGATCCATTAAAGCTCTTAACTAAGACATAAAGGAGTTTGGAAACAAAGCTGGCTCCATTTCTTCTGGAGCAATGAACAACTCTTCAAAGACCAGTGGGCACGAGCAAGCCCGGCCTTGAAAGGGAAGGAAGATAAAGACATTTGGATGTAATCCATTCTCAAGAAGGAAATTATGAGGGATCAACCCTCTCAGAAACAAAAGCATCCTTGTGTCAAGCCCAAGAACTGTCTTTATACTAAGAAATGGAAATATTCACCAGGTGCTGTAAGGTCTGAGTACCAGCAGGTTGAAAACAGGACCTTGGTCTCCTAATTTGTATGGGTTTTATGTCTAGTGGGGTCCAACTTTAAGAGCACGTCCAACCACAAGCTGATTCATTACATTCAGCCCTTTCCTTTGACTGCTGCATGTACAAAGACCAAGAGATTTTTCTAGAAAAGTCGAAGTTGCGAGATGTCTATAAAAGTGCGGGATCAGGAGTCTGGGAAGAGTGGGCCACTGCCAGGAGGCAGCTTGGCTTCCTGAGTGAGCAGCTGATCTATAAACCAATGAGAAGCCCATCCAGTCAGAAAACAGACAGCATTGGAGATTAAAATTGTGAGGTCACGGTGCACAGGTTTGCTGTGAATGAGTCAACCAGAAACCTTCTCCATCCCTGCATTGTTTCAATGGGAAATATTCTTCCCCTGTCTGCATGAAACAATTAATCAAAGCTGCAAGTTCCTTGGGGAACAGCCAATACAAAACCTTCTTGCTCCTGTGCTTACTTACCAGGCTTTTCAGTCCTATGTCCGTCTCCTTCCTGAGATAATCACCTCTTTTCACTGGCTTTTCTCTTTTTAACCTCACTCCTCCACTTCGTTTGGTTTCTATCACCAGTGGCCTAAGCTGGCTCCTCATCTCCCCACAGAGACAGGAAAGGATGATATCCTGGCCATGAGTTCTCTTCTTCAGCCTCTGCATTGATTTCAATTCTGTAACTACATTTGTCCTCACTGTCTTCAACTGGAGGTGTCTTAGAGGTCTGGTAGATTTGATGCTTATATAGGCAGGCTAGTGCCAGACCCTGGTCCTCGCCACACTCTTGTGTTGTGCTCTTCAACATCTTTATCAATGACGTAGACAGGGGAATTGAGTGCACCCTCAAAGTTTGTGGATGACACCAAGCTGAGTGGTGCAATTGACACAGTAGAAGGAAGGGATGCCAGCTAGAGGGGTGGGCTTGAAAAGTGGGCCCACATGAACTTAATGAGGTTCAACAAGGCCAAATGCAAGGTGTTGCTCTTGGGTTGGGGCAATCCCAGATATGAGTACAGACTGGGAAAAGCAGTCTGAGCAGCCCTGCCATGAAGGACTTGGCGGTCCTGGTGGGCGAAAAGCTGGACATGAGCCAACAGTGTGCACTTGCAGCCCAGAAGGCCAACAGCATCCTGGGCTGCATCACCAGAGGGGTGGCAGCAGGGAGAGGGAGGGGATTGTCCCCCTCTGCTCTGCCCTCGTGAGGCCCCATCTGGAGCCCTGCGTCCAGGCCTGGGGCCCCCAGCACCAGAAGGATGTGGGGCTGCTGGAGCGGGGACAGAAGAACCCGCTCAGAGGGCTGGAGCACCTCTGCTATGGGGACAGGCTGAGGGAGCTGGGGGTGTTCAGCCAGGAGAAGAGAAGGCTCTGGGGAGAACTTGTTGCGATCTTCCAGTACATGAGGGGAATTTATAAACAGGAGGGAGAACGCCTTTTTACATGAACAAATAGTGAGAGGACAAGGAGGAATGGCTTTAAACTAGAAGAGGGGAGAATTAGATTAGATATAAAGAATAAATTCTTCACTATGAGGGTGGTGAGGCCCTGGCACAGCTGCCCAGAGCTGTGGGTGCCCCATCGCTGGAGGTGCTCAAGGCCAGGTTGGATGGGCCCTGGGCAACCTGATCTGGTGGGGGGCACCCAGCCCATGGCAGGGGGTTGGAGCTGTGTGGGCTTTGAGGTTGCTTCCAACCCAAACCACTCTATGATTATATGGTTCTATGAATGGTTTGAGCACACATGAAAAAAAGAGAAAGGTTAAAGCATTCACAGGAAAGATGAACTCTTCAAAGACTGTGATTATTTGTACGGAAGAAATGTCTGTGGAGCACATATACTTTTTTTCTTTTTCTGAAAACCTAGAGATTGATAAGATTTTGCGCAGACATAGAGAACAAGAAGAGAAATACAACTGTTGCAAATCCCCAATCTGTTAAAATATAAGCTCCTCTTCCAAAGCCAGCAGCACTAGAGCAGCCTTTCTTATACAAAATGTAACTGGCACTTTTATCCTATGCAATAATCTCTTTCAAACCCTTATTTCAACTGAGGAATGAGTGAAGTATCCAGGAATATGTCAGCAGAAAACTGAACATCAGGAGCATCACTGCCTTACAGCTTCAGTTTGCCAACTAGAGGCGGATAGAAACCCCTACCATTGCCTGCATGAAGGGGAAGAGTTCCTCTGCTGGAAAAAGAAAAAATTGACATGCAGGCAAAGAAACATAAATGAAAGGAAGAGAAAAGCAAGATAATTTTTTCCTTGGGAAATTTAGTGTTTTAGTTGAGGAAGAAGGAAAAAAAGAAAAATTTACTGCAAAATTCCTTAACAGGGTAATATCACCATAAACAAATCCTATAAGGTACTGTCAGCCTATTGTATGACTTCATCTAATTGACAGCAGAGGATAACAAGTCAGCAGCTACAAGGATTTTTGACAAGATTCAAATGTAAATTCTTTGAAGCAAAGTAATCAGGGTAGATGTCATTTTGGACAGATTTGGCACTGTTCAAAATTGAGACAAATTAGAGTTGGGATTAAGTTTTCAGTGATCAGACAAGTAATTTAATTCTGAGCAAGAGTTCCGGTGTGGAAGAAATACTGAGATTTGGCCTTCTGGTGATAGTTTTGCTCTGTTGAACAGAAGAACTCAAATCATAGTGGCCTGTCTGGAAAATTTAGTTGTAGCTGGAAGAGAAGCTGAAAACAACCTTTTCTGATTTTATATTGGAATGTAAGAAGAATCCAGTGATCAGAGCTTAGCCTGGAATTCAGACCTGGATTTATTTCTCCCATCTGTGTAACCATGCACAGACTTGGAAGATGTTTAAATGTCAATCTCCAATGAAATAAAGAAAATTAGATCTGTGCTTTAGTTTCTCTGGATGCAATTTGGACTGAATAAATACAGATGTCTGTGATGTGTGTGACAAACACTTCTTTGCAGTCAATGGAGAGAAGAAGCCACCTTACAGGTCAGGATTCAAGTTTCCTTGAAGTTGACATTTAAAATAGGTCAGATGAGTCACTGAATAAATTGTTTATCTCCATTGTCTCTCAAAGGAGCTGAGGGCTCCCAGCTCAGTTACAGGAGAGCAAAACTTTCCTGTTTTGGAAAGATAGCTGACAGCTAAAACTGTTAAATTTGGAAGGTGCTGAGACACTGGTCTAGCAACATCAAAGTACTGTAGATAGATTTAATGGGTCAGACTGCAACATATCTTTTCTCTTAAAAGTCAAAGGACTTTGAGCCAGATGTGCACTCCAGGGATTCTGCCCATCTTTGAGAATTGTTCCTGTTTTCTGGGATTCGGTGAAAGTGATTGATACGAGGGAAGAGTGGGAAGTCAAAGGGAAATGCAAGCCTGTTCTTTCCCTGGAGCGCTCCCTCATCACCCAGCAGATCTGGGATGGGCCCCAGCACCATCTCTCCTTTCTTTTGCCATGAGTCTTACTGTGCCACAGGCCTAAAAATGAACAAAACCATCACTAAGTACAGTACTAAAAAAAAATTAAGTTTGAAATTGTCCCTGATTGGGTTAATTCTCAGCTCTGCATAATTTGCATAATTTGGATCTTTTCACTGTACTCTGTAAGCACGCTTTTCATTCCCACTCTCAATGCCATCTACCCTTCCTCTGTCTGCAAGGCATGCTTGTTTCGTGGGGCTGCGTGCACAGCTCAGCAGCACAGCACCCGCTCTGCAAACCTCCTTGAAGTCAGGAAAATGGTGTTTCCTATCTGATTCCACATTTGGTATTGTTCTGATCCTCTGACCGCATCAAACACAAGCTGAAACAACCACGTTCACCAAAAGGCATGCCTTCTTCCACCAAATTCTTTCTGTATTGGTTCAGGAACAGGAAAATTGCTTCGACCTTCAGAGAGGTTTTCCTGTTTTTGTGGCACCATTTTTAGGTGCCTGCCTCTATCCCAGATCCCTGGGATTTTTACAAGAAAGGCTTCATCACTTCCTGCCTGGTTTCCTCCCAGCTGCTTTCTGCAGCAGTTAGCTACTAACCATTTTCTTCCTTCTTGTGGGACTCTTCCAAAGCCATGCATGATATTACAGCACAAATCTCCAAGCAACAGTGTGTTCTGCTTTTTTCCAGGCAGCTCCCAGCACCCTTTACGCCTTCCATTACTTCTTGTCTTCTTATCTTCTCCTTACAAAGTTCATGCATATTCTGTTGTTCTCCAGAGCTGATGCCATGCACTGTTTTAATGTGCTGTACCACCAAGCAGGATTTGTTGCTTTGTTTGTGATGGGGAAACTGAACCCCTGATCTTCAAAAAACCCAAATCACATGAAAGATTGTTCATGATTTTCTTCATGGGGTTTGAAGGTTATTTGGGGGAACTATTGAGCCAGTGCTTTTGCAGCTCTCAACAGGTTTGAGGGTCTTCATGTGCAGAAAACCAAAACCTTTGAGATCTGTGTGACTTATCCCAGGAATACGGGCAATAGGAACCTATTCACTTCCACGTGCACCACTTTCCCATGCAAAACTCAAAATTCACTTAGCTTTTTTTCACTCATTTATATGGGCTTCCTCCTCTCCAGCTCTGAGCACAGCAACCTGTGCTCTCTTGGTCACTCTTCCTCATCCATCAATATTTTTGACTTAAGCAAAATCTCCATTTGTCATAACTTTCTTCCCTGGAAACTTCCTTCTCATTCATTCTGCTCTATTGCCTGTAATTCACCTCTTCCAACCTCTGAAGTGCTGGGACGTCTGCCATCTTGTTGGTTACCTTGCCTGCAAGGAAGGAAGATGGCACAAGATGTTCTGGGACATGCTGAACAGGGATCTGAAAGCAGACAGAGGTAGAACAAAGGGCTCCAGAGCTGTCCGAACATGTTTTCCTATAACAAGCCCACCAAAAGGGCTTTTGGATGCAAATTCTATTAGAGCATGAACACAAGCACGTTGGGTGGTTTTATCCTGCAGGCAGGGGATTGGGTTTCCACTATCTCTGTTGCTTCAGGTTCTTACCTTGACATTTTGTAGATTGTTGGTTTTTCTGTCCTTTTTTTTTCAGCATTTTTGGGGAATTCTAAAAATTCGCAGATTTACAGTTCTGCCTGCACAGGGCACCAGCAGGCCTGGCACTTCCTTTGGCTTTTACAGCTGCTGTATTTTTTTCCCAGAAGCCTTATGAGAGTCTTAAAAGTCTCTTCAGCTATCACGTCCTTAGTAGCACTCTAATAAGTTTAGCATCACAGACAGTAATGGCAAAAAAGATTTATTTCATTATCTAGTTCATCCCTTTGCTGTTGCACAATTATTCCCCAGGGAGTACTTCAGGCAGTCCAAGAAGTTTTAATGCTTAGCTTCAATCTCAAAAGCAACTCTGCAAGCATGATAGTGCAAGGCTCATTGTCTGCCTTTCAGCCATTTCAAAAATTAATTTGCCCAAAGTACAAATAAAAGGTTATTTTTTCCCCCCTTCCAACAGTCAGGCCCATAAACTGTTTAAAACATCAAAGCCAAACTGGATTTCTTCCGGCTCTAACTTCATTAACCAGAAAGAATCCTCCACTGGAAATGAATCTGCAGCTGTGTTGATGGTTTGCAATCCAGAATTAAAAATCACCTCACTTTCTTATAGCTCTGTTAGCACTTTAGAGAAGCCAGGAGGGGAAGATAAGGAAATCATTTTGTAATTAATACAGGTAGTAATTTTAGAGCAGCGATCTTTATTGAGCAATATTTGTATGCACCAGGAACTGCTTTTTTAATAGGGTGCTTAACTCTAATAGTTTTGATAAGAAATGTGTCATAATTCTTTCAGGCCATATTGACTTTGTTACTTGTAAGCAGGAGCAGGGACCGGTGATGAGCACAGTGTAAGGGACAGCCACTCACCTTGTCCTGGGGTATCACCCACCCTCAAAGAGCTCATGGGGTGTTTTGTAGGACTCTCCCCCACACTCACCACTGGGCTGGTGTGAGGATTAGCTCATGGCTGCTGAATGTGTTTTCAAGAGCTCTGGACATCAGCAGTGACAAAACTCCCACAGCCAGAAACGGTAAAAATTACTGCAGATGCAACATATTTTTCACATCCTTAAAACAGATTAATCTAGAGATAAATAAATGCCATGTGGAGGCTTTCCCATTGCTTTGATCAAAGAATAGTTTCCTTATTGCTTAATTTAAGCCCAAAGGTCTGTTATTCCCCTCACTCACCGATCACACACAGTTCAGTCAAAAATACACCGAGCCTGAAAGGTCACCAGATTTCCCACTTTCCTTCTTCCCATCACTTCCCTTAGAGCCCTTTGGTGTGGATTCAGCTTTGCTCAGAGGGTTTTATGCTGGGAAAGCCCCTTGTTATGGCTTGGCTTTGAGAGTAAGCGTGGCAGGGCTGGGCTGCTAGTCTCTACCAGAGGGAGAAGCACTGGCTGGTGAGCCCTTGGTCTCAGCCCTGCGATGGGGTTGCACGGGGAGGTTCTCATGGTCCCTTGTGATGTTGGAGGTGTGATGTGGCCAGCGTGGGAGTCCTTCTGCATCCCTGGGAGACCCACGCTGACTTTGCTGATGATTACTTCAATTCCACGGAGTGGAAGGGGATTTGGATGGGGTCTGTGACTGCTCCACCAAGTGAGCAGCCATGCCTGGGGCTCCAACACGTTGGGATGGAGCCCTTGCTGTCCTAGGACCTGGCACACTACCTGTGCTTAGGGCTGGGTCTGGCCTTCGAGGTATAATTCTTTTTGTCCACGCTGCATGCTTCAGGCAGCTCTGAGTGCTGCTCTGCTGCAGAAGATGGGAACTCAAGGCTTAAAAAATGATTTTCTCTTAAAACAGTTTGTGCCCCTTGGAACGTACTCTCTCCTTCTGGACTGATCATTTGCAAAATGTTACTTAATAGAGACGTAATGTAAAATCCCAGCTCCAGACGCACCCCGCGCTTGGTCCAAATACAATCAAAATCTGAGGCTGGAACCATGTGCCAGTTTTGCAACTGGCTGCTTGACAGCAGTTGAACTATAACCACGGAATCAATCAGCCCAGCACTTTGGGAGGTTGAAATCCAGGCCAGATTTTGAAATCTGGGACCTCTCTTTAGTAATTTACAGCATACAAAAAGAAATTCAATAATAAGCCTGGTTTAGCTTCCATAAAGCCTTCAGGTCAGCAGAGAAGCGCTTCCACATGTTCAGATCTGTCTGATCCCTGCGCTCTCTGCAGTGAAATCCTTGCACGGCACAACATGAGACGAGTTAGTATTTTTCATTTTTTCAATGGATTTTGAGCTAGTTTCCCGTTTCCTCTCTGAGAAGGATGAAGGATACAAAGGAAGGAGGTTTGCTGAGCAGCGGGGCAGCTCTAAACTGCAACTGTGACACAACTGAGCAAGTGACATCTCCTTGCTGAGCCTTTCAATGTGCAGTTCCGCGTTTTCTCTTGCAGCAGTGGCTCTTTGCTCCCGCCTGGGATGTTTGGGACCTTTGTCCTGCAAATATTTTAGGATAGTATATTTCTTGAAAAATAAGAGTTACTACAGGTTGTTAAACTCTTGTAGCTTTTAAGTGAGCAGATGGTACTTTTACCAAATGCTGACATGTTGGCCATATTTTTAATGCACTGACATTTTTTGATGATAACTTATTTTTAGTGCAGAAAAGGTCTGCAAAACAGCTGCCAGCAAAAAAGAGGTAGCCAGAAAGCATCTGTACGTCCGAAAATCTTCTTAAATGATATGCAAGGGACATCTATTAAAACCTGCTTTTCTGGAGGTCAGAGGGTATTTCATGCAGGAGTTGTTCTGTTGAAGTGCATGTCTGCCTTTTTTATTAGAAGACACAACTAAATTATTGTTAAAAGTAATACTTAAAAAGTTATTTGGACAAGTTGTCCCCAGCTATTCTGAGTGATGTGGGAGTTGTGCATAGGCACAACTGCACTGCCCATTGCCACCTGTAAAGAACAGCCACTGTGAGTTCCCCACCTTTTTGTTATTGCCACTAGCTCTTTCTCGTATTTTTTTTCATACTTAGCAAAACCCAGGTTATCATTAACAATGTTCTGCTATTTGGTTATTCTTTCCAGACAACAATCTACCTGCATGTCATTCAAAGAGAGCGTCTATCTCTGTTGAACACATTGTTTGTAAACAGTAATGTGTTAGGACTGGGAGCAGTTCTGTGAAATGATAACGGCTGTTCCGTCCTTGCCTTACTGCTGGAGAAATTAGGCTGTAAATGGCATAGCCAAAGTTCCCAGACCTGAAATGAGAATGTTTGTTAAGAATACTCAAGCTCTTTTGTCTGAGCTGAGATAGAAGAAGCCATGAAAGTGCAGGTGTGTGTGTGTATGAAGCTATTTAGGGGTTTTGTTACTTTGGATATAAGGTGCAACTTACCATGGTGTAACTCTGTACCTTTAACCCGGTTATATCTATATTCAAACCCAACCTTTCAGTTAACCCTTCTCTTCAGAATCTAAAATTAGATGGAAAATTGAGTTGACTGACTTGGAAACGGAACCCCTCTTCGTCTGGAGAACATGCAGATGTCTTCAAGGAGGTCTTGAAGGTCAGCTGTCTCAATTCACCTTGGAGCAGGGAGACCTGTGCCTGGCTGCATTGCTAGCAGGAAGGCTACGCACTCTCCCAAGCTGGGAAAGTTGGTGCAGCAATGTATGAAAAGAACTTTGAGGTGTCTGCGAGAGCCACCATTACCCATGGGGTCCCCGTGTGTGTACCAGATATATTTAGATGCCTATCCAGGAGCAGCAACAGTGAGGCTGGTCCACGAGGCCAAGCTGGGAGTGGAAGGTGACCTCGACATGGACATGGCACTGTCACAGGTCGGTCAAGAGCAGTGATCACCTGTGTTGACCATCTGCCAACAAGATGGACAAGACGAAGCCTGGGGACAGGGCTAGCTCTGGCGTCCATGCAGCCAACCTGGTCAGGATGGATATTAGGAAAAATTTCTTCTCAGAAAGAGTGGTCAGATACTGGCACAGGCTGCCCAGGGAGGTGGTGGAGTCACTGTCCCTGGTGGTGTTCAAGAAACGTGGAGATGTGACACTGAGGGACATGGTTTAGTGGGGGTGAGTCAATGTTTGAACTGGACTGCATGGATGCAGGATGGCCTGGGCAATAACTGAGGCTTGTGGTTGTCCTCATACTCCTGACACTTTTGCTAAAGATTGCTCATGAGCTCAACAGTGTGATGGCAGGTGGGCACTGCTCTGCAGAAGGACTCTGCAACTGGCAGTGAGTGCAATCATGTGAATCTCTGCCTGACCTTCACACCTGCTCTGCTTCTGTGCCATCCAGCCCTGTCATCTTGGCCTGAAGTCTCAAAAGTCCTGAGCCAGCGTCCTCGAAAGTAATTTGGATGCTTTCCACTGGCTTCAGTTTTGCCTGAGCCAGCCAGTTCCTAGGACGGGCTCTTCCCTGTCTCCCAGCTCTGCTGCTGAGTGTGCAGCATTTTCCATCCACCAGGAAGGCAGTGATCAGGGAGAGGTCCAGGTCGGGTGTCAGCCAGAGTTGTCTGTTCACCAATGACTATGAGGAACTCAGTTATTAGAAACTAAAACTACACCATGGAGAGATGCAAACAATTCTTGCTGCAAATGATTGAGTCTGATGGCCAGAAGGCACTGCTCTTATTTCAGCCAGTTCTTGCTCTCCAGTTGAATTAGCCTTCTTGGAACTTTTCTGGAATGACAAAATGACAAATGTGGCCAAAGGAATAATGTTTTCACAGGGCTGAACCTGAGCCTGGTTGTGTTTGCTTTTTCCTGGCTCCAGGGAGGGCAGGAGCAGCAGCGTCCCCAGTCCCTGGACTGCTGGGATCACTTACTGTAGTGCCTTGGCTGAGGAACTCCCCTCTCTGCCCTTGAGCTAGATAAGGACAGGGGGCTTTTTTTTTTTAACAGGAAAAAAAATGCTTGGCTCTATTTGTCATTCTCCATTAACCTTATCTCAGCCCCTCTTTATCCTCCTTTCTCCTGCATTGCCTCTCCACTGTAGCCCTCAATACTTCCTCTCTTGATAAAGATGTCTTGTTCAAAGTGTATTTATATCATAGGCTCCAACTTCCTTACTTGGCATTGTGACCCTTTGTGATCGGCTTGTTTGTTGTTTTCTTAATCTTGATCTGAGGAGCAGGGTTATAAAAATATAATGGGTATTTGGTGAGGCCCAGCCCTTCTAAGGGAACGTTTCCAGGCTTTCATCTGTGTGTTCTCCTATCGGCCCCATGGGATCACGTGAGGTCCATGTGGCAGGGCTGCACTAAGGGGCACGCAGCTCTTGGTGCTCAAGGCTTCTTTGGCCCCAGCTCTTTAGGAGGCTGAACCCCAGCAGCAGCAGAGCGCAAAGCAGAGTGTTCAGCATTTTACACACTTCTGAGCTTTGTGATTTCTTTCACAGCGAGGGTGAAACCGAGTGCTTTGGGTGTTTCTGATTATCAGCCTTGCTGCAGTGGTTGCAGCATCTCAGCTGGCCAGGCTGCGTGTTCCTCCTGCATTCCTCACCCTCTCGGGCATTTAACTCTGAGCGCCTCAGGGCTGACTTTCCCTTCCTTCCTGTCCTTTGTTGTATAGATTAGATATTGATGGGGAATTTTATGAAGCCCTTGATTTCCAGTGTCACCCTGCAGAAATTTATAGGTCCATGCAACAGGAGCCAGCAGTCAGACTACTGATACAATTTGCTCATAGAAAAAATGTATTTTAAAAAAAGCAATAAATAAATTAAAAAATGAGAACAAAACAAACAAAAAAACCACCAAAAAACAATAACAACAACAAAAGCTAAACAAACAAACAAAAAACCACCCCTGAATAGTTCTCAAAAATATTTAGAAGCTTGGGCCAGTGCTCAGATGTGCCAAGGGGGCAGATTGCAAGGGCTGGTGTGACAGTGTTTGTGTATGTTTTGTTTCTAAGACTGACTTTCATGGAAACAGCATGACAGAGTGATTTTCGTCAGAAATCTCAGTATCTTTCATGATAGCACAGTCCAAATCAGATAGCCCAGGCTATCAGTGCTAGTGCTGGTTCCATTTCCTCATGATCAGAATCCAAACTTCAGGCTCAGGTTTTATGTGAGGAGGCCCTGTGGTCTGTGGGTGCAGGGCATGGTAAGGCATTTCTTGTGGTTGTATTTTCCATGAGGACAAAGCTAGAAACTCTTCTGGCACTTTGCTTTGAGCTATGGTGTTCGTCTCTGGGGTTTGGTTCAGGGGCACTTTGAGAACCTTAGTTTCCTGGCTGTGAAGAAATGGATGTGCAGGGGGAAGAGTGGTGTGCTTGATGGAGTGACCTCTGTACGGAGTGGGTGCACCTGGGACATACCACTGGTTTGACATACCTTGAGACACGTTGGCTACAATTACACAAATGGCTCGTATTTTGTGGGATTCAGTTAGACAATAAAGCACCTAAAGCAGGTGAGTACACGAGGACTGGTCATCTATGCTCCCTATACAGTCAGTGGAGATGCAGCCAACACAGACCACGTAATTTGGTTCACCCTGGAGGAGTCACCTGACAGTCAACCAAAGCATTTCCAAACTCCGTTGACTACAATGTCAGTGGAGAGTTCATCCTTATATACTACAACGATAGCTTAGTCCCTAGTTCACATGCAGACACCTACAGGGATGTACCCGAATCCCACACCCGTTTCTGTTGTGGTGTGCTCCTTTGATGCCTGTTCAGATATTTTATAGGAGTCAAAATTTCAAGCAGCAGTGTTATCTTTTATCAAAGTACCCCAAAATGGATTTATCTCGTAGGTACCTGAGTCTGAAAATCTCGGCCACTGTTGTTATTCTTGGACTTCACCCTCTAGACAGTTTAGTTTGTCTGGTTCTGGGTATGGAACAGAAACTTAACACCAAGATATTTCTCCGGGCTCTGCTGGCTTCTCCATGAATACCATCATGTGTGACTCATGCTCTTTGGCATGGATAAGTAAGTAGATTTTAAATGCAGTTTTGTACCTTTTATTTCCAAATAAAGCCTAATGGAAAAATATTATTTATCTCTGCACTTTGTGCATTAAATATACTCTAGCTTTGTTGCAATAACAAAACTGTTTAATACCCTCTATTAAGAAAAAGGCTTTTACCAGCCATTTTTAAGTCAAACAAATCTGAGTAACTTTCCCATTAATGCAATCTTTTCTCATTAGCCATGGCAGGGGAATACTTCCCTGCGGCCCTGATGTACTAAAGCGAGGCTTGTGCTACCTGGGAGGCTGCTTGGGATGCATCTCAGTGGAGATTAGCAGGAACTATAAAGCTTCTGACCTTTTAAACACTACAGCAAAATGTGAAATCTCCTCTCTTAAGTATTCACAACATTAAATCTCAGGCTGTGTCTTTAACCTTGTCTTTAATTAGACACCCGGGTAATAGCACAGCAGAAATAACCCAGTGTGTCAGCACCAACGTCGCCTTCAGCAGCAGACGCAGATGCTGTCTGGCAGCCCCGCTTCCTCCAGCACTCGCATTCCTTCTGCATGCACTCAACTTCCCCACTGGTATCTAACACTTCACCCCAGGCTCCTGGGGTGGAATAGGGAAAATCGTAAAGAAGTTCATGATAGAAAATATGAGCTTGATAAAGCTGCAGCCAGCACAGTAAGGAAGAAAAGATGGATGCTTTGTCTGCACCACGTGTTTTCCAAAGCCAAGCTGGAAAATGTTGGATTGGTCTTTCTACTCCTCATGAGTGTGCCCTGTTGTAATCCCAGCCTTGGCCTCACAAGCTCTCTGTGACCTTAGACAAGCTGTTTACACACTTTCTTCTTCAACTATTGCTATCAATAAAGTCATCCTTTCTCTCTGCTCCTTGCTCTCTCCCTCAGCTGCACCAGCAGGACAGAGGAACACAACCTTGGCACCGTGTAGCGGTGATCATGCAGCTTTCAGATCAGAGCTGGCACCCATTCCACCTGTCCTAAACACTGGGAAACAAATTCCTGTTTGCCCCGTCTCCCATGCAGACTTACCAGAGCAACCTCACCTGAATACTGGGAGCCATTAATGTTCTGCACTGTGCAGCTTCATTTATCCTTCTGCACTGAAGTCAAATGGTGTGTGAAAAGAAGACTTATTATCCAGCTTCCCTGACAGGACATTCAGCTATGAAATACTTCAGTCTCTTTAGCATTAATCTCCTTGCAATTACAGGGATTGCCTCTTACTATAAGTACTTTGCACAATGCTTATCTCAGGAGGGTTCTTATCTGAATTGCTTTATGTAGGTGTTATTGTAAGACTGACAATTACAATCCAGAGCTTTGGAAAAAATAATGTTCTTCTTTTCCACGTGTAATGGCATTTACCTCACTTCTTAGTGTTTAGGGAAATTCATTTTGTTCCTAATAGCTGGTTTTACTTTTATTTAGGAAATTTAGCTTTACGTAAGTGACATTGTCTTGGAGGAAGGGCTGTTCAATCTGTGTAAAGGATGAAGTGTTTTGGAGGAAGATGGAATGCCTTCATCGTTCGCCTTCTGACGGTGAATATTCATCAAAAACAAATATTTTCATCCAGAGATGACCTTGCAGCTGAGACAGAAACAACAATTGCTTACAGCGGCAGAGACTGAGTCACATTCTGACAGAGCTGTCAGAATCCGGGCAGGAAGGGTTTACCTAATTTCCTAATGGTGCTCAGGAACTAAATTTGTTTATCTCCTCCAATGGCCAGACTCCAGCGAGAAAAAATCAATAAATAAAAATGCCTCTGTTTCATCTTGAGCTTTATCCTAGCTTTTCATTATTCCTGAGATAGTTCCATGGTTTCTGAAGTAAAATGGGCTCTATCGCTGGTGCCAGAAGCTTCCTGGCAGCCAGCGGAGAGACCTGTGCGCAGGGAAACCTAAAGCGTGGAGAAAGCAAGCTGAGTTGAGTTGCCTTCAAACTAGGAATCACAGCATGTCAAATTGGGGGTAGTGAAGACATGAGTCACTGAGGCCTCGTCTATGAGGAAATAAGGCATCTCTTACCTTGCCAGAGATGAAGTAAGGTGCTTTTCAAGCAGAGCCCTTGAGAAAGAGCACGCAGGTCTTAGCGGAGGCCACAGCCATAAAAAAAGTCATTTTTCATCATATCAGAGCAGTCCTTTTGTTTCCTGGTGAAGCATTACATGTTTTCAGTTACTTTTGCTACTATCATTCTCTGAGAAGTTGACAGTGTCCTTACACAGCAAAGGAATTAATAAAACTAGAAACTACATCTACCTGCAAAGATATTTTAAGAGGTTTTATGGTTGTCCTGGCAAAGACGCTGTGGTCCCAGCTATGGGGAGAAAATAAAAAGCCCCATGGCATCTTGTAAACAGGGATTTGCCATACATAGACAGAGGAAGGGCAAACAGGAACCCATCACCATTAAAATGTGGACAGGCTATCTTAAAATGTTTATGAGAATGAGAGGTATGGATAGAAAGCGAGCCAAACAAAAATTTAGTATTGCATATTTGTTAGGTTAAGTGTAGGTAACCATTTGGTCGAACCTCAGTATATCAGCTAAAGCTAGGGAAGACCTAACAGGAACAGGATCTAAGATCCAGGTGGAGTTTTGTTCATTGGAAAGCATGCAAAACTATGGGGTTTTGTATATGGTAGCTATTAAGTGACTATGAAAACATGTAAACATGTCTGGCCTTGGATTATGCAGCAGACTGAATTCCTGCGTACACACAGGGCCTTACCAATGGACTTGGTTGACTAAAATAAACTTGCACTGCTGCTTCTCCTTGCAAGATCTGCAGTGACAACACAGTTCACAGTGTTGAAGTGGGTTTCTGGTGTATGGATTATAAACACTATTGTTTACAAAATTCCAAATGGATTGTTGGTGACAGAAAAGTAAGAAAGAGCCAAATCTGGCTTCAGATTTGGATTCAGGTGCAGTTTAGACACTCCAGGAGGAATGTTTGGGGTGAAATCCTGAAGCCACTGTCACTGGCTGAAGTTATGCCGTTGGGTTCCCGGAGCCACCTTTGATTTTCTCATTAACTTGTCTCTCTTGCTGCAGAAAAAACAAAGGCACAGGTAACTCTGATTTCTATTTCCTGCCAGTAGTAGTGCGCAGCACAACTGACTTTTCAGGTGGAAATTTGTGATCTACTAAGGTCTGAAACAACCAAAATCTGTTTGGAAGAAAATAAAGGATTCTCATGGTCTCACCTGGTGAGATGTACAGAGACCAAACTGTAGCAGGAATGTGAAGAATGAAGGAAGATGAGTCCTTTCCTTGTTTTATTTTTCTTTGTTATGTTTATTATTATTTTTTAGGAAGCATGTATGAGAATAACCATCTCCATATTCAGATAATCTGTTTTATGCCAATACCTCAATCTATAAGATGGGCCAAAAGGGGTGTTTGTTTTCTTCGAGATGTTGGCTTTGATTTTTCTAAAGCTTGCTGTTATGAAGCCATCTGGATCTAATAAAATTTTCCTTTATTTACAGCAGTCTCATTTTCGCATGTGTTTGGACTTTGATTGTATTATGACCGACTCTTTGCAAGGACTCATCTCCATGTGACTCCTGGCCCTGCTTCCATCACAGGCTCCAGCAGCATTGTGGCTGTCCCGGGATACTTCTACACCAAGGGCTCCAACTTATCCCCAGTTTATGTGGCTGGAGTTCTGTGCCACTTCGGGTTGCTTTCACTGCAACAGATAAATGTTCCTTCTGTCATTTGTGTCTCCATCTCAAATTATTTTTCCCTGTGCAAGAGAAGCAGGGACAAGGGAGAAGAAGAGAGTAAAGGGAGGGGAGTGTTTACCGACAGCTGAGTGCCTTCCTGGCCTTAGCTTGGATCTTCCTCACACATGCTTTGCTTTTGTTAGTATTTTTCCTCCAGAAACATGTTGCTTTTTGGAAGCTGATTTGCCTGTACAGAGCACAACAGACCTCCAAAAAACAACTGCGGAGCAGGGAGATGTCTCCTCTCTGGAATCGTAGTTTCATGCTCTTTTGAGGGTGTGCAGAATAGCAGGAACTCCCATAAGAACATATATTTATTGTCAGAGTCCCATGACACTAAATTGGGAGGAGCTTTGACTCCCACAAAGATAAGGAGATCTTGCAGAGAGATCTTGACAAATCAGAGGGCTGGGCAATCACCGAACTTTACCATGTGAAGTCTACCAAGAATCAGAATCAGAGAATTAGAGAATCATAGAATGGTNCCTCCTCTGGACCCGCTCCAACAGCTCCACATCCTTCTTGTGTTGGGGGCCCCAGAACCGGACACAATACTCTAGGTGAAACCCTTCCAACTCAGGATATGCTATGATCATGATTCTATGAATGAAATGAAAAATGCTCCAGACCAGGTTTTTTGGCATTTTCCCCAAGTACAATAGATGCCCAGTTTCAGCATTTCGCTTTGTGCTTTTCCACTGTTGTAAAGGGGGCAAAAACTTTCCATGAGAGGTGGGGTGCATGTGCTGGGAACAGGGGGGAAGGGTCACAAAGGCAGCAGAACTGAAGCACTGTGCCGCTGCCAGAACAGGCCCTACTTTCACCACCACAACTGAAGTATCCATTTCAGTGCAATACTTTATGCAAATTGGCAGGAGAGCAGAGGGGTGACTTGGATCCATGTTGCCTCCCCACCTCTTCATGACCCAGCCCCCTGGTAAGCAGAGCACAGCTGGTGTTGGGACTTTACCCTGCCTGGCTGCTAACAGAGAAGCCAGTGTCTTGTGAGAGACTCCTGGAGACACGGAGAGGCAGTGCAAATATTTACATTTCTAATAATATTAGTGGTACTTCAAAGGACTTGCCTTTCCCCTAGATGACAAGCGACAGCAGACTAAAGGTGACTGGCAAACAGTATTGAGAGCTCACTTGGCATTCTCTTTTTCACCCTTAGTATTTGCCTTTCTATCATGGAAATATGCTAAAAATAAATTCTCGATTTCCAAAGGGCATTCTTAGTATGATCAAAAAAAGCCTAAGAGACCTGACCTGCTTGTCTCTTGTCACAGGGCCCAGGTTACCTGCTGTCATCCCAGATGTTTTCTCAATGCAGCAGAGAAGGCTGGACCCACCGCAGCCCCTCCAAGCACAATGGCTGGGACACAGCTGGCAGCCTCCAGAACTGGATGCAACAGGCACTGGGTGTTGCACACAAACTCATTGGCATTGCTAACAGCAGGGCTTGTTAGGTAAGGAATCACGCTGATGTGGATGTCCTGCTCTGCTGAGCTGGTAGTGTGTGCTGCTCTGCACCCCGTTGGTGTGTGGGCTCAGTGAGACTTAGATTATGGTCTTCCTGCAGTGCTTCATTGTAACAAAACCTGCAGGCTCAGATAGGACAGACACAACTCATTGAAAATGGCCGGTCAGCAGACACCTCTCAGATACGGTTGAACAAAATATGAGAAGAGAAAATGGAAGAAAGAAATATTAGTTTAAATTTGAATAGGTAACACTTCATAAAAGAGATGGGGGATGCTTACATTCAAATCACATAGGTTTAAACCAACTCTAAGAACCCAAAAGGCAGGACAGCGAAGTGAAGGTAAGCCGGACGTAACCCCCTGCTTCCAGCTCGCTGGTGCAGCCGTCTCCTGCAGCAGATGAAGAGACGTCACGGGTGATCCAGGCAGGGCATTTCACACCACTCTAATCTGTGAAGAGGGACATCAGACACCGGCACCCCTGTTTGCCAAATTCAGGCTGACTAATGCTTCCCTGACCTTGGCTCCTGTTACCACATGAATCCTCACTGGGCAGGGGAATTGGCAGCGTGACAGCCACGGAGGCACTTCATCTTCAAGGCATTTTATTTAGCATTCCTGTGAGAAGTGGGGGAATGGAGAGGCTGGGTTTGCAGAGGAGGGGAGGGGATAAAGATCTGTGCTTGGGGGCTTGGGGTGGTTGCTTTCAGGGCTGGAATTTGGGCTCAGGAATGTCCAAACCCTGTGAGCATCTCCTGTCCCTCTGACAGTTCCTGCAGTCACAGAAACAACAGCCTTTTCCAATTAGAAAATAATCTCATCAAGGCAAGAATATCACATTCATTTAACATCTTATCCCAACCCCACGCTTGCCTTGAGACAGGAGTTATATAAAAGTACATAAATGAGATTAACTCCTTGTGTTCCTTTAATATAAAGAAGAATTTGGACTGTGGTGTCCAACTGGGTGGAGTAAGAACATTTCTGCTTTTTTTAAGATTGTTCAAGACCCAGGAGATGCGTTAAAAATAAAACAGCTCTAATATGGTATTTTGACTCTGGGGTGTTCCCATGAAGGCTTGCTAGCGCCGTGATCCTTTGCCTTCGTTCTGGGGGTGAGGGAGGCAGGAGGGGCTGGCTGATCTGTGGAAAAGGAATGGGACACACTGTTCCTCCCCACTGAAAGCAGTATTAACGTGAGTTGGACAAAAAGGGTGTTCTGTCCCGGAGATGGATGAGCCTCGTCCTGGGCTGGCCCTGGGGCCTTGCTGTCCGACAGGAGAACGGGGGGTGCCGCGGCCACCCCGCACCCCGAGCCGTGTCACCTCGTGCCGCGTTCGCGCATCTCCCCCTGGCGGCTGCCTCCGCATCGTCCCGGGGACACAGCCCTGTGCCGGGCTGGGTTTTGTTAAGGACCAGTGAGTGAGGAAGAGTAGTGTTCTGCAAAACGGACTGAAAAAATGAGGAACAAGGGGCTAGATTTCCCTAGCTCCTCAGATCTGATGCCCAGGTCTGCTTTTGCCAGTCTTCTGCCAAGCTTTGTGATGCTTGGCACTTCTGCCCCATGCGGTGCCAACGGTCTAAAGATGAACCAGGGCCATGCTTTTCTGGCTCAGCTAACAGCTGAGCTGGGAGAACAGTGGCTGCTGATCTGCTCAAGCAATAATGGTTGTGTGGTCTTGTCTGTGGGTTAATGGCAAATACAGAAACATTTCCCAGGGGATGGGAGCAGTGCCCATGCCTCCTAGGGCACTTCCCCAAACACTGAGCTGCCTTGCTTTCTTCTCCAGTTAACCCAAATTGAGTTATTTGCCCAGTGGAGCAGGTCCCACTGGAGAACAGGAAGGAAGGTGCAGCTTATCTTTAGCTGGGTTGGGTGGGAAACGTCGGCGTGGGTCAGACCTGCGCTGAGGGTTTCACCTAGAAGGTCTGTGGAAAAGCAAGAAATCCAGGCTTCTCAAGCCTGGACTATAAATGAAGACATCCTCATTCCCAGCCAGAAGTGCCCCAGCAGCAGGATGATTGCATGTCAACATTAACCCAGGCAGAGCAACCTCTTTATGTACGGGGGGGACAGGAACACGGGACAGAAACCAGCCACCCAAACACATCAATAATCAAGCAGAATCAGTGACACATCTGATGACTTTATTTAGGAGTATCAGTCAGAAATGTCCAAGATGTGAGGAAAAGTTCTAACAAAAACAGTCTGATCAAAACACTAAACACTGTTTTCAGTATAGCTGTCAAAATGTTGTGAACTACCAGCATATATTTATAGCTGCCTGCAGAGCTCTTGGGCTTTTCTTGGACTGCTGAGGCTTGCTGGATGAGATTCACAAATGGCTGTCTGGAATGAAATGAAGAGCCGTGGAAACTTTTACAGATAAAAATACAGTGGTCGTTTTACACAAAGAGAGATCAAGATTTGTTTTCCTCACCAATATGCACAGCTGTGAAATAGATTTCTCAAGGTCAGTCTTCATCTGGTACAAAACAGCTCTTACTTGCTAGTGACACAGCTACATATTGCTACTGAGATACACGGAGATTCAAGAGGCAAACCACAATATACAGTGTTGACTTGGCAAGATAAACTACCCTTTATTTGAACATAAATGCTGCTGATAAATAGCAGGTGAAATCTGAATAAAAATAACAAATTTTATCCATGCAATGATATCCAGATCCGAGTGCGGGTCTGTGTTGCTTTTTGTTGGCTCTGTCCCACAATAACTGTGGTTCTGGCTCTTGTATTTCACCTTCACAGTCGGGATTAGGAGCACTGGATGCCCAAAGGACACAGATCAGGTCCAAAACCTGCCTGACATCCAGCGTTGGCAATCCAAGTCTTCAAAAAATGTGAATTGGCTCTTCCTGCACATGCAGATTTGTAAAATTGAGAGCTAGTTTCTCTTCAGATTTTCCTCATGGGCATTTCAAATATCCTTTTTTTTTTTTTTCTTTTTTCTTTTTTTGATTTTTTACTGTAAAAACAAAGACCAGAAGCATCTACGTTTGGTTTTAAAGGGGAATTGATCATGCTAGTGGTAAACAACCCACATTTCAAGGACTTGATGCAGGTGGGTCTCAAACAGGCCATCTCTGGGTATTTACCTTTATCTGCACCTCTTTCCCTTTTAGCACTGCATGGCAACCCCCACAATTTCCTTTTTCTTACAAAAATTTTTTCAGTGCTTCCCTGTTCAGCTGCAGCTGACGCACCTCAAGAAGAGCCGTTCCACTGTTATGTTTTTCTGGATATCATTTTCTCAGATGATCCCAAGAAAGAGTAAAAACATTTGCTGTCAGAAAACTGGAGGTTCATTTTATATTTCATCCTTTCTTCCCCCTTTCCCATAGTTAACGTGTTTCAGGTGTGTTCTGCTTACTGGATAGGACTTGTAATTGGAGGAATAGCACTTACATGGCCATGATGTTATCAGCTGAGGATTTTACGAAAAGGTCAATGTAATCTGGTGCTGATGGATGCCCAATAGCAGCTTCATTACAAGGCAAATAAGGAATGTTTCAACAGCACATAAAAAGCAGCGTATAGACTTTTAAAGATCTATTGCCAACAGAGGTGTGAGTACTCACTGGCACATACTTAAAGTCAGAGGATCACTAGGTGATCTGTTTTGCCCTCTGACATAATGCAAGCGGTAGTGTTATCATTAAGACATCTGTTTATGGAGACCAAAGTCTGGACTTCGGAGCTCCAGAAGTTTGTCCAGTTTGTGTTTGTCAAATTCAAGCACTCCCAAGGTATCCAACTCTGTTCTCTCTTTCTTGCTCTCCCCATCAATAGAAAATGTTGGCAGCAATGGCAGATCTCTGGAACTCTGTGTGCGTTATCAAATACAAAAGCAAAGGACTATCAAGAAAAATGCATTATTATCAATAAAAGTGCATTAAACCAGATGTTATCAGAGAATGAAAGACATTTTCACAGAATGCCAAGTAATATTGGAAAATGTGACCTATATTAGTAATTCACCAGAAAACTTCTGAAGAAGATTCACTATACCTACGAAGACCCAATTACACATATGAGGGAAACAGTATACCAAATCCCTCATTGTAAGAAGGGCCTGAAAGTTGTTACCCACTGAATAGCACATCTTTCTGCTTTCTGATATTTCTCAGTTACAGAAATGCCTTACAAATGCTCAACAGTCACCTGATAAGACGCTGAGGTGAACTAGACTTGCTCTTCAGACCTGCTGGGATCGAGCCTTCTAGCAGGAACTACTTGGGTAGCCTTGCAGCATCCAGAGCAGATGTATTTCAGGAAACACAAGTAAGCACTCCCAGATATGATGACAGTGACAATGATGATGACTGTAGCACTAAGAACCGGTGACACCGTATCCTCGGGGACGGAGTGCTGTCCTCCCGTCGCAGAGAAGGGAGGCGGCTCCGTGTTCTCGCCTGGTAATGACAGGGGAGCCACAAATCAGAAATTGCATTAGGAACTGAGGGAAAAAAACCTTAGCCTTTCACAAAGGTTGCTTAAACTAAGTTGCTACTTCACAAAGGTACTTAAAAAAAGAAAAAAAAGCCCAATAAATAGGGCACACTGGCATTCAACTCAGTTCAGTTCCGATGTTTTCGGTGTACGTGTGAACGTCTGAGCTGGTGTTTCTCAGCTTCCTTGCAAGGAAAAGCCAGAAATAAGCTCTTTGGGGGCGCAGTTAATGTGCTTAATTCTAGCTGTCTCCAGCATGAGACAAATCCCTCCCTCAAAGTTCTTTTTCTCTGCAGAGATTCTAAAGGAAGTCGGGCTGACTAGCTTGGAAACAGACGGCTATATTTGGTCAAACGAATCCCACACATGATGTTTTTCATTTTTGGAAAAAGAAAATATGGAACACTTATCGAACCTGGCTCTGTGGAAACATCCTTATGGGTGGCAAGGGAATTAAAACCAAAACCAATGCAGTGAATACAAGCATGGTCTGCTCTTGTGCCTGGAAGTGGTGTTGGAGCATTTCCCGTTGTTGAAAGGTAAGGTGTCTGACACACTTTGACCTTGATTTAACTTAATCGATTCATTTGGGCTGTCCTTGGTGCTGGCCCTTACGCTGGGGCTAGATGCTCTCTGCATGCAAGAAACAACCTCTAGGACTCAGACACCCACTTCGCTAGCCCACTGCTGACAAGCAGTAATATTTTTGGCTATGATTTCTTTTTAATTAACAATTTACCACTTTCTCCCCAAAATACTGCTGAAAAAAACAAGGCAATTGTCCAGCAGCTCAGGCCACATTCCTCTTGTCCATTGAGTTGCTATTCAATATCCAAACCAATGCTACGTACCTGCTGCTCCACTTCAGAGCTCTGCAATTCTGTCCCTGTACAGTCCTCGGTGTAAAGCACGTATGTGCTTACCATAACATCCTCTGCTTGGGTTAAGAATGTGATCACATTCGTCTAAAATCTGTGTCTAAGCCTACTTTCTGTTTTCCTTTCCAGTTCCTGGCTTATCAACATTCCTGTAAAATTC